>BMAO01032533.1:0-333766 GCA_019973975.1 Trichonephila clavata | reverse complement strand
TCTTAAAAATTTTTCTCAAAAATGACTAGAGAATTGGGCGTGCAGCTTAGAATAATTGACAGGGGCGTAGTTACCGCCGTATCAATGATAAGGGGCCCCAATCTTCGGTGGCTCCAAAATGTGCAAGCAAACGATCGTTAATATTTTAAGGGGCCTTCAAGGAATTTAAATACAGGGCCCACTCAGGACAAGCTATGCCAGTGCTCATTAAAGAACATTTGGACAGCTGTATTCGAATGGAAGCCTCTGACTACTCTCCCAACTTTAAGAAACATATGAGACAAAAAAAGAGAGTTCCATCCTTCTCAGTGTAGCTAATAAATCCGAAAAAAAGTCTGTTGTTACATTTGTAATTTATTGCTGACTATACTTCTATTCCTTTCTCATTTTTGTTATGTGCAGTTTAATTAAAACTGATTCCATTTTTACGAAATGTAAGTTTACAGAAATAAAAAGAAGCGCATGATTTTTTTGTCAGAAATTCACAGTAAGATTTAAAATGGTACGGTAGCTGAAACCTCGTAAGTTTGACGATCAATGGTGTAGATCAGGGGTCGGCAACCTATGGCACGCGTGCCACAGATTGCCGTAGGTTGCCTCAGTGGCACGCTGCACTACTCATAAAGTTTGTCATTTTTTGAGTGGATGGATGTTGATAAATTTGTAATAGATCTTACTTGACAAACATCTTTAGAATTGTGGATATTTACGGAATTACGAAAAAATCTGAAATAATAAATCTAAAGATAAATATGCAGCTATGTTGTAAATTATTGAATATCATTGCTGGAGAGACTTAATGTTTGAAGAGAGAAAATTGTTGGCACGTACTCTCTCTGCTTTCCGCTTTTGCATATCCGCTGCTTCTACATATTTAAGTAAAAAAAATCTTTCCTCATACGAAAAATATTTCGAGTATGCTAAGAAATTGTTTAACAACTGAATGCTCAGAATCTTGCCAAATTGAAAGTCACTAAATACCCTTGATTTTGTGATATGAAAGTAAAGTGGTGCAAGCACAAGGTTAGCATTAAAATTATTAATATTTATCTTATTTAACTTTAATGGAGGGAAATGCTTATATTTTATATTGTCTATTTCTTATTTTTATAAATATACATAATATGTATACTATTTTAACTTTTATTTTTGTTGAAGAAATAATTTTACACTTTATGCTGTTTTTTTATGTTAAGAAATATCTTTACTTATGCAAAATTTATGTACAATAAAAACTGTAAACCTATATTCTTGATCTCTATTCTCCTATTCTGCATACATTACTACGGGAATCGAATTTTTTCAAAATTTCTTGTGTGGCATATTGAATTATATTGTAGATGGGTTTGGCACGCCACAGCTAAAAGGTTGCCGACCCCTGGTGTAGATAAAAGCGAGATTAAATAAATGGTTAGCCCGTACCGGCTACCGAAAGCTAGCCATAAATGGCATACCCGTACAGTGTACGGGCAATAATATTTTCTATATTTTTCATTTGCACATATTTTTAACTCTTATACGAGCCGTAAAGATTATCATCGGAGTTGTGGCTTCCCCTAACAATATCAAGCCACATCAGGAATGCCGTTTACAATCACTCGAAAGCAAAAGTAACATTCAAGCTGTTAGGTTTACCAACAGAATCAAGGTTGTAAAAAAGATCACATTGACAACCAAGTTCTTCATACAAGAAGCAAAAGTACCAGGCTCAAACGAACCTTAATAGTACAATTTAATGAAATAATAAACAAGAGATTGGGCTGGAGCATTAATATGCATGTGATTTTACAGGAACCAGTGCAGGTCACTTCATATTTCCCAATAACACCAAAATTAGACCCCTTATTTTCTCAAACCCTGCTCCAAAAAAGAACCAGCAGCTGGTATCAAAGCCAAAGAGAGAGTAAAAACATCGATTCATACTCAAAAGAAGACTATATTTTTGCTTTCACTGATGCATCTTCAGATAAGACTTTAGAATATGGAGGAGTTGGTCTTAATTTCACCTTTCTACTGGAAAGCAGAACAAAAGAAATCAAAGTCGGCGCAGGAAAAATCTCATCTAACTACACCTGTGAGCTCCAAGCCATTCATATAGCATTGAACGAATATTTAAATCTCCAAGATGTACAGAGAAAGCTGGAGGAATAATCCTATTCAGTGACTCCACAGCTGCCCTTCAATCGATTCAAAAAGGAGATTCAGTGCTTTTCCTGAACATACACCATGTTCTGCAAAAAAATTCTCTCAGATTAAATAAGAACATAATATATGGGTACCAGCCCATTTTGGAATTGACGAAAACGAGACCGCTGATGCCTTATCTAAAGAAGCAAGAAAACTAAACGATGATAAACTACCTTTTGTAGTCACACTGTGATGGATATAAATTCAGTGACAAGTTCTAGATTCAAAGACGAAACTGTAAAATTTAAATACCAAATTTCTGAACTACTCATCACAAATAGGACTTCAGCAAATATCCTCACCAGACTCAGGACACGCCACCTTAATCCAAAATCCACAAAGGTGGAATAAGAACGTACTTGCAATGTAGGAACTGCTCTGACACAGAACTGACCCTAGACTACATCTTCTCCTGTCCTGCCATTCTGGTGATCTTGCAGCGAATTAGAGACTATCCTCAGGATGATCTGTATTCGGACAACTGTCTGGACATTTCCGTTGTTGTATAAGGACCTTCGGACCTATATGAAAATAACTTTTTGTTTCCATAAGCACGACAACTAACCAACCATATTGTTAATGCTAGTGTTTTTAAGAGATGCAGTTTGTAAAAGGTGCTGAAATATACTTCTTATCCGGTATTTTCTTTGGGGGTGAAGACGGGAATTTTTCATTGAAGACAGGAATTTAGATTCTTCAAAATATTCGATAATGAACAGGGATTTGCAGGCTAATGCACAATTTGTTGCTTGTGAAGAAATGCAAATGGAAATATAATCCAAAAAAGCCGATATTACCTCTGCCTCCATTGCAGTGTACGAGACTTAGTATTACACCATGTTTCAAATTCTGTGTGCACACATACACGAAATTCTCACACCGATTTTTAAAAAAAGGCACGAACTTGAAATTTCTTTGTAGGTAGGAAAGAAATTGTTTATGAAACATTCTTCATAGCATGCAGAGTGTATTTATAAAAAAAAATAAACATTTACGTAATGTTCCACAATTACGTAATAAAAAATAGCGTGAAAATTTAAAATTAAAATAAAATTTTTCTTTAGCAATTTATTAAGTATTATGCTTAGTTATATGCATTAAAAATTGTGCTTTTTTTTAGAAAATTTTTTGAGCAAAAAATTAAATGATATAACAGGATTAATAATTCGCTTTTTCTAAGCACTTCATGAATCTGGTATAAAGTGTCAGACCATTTTAAACGATTTTCAAATTCACGCATTAATGATTTGTTTGATTTCGAAGAAAGGGGGGGGGGATTAATGAGCTTCTCTGTTACCGATTAGGCAAGGGCATTAGTGATGAAACAACAGCAACGTAATCATTAAGTCTAGAAGTAACACAAATAAAACCGTCTTCGGAAGAAAAAAAATTTCTTGATTTTCCAACAGTCATCTCTCTTTGGAACTCCCTGATCCATTCTGGTGAATTGTCGTCAAAGCAACAAACATCATGGTGGCAGCTCGATATCTATTCGCCACTTTGGTACTCTGTGTTGCTTTTAATTTGGCCGCTACTGGTGAGAGTGAAAAGGCAAAAGATTCCAAGTCTTCTACAACTGATGGGGAATCGACTACAAAAGTAACTGATGCTGCAGAAGAAGGTAGGGAAGAATTGATAAGTTTCATCCAAAACCAATTGGATGCAATGTACCCGGAAAATTCTAAGGTAGTGGGGTTTTCTTTCAAGGACAAAATAGCTTCGTTTTTTAACACAGTCTCAAAAATTGTAAAGACAGTTGTGGAAGCAGTGGTAAATAAATTCCCACGACGAATTCAAGACTGCCGGTAAAAGGATTTACGCACACTTTGCAGAACTTTTTTCTAATTTTGGTTAGATGTATGGTTATTTTGATAAATGATTGTTCTCGCAATTGATGGATATTCAAAAATTCTAGATTAATTAAAAAAAGTAACAATGTTTTGGATTTTTAATGTACATAGTTAATTATCACCAATTATGTATTTGAAGCAAAATGAATATTGTAATAAAATTAAACTAAACGGATACAGAACTTAGAGACATTCATTGGGATCATTCTATTTTATTTGAATGCTTTTTAGTTTGAAGCGTAAAGTGGAACATTTAAAAATATATGTAATTTATTTGTTTATCTAATGCTATCGTTCATTGTATTGGATGTAATGCTTGAGAATTATACGAATATTAAATGCAGTGTAGTACATTTTTGTCTCGCATAATTTTGTTTTTAAATTGCATCATTCGAGATTTATATTAAAGAAAATCTTTGCATTATAATGTATTGATTTAAAGTGGTTTTTTCCCCGTGTCTTTATGAATGTTTTTAATCAAATATTTACAAGTCTCTCCTTCGAAAATTAAAAAGTTAAATAGCAAATTTATTTTTGTAGAGCTTTGAAATTAACTTAAAAATTACTTTTTGAATCAATATTACTAACAAAAAAGGACATTTTGGTTTTTAAAAAAAGTAGATTTTTCGAATTAATATTTAATTACTATGAGGAATTTTTTAAATAAAATTAAGGTGATTAAGAAATGAAAACAAAGATCATGGATTAAATAGTCTACAATATTTTGAAATAACTAGTCATTGTGATTTAAAGAATGAACAAGAATTAAATTAAATTGGTTCTGAAACAAATCTTAACTTGTGGAAGGAAAAAAATTAAGAGTAAATTTTAAAAAAAAGAAACATTTGCTTAAACTTAATTTTTATCAATTAAATACCATTTTGGACCTGAGCTGTGTATTATTTGAGGCGAAATTTTCGATTTTGATCCACAAATGTTCTTTTCCGAATGTTTTCGAATGCGATTGAAGATGGCGCCTAAATTATTTCTAGCATACTTATATCTCTTCTAATACTTTTAGATACTATAATTTTTTAAAATTCTGTATTATTTATTGAAGGCAATGATTTCGGTAAAATCAAATATCAGAAAAATACTTTAAAAAATAAAATCGAACATCAAAAAATATTTCTATCTTTTACTTACAATAAAATTTTTAGCAAGTATTCAGAATGTAATTTCTTTTTCTTTAGCTTACTTAATACTAAATTCTTTTTTAAAAAATTATTAACTCGAACAACTTTTTCTTAGGCAGCACAAAGAAGAAATATAAATATTTCTACCACTAATATCATTTGCGCACAAAAAGAGAAAGGGTCCAGAGAGATCCTTCCAATCTATCGACCTTCACTTATTTTTTCGATTTGATAATAATCCTATGTATATAGAACGTAAAGTAATTGCGTGACTAAGCATTTGCTATTAATGATTATTTTATAATTAATGCTAATTATTTGTTTTTTGAACAAATAATTAATTAATCTAAATTAATTAATTTAAATAACAATAAATAATATAAAAATATAATTAAATAATATTAATGAATAATAATAAATACAATTAAATAATAATAATAATAAATATAATTAAATAAAAACAAGAATAAATAATAATAAATATAATTAAATTAAAATAAGAATAAATAAGAATAAATATAATTAAATAAAAATAAGAATAAATAATAAATATAATTAGATAAAATAAGAGTAAATAATAATAATTATAATTAAATAATAATAGTAATAAATTAATTAATTTAATGAAATTTTTTCTCTTTACTGTTCTTTGTTCCCGTCAATCGATACATCAAGAGAATATGTTTGGTGGTTTATTAGGGTTGGAAAAGCAGCAGGAGGTCTTGGTATGATGCAGGGATTTTCAACCATCGACTCCAACCTCCTTCCCCCTTGAAATTCCTGAGTGGGCCGCTGACTGACATATACTTTGTGTGGGCGTGCACGCGAAGAATTTTTTTCAATTTTTTTTTCTGGAACGCACGTGATTTTTACATCACCAGCATCAACAACACAGCATCAAAAGAAATATCCCAAAATGAGATCATTTGACATTTATCAACATTTTGTTCTATCTGTATGTTTTACAATTTATGATCAAAATGGTGAAATCTTAAACAATGGTGAAATTTAAAAAAAAAATTATACCTTTTTTTTCCCAATGAAAACACAGCCAATTGACTAATAAGGAAAAATTAATGCCTTGGCTAATTTTGTACTTAAAACAAATTGGAGTAGTGTGAAGAAAAATTATAGGATTATGTTTTGGTATTAACACATCTTACTTACAATTAAAATATCTTTTGTCCCTATGTTAAGCAAAACTCATGGTACACTGCTTGTAATACTTTTTAATTTTCGTCATATGCTTCATCTTATAATAAAAATAACAATAGAAATGAAAACTAAGAAATGCATAGTGCTATAAATGATTTCATATGATGTACAATAAAAATTTTAAAGAAATATAGCTCATTTTTAAATATCTTGAGATTGGCTACATATTTTTCAATGATACAAAAATAGCTGTTTACGAGATCAAAAGCTTAATTTTTAATTCATTCAACTATTGACTGTAGTTTTCTTTTATAAAAAAGTATTGACATATTTTTTTATATTGAATCAAACGTTTTTTACCTTGCTTTTTCGACTACACTTGTTCTTCTTTTCATGGTCACGTGCGCGTGCGAATACAGTTAAATAATCTAGTTTTTTTTTTATACAAATACTTTAGAACAGTGATTCCAAAAGTGGTCTATATAGACCCCCATGGGTCTATAATAGCATGCAGGGGGTCCACGTCAGCAAAAAAAAAAAATTAATTTGGGGGTCCATGAGTTGTAAAGGGGGTCTACGAAAGTGACTCTCATTAAACCAGATTATGATTTTAATTTTAAAAGAAAATTTATTCAAGTGTAAACCACAGATTTACCTGTTTAACATATTTACCAAATTTAATGAAGTTAATTTGCAGTTACAAGGATCACCATTTTGGCGTTTCTTGTCATGATTAAGCTAAGGAGTATAATATCGGTCGTCCCGAATTTTCATAATTTCTCAATTTGTCACACACAATCTGCGAGGAAAAGGATGTTTTAACCTACATTCAACATTTAAATGCCTTTATTCAGATTTAAAACTAGATTTGAGAATGTTTTGACTATATATGGTAATACTATACAGAGAGAGAGGGAGAGAGAGAGAGAGAGAGAGAGAGCAGAGAGAGAGTATATATATATATATCTCACAAACAATGTTTAATCCTGTTTCACTGTCCTAAACCAGTGACAGCTCGAGAAATCATAATAGTTTTCCCCTCTAGATAAATTTCTTTTTGGTTTGTCATGGTTCCATGTTCTTGGTTCTTCCGGTCTGATCTTAGGATGCTTGGATTTATTAGTCTTCTTTTGAATTATTTACTGCTATATATATTATATATATGTAATAAGACGAGGCCATTGAAATGTATTCTTTATATGAGATTGATGAGGCAGTCCTGAGGTTAATCTTGTTTATTGTACACTGAACATGAAGACACACAGACGGATTCACAAATAAACACACATAACACAAACACAAAGCACAAAACAAGCTGCAGCCGACTACATGTTGAAGCAGACAAATACAGAAGCGAAAGAGGGCGCGGTCTCCAGGAATCTCGGTATTTAAAGGCTTCTCAAATCACATGATCTGAGTGGGTGGATAGGTGTAGTTTAAAAGACTCTCGTTAGGCGGCGGATTAACTTATTACTAAAACGTTGGTCCTGAAGGGATGGACCATTGGTAGTTAAAAGTTATGAAAAAGGATTATGTTACTGGGAATTATTACATATATATATATATGGTAATTTTATACTTTAAATTTCTATTTATTTATTTTGGTCTTTCCTACCGAGTTGCAAAGGGGAAGGTTGGCGGCTTCAAACTAGTTTAACCCCACTTATTCGGTCCTAAGTCCGAAATTGCATTTTGACTCGCTAGGTTCTTATTGTATTCATTAGATTTGATCTTAAATTTTTTTTTCCTGTTTGTTCTATATTTTATATAAATTTCTTCATATATATATTATATATATATATATATATATATATAGGCAATTAATTAATAAGGTCACATTGAAAGAAAAACAAATGTCACATTACAAGAGGAACTTATCGAAATAGGCACTAAGAAGACCTTAAAGTAAGATTTAGAAACGAAAATCAGCAATTTTAGAAACACCATCTCTCCCTTTAAAAGCATTTGTATGTAGCTCAGTTACTTTATGCAACAGTTATTTTAAGTATTAATCAACATGTGTGTCTTAGGTTTTAAACACTACAGTTACAAATTTAAATATTTTAAAGAATAACTCAGCTCTATACCAGCTGTCAAAAAGACATTTAAGTCTTTTTAATTTTCAAAAATTCATTATCAGATAAGTAGGGTCTACCCAAACCGAAAAACATGGCAAGGATTCGACGAGTCGAAAAAGTTTGGGAACCTCTGCTTTAGAACGTTTCCCAACCTGTGGTGCGAAAATTAATCAATAATGGCGGACATATAAAAAATCAATCAAAAATATCAAACAAACGTTTTTGTCCTATAATTCATAAAAATTATTTTAGTTAAAAATATTGTACAATAAAGTTGTTAATATGTAAGGCCTATGATCACAAAAATCTGGTTGTCGATATTCGTCTTAAGATTATTAGGCTACATTGCCCCGAGAACTGGACTACCTAGGGGTCTCCATGTCGTTTTATCCAACACTGTGGAAAACATCTTACAGTTTTAAGGGTTCCATGAGCCGAAAAAGTTTGACCAATGATCTTTGTCCAGAAATAAGAACTCTTCCATGGACAAGATTCACTGCTGTTTTCCCCCCTCCCCCTGAAAAAGAAAAAAGAACTATATTTTCCCTACCAGTTTTGCGATTCCCCCTCCCCTTCCCAGTCAAGGAGTGTCTCCTTTCGCTGAGGGGAGAATTTTGTTGAAAGGATTTTTGGAGAGGATTTTGTTAAATAAATTTATTGCCATCTAGGGAATCTTTAGAAAAATATTTGTGCCAAAAATTTCGCAATAGCCAGCGCCATCTAGATGCCATGTAAGATGTTAAACAACGAAAGTCTTTCACCTTAAATTTAGAGTGGATCGAGACAGCGCTTTTTCACCATGATAGTTTTTTTAATACAATGCTAGCGCCATCTGTTATATAATATGGAAACTAAAATAATTGAATAGTCCTATACTATTTTTGTATTGCTGTATTAGTCGAATGATTTTTGCTGAAGTTCTTATCGCATTTTATTTACATTTTGGATAATTTTTACTTTTGATTTCTTGTTATTTTTTGCTTTATTTTATTAATTGTTTTATTATATTTCTTGTTATTTTAATTAGTTAACTATTACTTGTTATTTTATTAGTTACTATTTTAATTTTACATGACTGAAAATAATTTTTTCAATTCGACATAAAATTTTGCAAAATATTGATAGCATTTGTTACCACAAGATTACTCAGCTTAATCATTTAATTATTGGCATAAATATGCAATTAACAAATGACATCCCGGTGATTATATTTGATTTCAATATATTGTAATGTGTGTGTTGAAAAAAATAGCTCAAAAGTTGTATTAATATAATATTAATACATGTATACATTATATTATATTGAGAAAGTTACTCTTAAAAGGTACTTTTAAAAAACTACTTGATAAGTTGACATGTTACTTAATTCTTTTGAAAAAAGAATAGAATTTAAATCTAGTTGAATTAATTTACATGTTATATAAAAATTTAGGTTATTTTTCAAATATTTTATGCTTAAATTTTTTTAACGCAGAGCAAAAGTGTAGATATTTTATATATATATATATATAATGAAAGTTACAAAATCTAATACATTTGGCTTTTTCAGTCATATTTATTTTTTATACAATAAATTATTTTTCATTTTCTAAATTAATTACAGATGAAACTGAGGTTTGGAAGATAATCATGAGATATATTCACAAAAATAAATAATATTTTGGACAACAGATGGCGCTAGCATTGTATTCAAAAAATTTCAGGATGCAAAAGCGCTGTTTCGATCCACTCCTAAATTAAGCCATTAGCCATCAGTAACTTGAGATGTTGCCGTCACTGCTGCGTGATGGCGCTGCATTCTCGTTCACTTCTCAGCGCTACTTGCAAGTGATAGATTATTGTTTGTGATTGTATCGCCTTTGTTTATTAAAATTCATTAATCCTCGTGTTGATTAACTTTTTATTAATAAGCCGTGGATCACAGAACCGGTACGTGCCAAAATCTCAAGCAAAACACGAATGGGGATGTATTGTTAAAGTACAGGTCTGAAAATTTCGAAATCACACACAATCTTCAGTTCTTACAGGCGGCGTTAAAAGAAAATATTGGGATGAGAATATATAAAACGTGAATTTCCGTATTTTGGAGATGAATGATGTCCTAATCCCAAGTGTGTAGTGTGTGGTATAGTGCTTTCAAATGAACATGAAGCCACCGTTTCTTTCACGACTTCTACATACAAACATGCCAATTACAAAAACAAAGTTTGTGATTTTTTAAACTTTTAGAATAGCAAAAGAGCGTGTCTATTTTACCATCTTACATTCTACCTGATAATAAGCATATTGAATGTTCAGTAGATGTTTGTTATCGTATTAGTTACCTAATCACCAAAAGGGGCTATAGCAGTGATTTCCAAAATGGTTTATATGGACCCTGTGGCGTCGTGGACTCGGTTGCAGGTGGACGCTAGGCTAATTATTAAAAAATACTTTTTACTGTGATCTAATCAACTGTTTATTTGAGGTACAACATTCAGAAGATCGCTGGAAAGAGAAAAAGAAATCAGTTATACAGGTGTTAAATCTATATTTAACCAGTTCTATTTAGTTGCATTGGTGTCCACTCCTCGCGTCTTCTTTATTCGCCCGTCGGATACTGCCTCAGGAGTCAATCTCGTCGTTTCTTTATTCTTCCATCGGATACTGCCTCAGGAGTCATTCACGCTAGTCCATCGGGTTCTGTCTCGGGAGTCTATCGTGGGGAGTTGATCGGGAGGCCCTCACCTCGTGCTTTTCTTCCTAGATCCGTCGATTCCCTCTCGGAGGTCTATCGTAGGAGTCGATCAGGAGCCATCGCACTTCTTCCTTCGTCCGCAGGATCCTGTTTCGGGAATCTGTCGTGGGAGTCGATCCGGAGCTTCCCTCTTTTACGGTGATTACGGGGAATCTGTGGGCATATGGGCTGCAAAGCAGCCCTCCATCCCATATCTGGATTTCTGCGATGTGGAAGATGGTGAAAGTGGGTTTTTTCCGTCTGCGAGATACGTCTTGGTGGTTGGTTGACAGGACTAGTCCGGTAGGTATGCCTATGGTGATGGAAGTTCTCTTGAATTTCTTGCTGAGAAAGTTGAATGGGAGAGCTGAGAGGCTGCTCTCTGGTTGGATGCTGGGTGTGTGTGTGAGGAAAATGACTCCGATTAGCTGCCCTGGAGTCTCAAAAAGTTAGAATCGCGAAAGTGGGAGGAGCTTGTCCAGTTTGCATTTTAGAGTTAGGAGTGAAATAAAAGTTAAAAGTTAAGCGAATTAAAGTTAAAAATAAAAATACTGAACTGAAATAAGTTAAGAATTTAGAAATTGTGCAATAAAAACTTTTATTGTGTGAAACTGAGATGCTATGGATGATTGTAGGTATCTAGGAGAATTCTCCTAGGCCTTTTAGTTTTTTCATGGGCATCATAAGGATTTAAATTAATCATATTGCTATTATTGGTATGCTGAAGAGAGTTAAAGAAATTAGTTGCTACATTTTGGATATGCTGCTTGAAACTATTGAATTTAAGGGCGTCTCTAAGGTATTCATTACGCATGTATCTGGTTGCTTTAGTTATCATACGAATATAGTTATTTTGAAAAGTTTCTAAAATTTTAATGTTAGTATTTGCAGCATATCCCCAAACTGGACAAGCGTAGGCTACGATGGGGCGCATTACGGCTGTATAGAGAAGCACTTTGTTTTCTATACTTAAATGAGAGTTCCAGGAAATTAGGGGGAAGAGTTTAAACATTACTCTCCGGAACTTGTCGCGAGCCTGTGTTATGTGTTGTTTCCAAGTTAAGTGAGAATCAAAAATAACGCCTAAGTATTTAGTTTCTTGAGACCATGGGATCTGCTTGTTGTACATAAAAATTGGTGGGGGATGGAGCGTTTTTTAGTAAAGATAACAGCAGAGGATTTATCTACGTTAATGCTTATTTTCCATTTGTTATAGAAGATTTCGAGGAGTTGAAGATGCTTATTGATTGCGAATGAGATAGTTTTCAAATTTTTGTAAGTAGTGAGGATAGCTGTGTCATCTGCGTACATGTTAATGTTATTAAGGGAGTAATTCGGGATATCATTAATGTACAAATTGAACAGAATGGGGCCTAGGAGAGAACCTTGAGGACACCCTGCAGATATATTATGAGGGTTAGAGAGAGTTTCGTTGATTCTGATTTTAAAGGAGCGGTTAATAAGGTAAGAGGGAATAAGATGAATGAGAGGGGGGGGAGATCATAGGTTAGTAGCTTAAAAGTGAGGCCGTAAATCCAAACACGGTCGAACGCTTTCTGTATATCCAGAAAAACGACTCCCGTGCTTTTCTTTTTCTGGAATCCTTCAGAGATATTTTCGGTTAATCGGAGGAGGGGGTGTAGAGTAGAGAGTTTGCTAGTAAATCCATAATGGTCAGGGTTAAGAAGGTTATTATCATAGATGAAGGTTTTAAGTCTGTTAAGGATGATAGACTCAGTTAATTTACTTAGCGTGGAGAGGAGAGAGATGGGTCTATAACTATTTGGTAGGTTAGCTTTTTTACCGGGCTTTTGAATGGGAAAAATAATAGATTTTTTCCAGTTATTTGGAAAATGGTTAAGTTTTAGTATTTTGTTAATTAGAATGGTTAGGATTAGAATGAGTTTAATGGGAAAGTTTTTGAGCATTTTATTAGTAATTCCGTCCTTGCCGAGAGCCTTTTTTGAGTTAACGTGCTTAATGTAAACAATAATTTCGTCCGGCAAGGCCGGTTCGAGGTGGGAAGAGGGAGGGGAGGAGAGGAAGCTATTTACGGTGGAGATGATTTCTTCATCATTATCATTAAAATCATCGTTAGTATGGTTATTCTCGATAAAATTATTTTTAATGGTATTAGCAAGTAGGTTAGCTTTTTGCAGATCAGTGACGGCCATCCCCGAAGAGCAGTTAAGTGGAGGAATTTTATGACGTTTATTCTTGAGAAATCTTTGTGCCTCCCAGAGGCTACCGTCTTGCGTATTTAATACTTCTAACCTATTTTTCCAGGACTCATTATTGTAGTTTTTAAGTTCCTTTTTAAGTTTACTTTGAGCTCTATTGTAATACGTTTTAAAAATCGGATCAGAACCCACGTCTCCCTCCATTTTCAAAAAAGAGACATTTCTTTTCTAATGTTTGATGACAGTGTGTCTCAAATCTAATACACTGCATTGGTGCATATACCTCTTTGATAACTTTATTTAGTTCTGCTACACTTAATGGTTTTTGTATATAAATCGATCCAGTTATTGAATCAGAATGTGAATCAAATTCAAGTGTTACCTCATTTGAAATTGAAGATCCAGTTGCATGAACTGTTAGTAATGCAATGAGATTTGAAGTGTCTCAAGTCTTCCAAGCAGGTCCGCTATTGATTAAATGCATTTAATTGAAGAAGGAACTGTGATAAAATCTATTCTTGATATGTTACTTATATTATTGTGTAAGCATTGCAGCGCGCCACTTAGATCTGTGCGACGTTCTCCCATACGAGAAATGAGAGCTTTGCATGTATTTTTTTTTTACCTATAGCACTTATAATTGCTCAAAAAAATTCTACGTACATACTTCACAAACAAAATATGAAGTTTTAAAGAATTAAATTCTTAGAAAATTTTTATGAGAACAAAATTTCTAAATATAATTTAGACAAAAATTAAATCCCGATATTAGTTATTTTAATCCCAGGATTTTGGGATTGGAAAAAACTCCGGGATCCCGGGGCCAAAAACCCTATTAGATATCTTCCAAAAATTCTAATTGCCTCTGTCCAAGTTAGCTGACACCGTACATCATGAAAGTGGGAGAAATGTCCGTTTTCTGACCCCACTCGCGATGGGGAGAAAGTTACAGAAGAAAATAAGAGAACTCATATCCAATTTCACGGTTTAACATAGACACCCACCTCGAACCCTTCAAGGTTCAACACCTAAGAGAACTGACGTTAAACTCATACAGTACAAAAAAAGTAAATAAGATACATTAAATGTAACACCAGATTCAGAATACTTTGGAAAAAAATTTCAAATTGTAATTTAGACAAAAAAAATTAAATCCCGGGGTTAATTATTTTAATCCTTTGATCTCGAGATTTGAAAAAAACCACCGGGATCCCGGGGCTGCAAACCCTAGTCAAGTCTTTCAACTAGATCTATTATTAATTCACGCATTTAACTGAAGAATGAACTGTGACAAAATCTATTCCTGAGACGTTGCTTATACTATTGTGTAAGTATTGCAATAAACCCCTTAGAACTGTGGGACGTTCTCTCATGCGAGAAATAAGAGCTGGATGAGAATTTTTTACTTATAACTAATAATTGCATAAAAAATTCTACACGTACGTATTTTATATAAATATATATATAATTTTCTTGTAATTAAATTCTGAGAAAAATAGAGAAAAAATTGATGAGAAAAAATTTTAAAATGTAATTTAGATAAAAATTCAAATCTCGGGATTAACTACATTAATCCCGAGATATCGGGATCTGAAAAAACACTGGGATCCTGTGGCTGCAAACCCTATAGGAAAACAGAAATCCTTTATTAGGAGGGAAAAACTAAATTAAAATGTTTTTACTAAGAGATTATCTGCAGAGTTTGGAGGACGAGGTTACAAGATTTTAAGAAAATTGAGCCTAAATTCAATTTTTTCTGTTTTGGCACTTCTACACATATTGATACAGCACCTGAGGACCTACAGCCTGGACTTATTGACTTGTAGTCAGATCATAGTGTGAAGGAAATGCTTAATGCTGTGACATTGACGTTTACAAATCTTTGTCAGTTGAAAAATTCCCATGTATGAAGACATTTTCTGGGGAATTGTTTGTTATATTTTAGTTGACATATATATTTAAGTGAGTAAAGTTTTCTTGCATGAACTTCAGCAAGAGTAAATATAGATGCAAGATGGCTAACATAAACTTATAAGCTGTGATGAGAATTTAAAACAAGCAATCTTACTCCTGATTTAAAAATAATTTTCTTGATTAAAAAAATTTATGTACCATGTTTTTATAACCATTTTCATGCATTGCCATCCATTTCTGCGCTATAGTCCAAATTTCAAGTCTCTAGCTCATCGGGAAGTTAGTATAAAATCAATTACAAAATTCCACCCAGACAGACATACAAGAAAGCGAGTTAAAAACATGGTAACCTGGGGGTTCCTCTTTGACCCCAGTCCTTGTTCTTTGTTCCTGTAAGTTCCGGAGTTAAGGGGGTCGAAATAGGGGCCCTGGGGGTTCGAGACTAGAACTCCCCCCCCCCCACACACACATTTTCATGTATTGTCATCCACTTCTGAGCTATGGTCCAAGTTTCAAGTTTCTAACTCATCAGGGAGTTAGTTTAAAATCAATTACAAAATTTCACCCTAACAAACAAGAAAGCGAGGTAAAAACATGGTAAAAAAGATAGAAAAGTGTGACAGGGTACATTTGTCACATTAAACTGTTTCCAAAATCGTGCATGCAGCTATAGATAATATGAAATTAGCACAATAAATAAATTGCATAAAACTACTATTTCTTATTATGAATGCAATCAATTTAAAAAGATGCGGCCCTCCGGTATCTTCT
Organism: Trichonephila clavata; assembly: GCA_019973975.1. Classification (NCBI taxonomy): domain Eukaryota; kingdom Metazoa; phylum Arthropoda; class Arachnida; order Araneae; family Nephilidae; genus Trichonephila; species Trichonephila clavata. The sequence goes on along the minus strand of BMAO01032533.1, from coordinate 317,779 downwards.
GCTTCCACAAGGTGGTCCGCGGGCCAAAACAAGTTGCCCCTCCCTGTTCTACACTCATGTCCATAAATTAATGATAATGAAGTTCAGGCAAAGAAAGAGACAGAAGCAAAACAAATTTAAATAATTTGTAAAGTATATTTATTAAACAAAAGGTAAAGAGCAAAAAAAGATGCTATATGTTTGACATAATTAATAAAAATTGCGATTTTTACTCCCTGGAGCAAATTTCAAAAAAGAACCTATTTACAAAAAACAGTATAACATGGTTAGTATGATGGTTAATACGGAGTATGTCTCCCGGACGATGCAATACAGGCCTTACAACGTCTACGCATGCTGAGTATCAAATTATCAATCTGATCTTGGGGAATATTACACCACTCATCAAGCAATGCCCTCCGAAGTTCCGGTAGACAGGTGGGAGGGGTTGACGGGCTGCAATTCGTCGGCCAAGCATATCCCACACATGCTCTATTGGATTCAAGTCCGGTGAGTATGCTGGCCAATCCATACGGGTGATATCCTCCGATTGAAGGCATTCGTCTACAATGTTTGCAAGGTGAGGACGGGTGTTGTCATCCATAAACAGAAATTCAGCACCCATGGCGCCCCGAAACAAACGTACATGTTGTTCCAGAATGACATCCAGATAGATGTGGCCTGTCATCGTTACACTCTGAACATGCAGGTAAGTTCTGGAACCAAGAATAATTCCTCCCCAAACGAGCCATCCTGCACCACCGTAACGGTGTCGTTTAATGGTGTTCTCTTGGTGGTAACGGGTACCTGGCGCTCTCCATATGAAAGTCCGGCGAGAATCAGACTGCAAACTAAACCTGGACTCGTCGGAAAACATCACACAAGACCACTGTTGCGGTGTCCACAATGCATGCTCTCTACTCCAGGTTAATCGCAGGCGACAGTGAGTTGCGGTAAGGGGAACAAATCTGACAGGCCTACGAGCATATAGACCAATGTGCCCTAAGCGTCTGTACACGGTCTGCCTTGAAACTGTCGTACCGGTAGCTGAAGAGAGCTGACGAGATAGGTCTGATGCTGTGTTCCGTCTGTTTCTTTTGGCAGTAACTGCCAAATACCGGTCCTCATTCGGCGTTGTAACTCGAGGGCGACCTGTGCTGTAACATCTACTCACATTACCATCATCTTGGAATCGTTGCCAAAGCCTGGAGATGACACTCTGGGCGATTCCAAGTTCCTCGGAAACTTCCAGCTGGGTATGTTCACATTCCAGTCGTCCTATAATTCTACCACGTAAAAAATCATCCAAATGCTTCCTTTGTGCCATAACTATGCGGTTATTGCACTGAAAGGCTTTTAAAGCGTTTGTGAACAATTTTACTTCTTTGCCACCATTCCTTATATACCCCTCTCTTACACTCTCGTCATTGTGACGTACTATCCGCGCCATCTGGTGGTTTCCTGTAATTTGCATATTCTTCTTCAAGATGTGTGTGATAATTCTACAGGTGAAATTTTTATTTTAGAGTTCAATTTCTGTGTGACTCTGAATTATCCTTAATTTATGGACATGAGTGTAGTTGATTTATATCCGTTAATGAGGAAAAAGTATTTTTCGAAAGCTCAGCATTATTGACCTATCATTTTATTTTTGGGAACTAATTTGATATCCGAGTACTACGCGCCAAGCGTTGTTTCTAGTACCTAAAATATTTATTAGTACTGTGACGTCGTAATAAGGAATGGAGCGCACCCCTATACATGACTAGTGTGACATCTGGAGAGCAGGTGGCTCGCTTGGTGCATGGTCGAAAGTATCATACCTCAAGACAAGTATCATACCTCAAGACAAGCCCAATTGATTCTTCTGATTTTGTTAACAAAAAACAGTAAAAATAAATTATTGAATTAAAAATTAGCATTACTTAATAAATAAATTGTTAATTACAAGTACTTAATTAAATTTTACGTTACATATTTATAGGAGTATCATAAATCGAAAAAAACTCAAGGGTTTTGAGAGAGGGGGGAGTCCGCACCCTAGGACACTCCCCTTGTATGCGCCACCAATATACATATATATATGAAGTTCTATTACCCCCAAAATATTTATTAGAAACCCATATTATTTTCGGAGATTCAATTAAAATGGTGTAATTTTTCAGGATAATTGATTTTAAATACAGTGCTTATTGGTTTCGAAACATATTCTGTGGATATTTTTCTAAATTGCACACACTTCCTTATAAATATTTGTTTATATTGTGTGATAACTCATTAACAATTAAAAATTCGTTGAAAGAGGAAATTATGAAATTGGATTCCGTGCATTTAGAAATACTATAAAATACCAATCAAATTCGGCCAGAAAGTTAAAATGAGTTTTTTTGAAGTAATTTCCTTCTTGATGTAGTAAAACTTCCTGTATCCTTGAAATAAATATTTTTATATGTGCATAAGATAACTGTTCTGCAGTAACTTAAACATAAAATTTTATTCTTTTTGTATTTAACATAAAACTTCATATTTTTCACTGTTAAGACAAAATTTTATGTTTAGAAAGTAAGACTTTTTGCAATTATGACGTCAACTTTTATACTTAAGGTATTCGAACACGTTAAAATGATCAAATTCATTCAAAATACTTTAATTTTTTTTTCTTTATTGAGTACAGCTGTTTTTTGGCTTTGCAAAAAATACTTTGTTTTGTTTCTATGTTACCTAAAGGCCAAGTTACAATCAGTTTTATAAAATTTGAAAAACCGGAAGTGGTCTTTTATTTACCAGAAGTGGACATTTAAATTGTTCAAAATCTGTCTTTGCGAGTCTGATAGTTCAAAATATTACAAACCTATTTTTATGAAACTTTTTGATCTTGATATTTATATTTTCTAGAGAATGTACTAAAATATTTCTAATTGTATATGAATACTTTTTGAGTTATGGGCTGTTATTTAAAAAATGGTCATGAAGTGGCGCTTATCCGAAGGACAGAATCCGCGATCTTCGGATCTGAAGCCGAGTAACTTAACCACACTAGACCAAAATGATCATCTCAGTTGGGAGGCTGTAGCTGACTTATATGGATGAAGCCACTACACACTCCCCCACCAGTGAGTCGATGGATAGGCGAAAGAACGATATATGTAGTTATTAAGGCGAGCATGTGAGTTGTTGCTGTTAATTGAAGGAGTTCCGTCAAGTGAGTTGGACGATTTTGTTTGCTGCGTCAAGTGAATCTGACGAGTTTTTGGTTGTTCTTTTTGCGGGTAAATGGCCCCACGGCAGATCAGAAGAGGTTGCGCTTTTCTTAGTTCAGTCAGGGTCACCAATGAAGGGGCACTTATCCGAAATACAGAACCCACGATCTTCGGATCTGAAGCCAAGTAACTTAACCACTAGACCAAAGTGATCACCTCAGCCTGGAGGCTGTTACTGGTTTATATAGATGATATCGCTACAGTCACAAAGAATACCACATTTCTTATATTTACTTGATCAGCTCTAAAATTTTTTAATTTAAATAAAACAATCAAATTTTAGTTCATTCTCTTGATAAATATACATCTAATTTTTTAGTAATACTTTAACTGATATATATAAGTTTGGGAATTTTTTCTCCATTTGCTTTGAAATTTTTCAAAAATGTTGCTAAAATTTCACTTATAATTTTGTTTTTTGTAGAATTTGGATAATTTTTCAAAAATATTGTTAGTTAAATATTAGTATTTATTGGTATTAATTCCTAAAAAGGCATTTGTAATGTACAAGTATGCTATTTTTTTAAAAAAGTACTCCGAGCGTGTTCGGATACCTTAAACACACAAAAGTAAGAGATACAATTTTATACTTTTCTTAATCAATAAGTAAAATCCTATATACTTCACGTATTTTATATATATTCTTTCTTTGTCTATCGTTTGATGATTAAGGTACCTAATTACTTGCGCGACAACTTTTTTCTTAAAAAAAAATAGAGATATGGAGGGTTTTTTTTGTGGTTTTTAGATTTGCTTAGTACATTTTAAGAAAAATATGCTACGAGGGCCACTCTGAAAATTTTGAAATACTCCTAAGTTTTTAAAGTTATACTTACAAAACTTAAAAAGTGTTCAAAGTAGTCTCCTCCAGCATCAATTCACTTTTGTAGACGAATTTTCCACAGATTAAATGTCTTCAACCGTTCATTTCTTGGAATTGATGAAAAAAATGCATTTATAACCACATCAATCTCTTTTTCAAAATGAAAACAATGTCTACTTAAGTTCTTTTTCATATTAAAAGATAACCAAAAGTCACACATAGTTAGAATCGGAGAATAAGGTGGATGTTTTATCACTTTAATTTGTTTTTGCTTAAGAAACTCAACTGTTAATCCGGCAGCATGGGAAGATGCATTGTCATGGCGAAGCATTAGTCCCTAACATTCACTTATTGGAGAATTTCTGAGAGACATTTAGTGGTATACCAGTTTGCTGTTACTGTCTTCTGTCCTTCCAACTTAATGGCTCTGATTAATTCCGTACTTCTGGAGAAAACGGCATACATTACTTTTTCATTGCTCATTGTCTTTTCAACATTGTTGGCGTTGGATCATTTTCAAGGACCAAAAAATTCAAATTATATATTCAATATTTTCAAATTAAACTGTTAATTTTCTTTTGTAACTTCCCGTCTGCGAGTATTTCAAAAATTACAGAGTTACCCTCGTAAAATTAAGAGGATAAAACGAAATTATTATTACGGAAATATGGGAAAAAATGGGTAAAAATTTACAAAAAAATAAAATGAACGGGGCCCTTTTTGTACCAAAGGTTTATGAACAAATTTTCAATTTTTCAATTCTGATTCAAGATTCTGTGTCAAGGTTAAGGAAATGATAATTTTTTTAAAGAAAATTTAGAACTAAATATGGCAAAGAAAAAAAATTGTATTCTGGAATTTCGTTGCAAATTTTACAATAAAAAAAGAATCAGAATATTTTTTGATATTCGATTTTATTTTCAAAATATTGTTCAGTGGAATTTAGCTCTACCAAAATCAATACCTTCAATAAGTAATTCAGAAGTAAATAAATTATAGTCTCTTAAAGTACTATACGACATGTAATAAAGCTGAGATTTTGGTGTCACCTTAAACATTCAGAAAAGTATATTTGTGAGTCAAAATCAAAAATTTTGCCACAAATAATTCACTGCTCATCCTTAAAATGGTTTTAACTCACAAAAGCTAAGCTAAAGCATATATGTTTATCTTTTCTTTCAAAATTTTACTCTTTTGACTTTTTAAAAAAAAATTTTCTATCGAATTTTTTTTAGCCTTCTATATTTCAAATAGCAACTACGCGTTTTTTGAAATATTCAACTATATATGCAGTCTTAACCTATGAACATTCATTTTAATTTTTTAAAAATCCTTTCACTTATAATAACACAAAAATACACACCTTTCTTTGCTTCTAAATAGATACTATGGAGATGTCTCATTTTAATGAACAATATAGATTAAAAATTTAATTTCACTTAAATTTCAATGCTCAGCAAAAACAAAATGTTCCATTTAAATTTTTAATTTTCCAAGCACAGACTTGTTCACATTTGAATAAAGAAAAATATTCGTAAGAACACAGGGAAAAAAGTCTTTAAATCAAGCACAATACAATATAAAAATGCCTTTATTATAAAGCTCATATTCATACATTTTAAAAACAAAAATAATGTAAAATACAAATGCATTACTTTGCATTTAAAATTCTCGAGTATAACACGATACAATAAAAATATAACATTAAAAAAACCACATTAAAATATTTATAACAGATAAGCTACTAACAAAAAAGCACTTCAAGTAATAAGTAATTGATTCAGTGTATAAGTTCTGCAACGGCTACATTCCACAAACTGTGCTTATGGCCAATTTTACTTGAATTTTCTAATGCCAATCACTACGGAAAACAATAATTCATCCAGTTAACCAAGCAACTTCGAAAAGGTACCAACAGCATCTTTCGCGTGTTCAGCTATCTTTGAAGCCGCCGTCTCGAACTCGCCTTTGGTGTTGAACATGGCATCTCCAACTGCTTCTTTAATCTTTGAGTCTGTCTCGGTAACTTTTCCCATGCTTTTACTGAATGAATCTCCCATGTCCTCAGCGAAACTTTGGGCCTTTTTAACCCCTTCTTCCGTCAGTTCCTTCGCAACAGAAGTGTAACTTATCAAAACATCCATCCCACCTTCCATCTTGTCTTTTGCTCCATCAGCTGCTCCAAGTATGCCATTCAGCAGTCCTGTAGACGTCTTGGCATCATCGGACTCTTCTTTACTCTCATCAGCAACGGCAAATTTAAAAGCGGCACAGATTGCCAGAGTAGCGAATAGATATCGTGGAGTCACCATAGTGCTTGTTGCTTCGACGAAAATGCTCAAGAATAGACCAGGGAGATCGAATGCGAAGATTATGGGACAATCAAGCAACCGAAGCCGGTTTTATTTCCTACTTTTTGACGTAACGATTACGTAGCTGTGGTTTCATTACAAAAGCCCTTTCTTGATAGGTGACAAGAAACCTCATAAATTTCTTCATTTCTTCGTAATCGAACAATTAAACGGATGCGTGAACTTGAAAATTAGTAAAACGGTCCAACACTTTTTACTGGATTGAGGGACTGTGTAGAAAGTGCAAATTTCTAAAATCTTATTATCAAATAATCTCACTTGATACACTTTCGCAATCGATTCATTTGTCAATGACAGCGACTTCCTCAAAGTATGGGCTTTATATGACTAACAAAAGAATTTATTCACTAATTTGAAAAGGAAACAAATAAAATTAAAAAGTGATTTTGTAATATATTTTTAAAAGATGGAAAAGTCCAAAATGTATCAAACATGGTATGGCTGAAACTTTAAATGATGAAAATCTCTATTTGTTTTAGATTTTTTTTTAAAATTCAGTTTTAAGTGATTTTTTTTGTATACTTTTTTAGGCTACAGTTTTTGAAACTTAAAAAATTCAACCGTATGAAGAAAACGAATTCTTCAGCTAGTTTTCGGATAAGTTGTTATGTCAATTGGACTATCTTTTCTTCCTTTCATATTCAAATTTCATCTAATTCAGGGGTGGATAAATAGCGACCCGCAAAAGAGATTTTTTTTTCTGTAATCCGCCAAGTGGGGGATGTCTGGGTCCGCATATATTTGAGTGCAAACCTTTTCTTGCATGAAGATGAACAAGAGTAAATAGAGATTAGTTTAAGGCTGTGATGATAGTTTTACCAAGCAATCCCATTCCTGATTTAAATAAAATTATAGAAAAGTGTGATAAAGTATATTTGTTTCATTTAGATATCCGACTACTTGCGATAACTTTAAAAAAAAAAAGTGGTGTGAAGATTTTTTTTTTTTTTTAGATTTATACATTAGTACATTTTAAGAAAAATATGCTAAAATTAAGAAGATAAAAGAAAATTATTATTACTAAAATGGGAAAAAATAGGTAAAAATTGACAAAAAATATCATAAACGGAGCCCATTCTGTGCCAAATGTTTATAAACAAATGTTCAATTCTGATGTGTTGCTATGTTATTCATTTTTGAAATGACTTTCAGGATAAGAGATATTTTAATTTTTACAAAAACTAGAGCACTTTATCTTAGTTATTAGATGAAATTGCTTAAAATAACAGTAATTATATTCACATAAGGGACTGTAAATTTCGTAATAAAACAGTGATTGATAAAACTGAAGGTTAAAACACATCTACTATTATACAGAACATATATACAAAAAATTTCAGTTCATTATTTTCGAAACTTTTTTAGCAATCGCTGGCCTTTGAGTATTTTTAAAACAACACATTTCGAGTAAAACGCGTTTTAATGTTGCTTAAAGTATTGGCATCTGCTTTTACTAAAACACTTGTAGTTTTTGTTCTAGTGAACAGAAAATAAGAAACTTGGTATTTTTATGAAGCTAATAAGATGGTCTTTATTAGGAAGCTAATAAAATCATAATAAAAATTGTCCATTTATGGCAAAATTCACAATTTTAGGGGAGTCGGATACATTAAAGAAAACTTTTTTTGAAAAAAAATATTACTATATTAATCAAATTCCACACTAGAACGGATCCAAAATTTTTTCAGAATTTCCCAAATACGATCTTTGCTATATAGATGAAAGAGAAAATAAAATAAATTTTTTTATAATAAGTACTACTACAAGGGGAAGGAAGTTTTGTATTTGAGCTTTTTTATGGTAAAAAAATCAAAGTAATTTTTGTTAAAGAGAAAAAAAGGCATTTTAGTACTTTTTTTAAAACGTTTATTGAGATTAAGAACACCTGTACTAAACAGTTACAAGGGGAAAAATATTGAACAACTTGTAACGGGTCTAGCTGCGAACCTCTTACTAATCCTCTTGTGGAAAACTCTTTCTTTTAAACGTTGTTCTATTGGAAACTTTCTTTCGAAGAAGACACGGTTTATGCAAATGAAGGATGATATTTAAGCATTAACCTTTGGTACGTGGAGTTAGTGGTTAGGAGTAAGCAGTTAGTGGTTAGCGAAAAGTAGCTGGGAGTTAGTGTTGCTTGAAGATTAATTAAATATTGCTAATTGACGATTTAGTAAATAAGTTGGATTAGATTAATAACGACCAGAGATCGAATATTTGAGAACGGAATTACTGTAATTTAGACCGCAGATGACTAAAACGTTATAAGAGTAAATTAATTGAATTATAATTAAATATTAAGTATCCTTCCTATCGTGCTTTTGATCCTATACTTAATAAAAAGTGCATTTCCTACCCTGGGGTGTTAGAATTGATTGAAAGAATAATAAAAATATATTTGTTCTGATTCTGGCTGATCTCTTTATTCTAACCCCCAAACACCAATGAACGGGACAGCACGTTCATTAAAAGCTTCTTTAGTAGAGATACGGGAAAAAGCTTGGATCGAACTGATTCGATGAAGCGGAGAGAGAGAGTTGGGGTTATGAAATGGTGCAATATACATTGCACTGTTCATTACTCAGTACTTACCAGTAATCATAGTTTTGAGTTGCAACGGACTCTATCCGAAATTCTTACAATTCTTCTTGGGAAAATTCCTTTTAAGCCGCTTTCTGTGAAGGGACCGCGATTTATGTTAATGAGAGTTGCTTTTTAAAGTCAAGTGAAGTGGCAAGGAATTTCGCGAGAGGTTGGTGATTGTTGTCAAGCTGCAGCTTTAGTGTTAGATATATAACAATTGAATCGACCGGAGTTCGAGTAAAATTATCAGACGTATCAATTTAGGAAGATTGGTATTGCTGCGAATTAATCTTCAAAATGAGTATTAGCAGGCACGTCTTAGAAGACTTCTTGAGGCCCTGAGCCCCTACGCATAAGTCGACTCCGCCTATGACCCGTAAAAGTAGACAGTACATGTCATAAGTTGTCGAATACTCGTACAAATAATAAATGTGCATGACTTACAATCGCTCAAACCGGCTGCACCGACTTCCGCCTTTTGATTGAAAGACTAATGAGGGTGTATGGTGGTAAACTCAGGCCTGAACGTGGACAACGGTCAGCACATGTAACCAGTTGATATATCGTCCAAAATTCTCAGTTTCTTGGAGAATACAATTGGAAATAACATTTGACCTTTGAATCTATTCGAATCTTTATCTTATTAAGACTGAGTCAAGAACGAGACGACGCCCTAGGCCTGGGCTCATGCCTTAAGACATCCCTAGATAAACGGCTATCTTCCTTGAATTCGAACAAGAAAGCTCTTAGTCCTTTGCTTATGCTTAGTACTCAAACAATACAAATCTCACAAATATCATTTTAACTATTATTAACACGGGAGTGCTATCAATCTCTCCGAATTCGATTCACTTAACTTTAAATAGTTGTTTTAATCTGCATATATCATGGTTCCGTCACAGAAAGGGGCACCCCAATCATGTAATGTATAAAAAATTTCCTTTAGGATTAGTATGGGAACACAAAGAGAACCCGTTGCAACGGTTGTGGTTTTGAATTCACTGTTGACAGTGCTGAAGTTAATAATAAATTAAAAGATGTAGAGGGGAAAAATATAGTTTATAACAAAATAATTAACACACACTCATATCAGATATTCTTAATATTTTTTTTTGAAGGAGATAATTGGGGAAACAGCTGTAACTCGCACTATTTGACAGACTACTATGGCCAGAAATTCAATGGTAACACTGTATTGAGCGACCAAGGTAGCTTAGTGTTTAAGGTAACGGACTCGTGGATCTAGTTTGAGCCTAGTATCGCTTAAGACCTGACGCACAATGGGCAGTTTTCACGAACTGCCGCACGGAAGTCCCAAAAATAAAATTAAGCGAAAAAACAACAATCCACAATTAATGCTCCTCATAGGCTCCCTAACCATGTTGAAATTATTCGAATCGCGATCTTATTAAAGCTGAGTGGAGAACGAGACGAGGTCCCCATTGTGGCCAAGGTCCTAGGCCAGGGCCCAGTTGTGTCATGCCTTAAGACGTCCCTGAGTGTTAGATCAATTATTACAGATATTTCAGTAAGTAATTAATCTGACAGTTCCCTTATGTTAGGTTGAATTTAGATAGTGATTTTATAGTTAAGTAAAAGTGTTGGTTGTGGACGTGTCGTCATTTGGCGCATTCTCACACATCTACGGGTGAGAGTTTGTGACTGAGTTATTTATAGTGTAGAAAACTGATTTTATTTGGAGTATAAAATAATTTAACTAAAATAAAGTCTTCTTTTTTTCAAACATTTGTGGCATTATTAAAAATTTTAAATTACCTTTTTTAATTATTTTTCTCTTAATTTCCATACTATGGAACTTACTTCATATAGGTTGGTTCCGATTAATAATAATTTTTTTTATCGATCCGTTGTTCTATTAAAGTGATGGCGAACCTATGACCCGTGAGTCAGCCACTGACCCACGCAAGCTTTTTAACTGACCCACGTTTGCTAGGCAACCACTTGTTTGCTTACGTGGATTTATTTAGATTTTCTAACTTGTGTGGATTATTTATATTCTATTTGAATTTTTGGAAGCCCTGTATTGGCACAAAATCAATTTAAAGGCTGTCTATAACCTTTATTTTGATCATTATAGATACAGAGTTACGAAAATGACAACAAATGTATACGAAGATATGTAGTATTTGAAATAAAGCAGAAGTATTTACAAAATATGAAATAAGTGTATAATTTTACTCCCATTGGGTTTGTTGAAAAAAATCGACTAACAAAAGCACAAATAATCATATTTAAAGCACTTTCTTCGGACGAAATGCACTTTTGTAAGGTTATGTTCAGTTATGTTTGTAGAAAGAGACTTCCCATAGCACTTGTATCGTCTCCTCACTGTTTTACCCTGTGAGATGCCAATGGGGGCCATGCACATGTCTCTTATTCTCTACAATAGCAATTTTTGGCTCGCAATTTAAGGCGCTTGCCCCAGTCAGTACCAGTGTTGAACTTACATTTCGAACGCATTTAAAAGTAATGTGTAGTATGTATATTTGTGTATTAGGTATGTGTGTTAATACAAAATTTCTTCTCAAATTATTGTATTCTAAATATAAATGTTTTTAATTGTAGCCCGTACTATGTCGGAGGTTAAAAAATTAAAAACAAGCCGTACAAGTTCCAGGCATTATCAAACTGAAAGGTTTGATAAATATGGGGGGGGGGATTGAAATGAATAAAATGGTTATACGTATAATTTGTACTGAAAAAGTGACTCCACGTACATTATAATGTAAAAAGACATTTTGAATTGTTGCATTCAAATCTCGGCATGTCGGCAGATGAGAAGAGAAAAACTTGTTCCTTACAAAAAAAAAAAAAAGATAGAATTTTCTCTCAAAGCAGTGTTTATAAAAGTTTTTTTGGTTTCAAAATTAACATTACAGCTGCTGGTTTCTAAGTTGCCCATTGCATTGCTCGCAACGGGAAACCTATTTCAGCAGAAGGATTTGTAAAAAAAAAAAGCGTTTTCAGAATGTAGTCCTACATTGATTGCTGATTTTAAAGAATAATGCTTGATTATAAAGCGTATAAATGAGTTACCTATAAGTCGCAATATAATTAAAGATCGAGTAATAGAATTGGAAAAAAAGGTTTTTTTTTCGCGCAAATACATAACGCCTGAAATTATGCAGAAATGTATTCAATTGCTTTAGATGAGATTAATAATATAAATGGTTAAACACAATTTGCTGTTTTTGCTCGGTATAAGTTTGGAAATATAATAAAAGAAGAGTGTGTTTTTTAATGAAACTAATAACGTTGAAAGGAAAGTGTACCAGTCTTGCTATTTTTACAGAATTTGATATTGCATATAAAGAAATAGATACTGATTTACGAAAACAGTTTCTGTAACAACAGACGGTGCATCTAGTATGGTAAGAGAAAACATTGGATTTATTCAGCATCTTAAGCAAAATATTTTACATTTTCTTAATGAATTTTATTGTATAATACACCAGCAAGTGTTATGTACAAAACATAATTTAAAAACATTTTTCATTCTACTGTCAGTTGTTGTAAAAATAATAAACTTTATAAACGTAAGAGCTCTTTATAAAAGGCAATTTGTATAATTCTTAGAGGAAATTGAATGCCAATATTCAGGGATTTTGACGTACAATAACGTGCTGTGGCTTATTTTCGGTGAAATCCTTCAACGCTTTACAACGTCAGTAGAAGAAATTAAGATCTTTTTAATTGAAAAAACAATAGTATCGGTAAATTATCCAAAATACATTAATCAACTGATTAAATGTTTTTATGAGACACTCAGAATTTTAATGAACTGAATAAAAAACAGGGACTAGTTGTTTTAACAATTTTTGAAAATATTAATGACGAAACTTGACATATTTACTAAAGGATTTGGAAATGAAAATCATGAAATATTTTCCTCAATTACAAAAATATTTTCAAAACACAATAATTTTAGAAAACTCCGTTGACATTTAAGAAAATGCAATTAAAAAATATCTAATGATTATGCTGGAAATATAAAACAAAGTTTTGAAGAGAGTTTCAATGAATTTAACAGTTTGGAAAATACATTTCACTTTATTTTACATCCATAGAAAATAGAATTTGAAACAATTGTTAACCGAATTTATGTGGCTAGGTATCGATAATTTAGAAATGAAATTAGTTGAACTTCGAAGCAGCGTAGTGTGGAAAACAAAATTTGAAGATTTGATTTCTGAAGTAGAAGGAGAAAAATTGCGCGAAAATCTTGCAGATATTATTGATTCCACAGTAAAAATTGAAAATATTACATTTTACGTATGGGATTCTTTACCAAATATTAGGCGTACAACTTCGCTTCCACCGTTTTTTTCCGAAATTCGAGGCTTTATAGTAAAAAACTGGTTATACATTTATGATTCAAAATATTGTCCATCGCTGGCTACTACTTTCTCACATCTTGCGGGCAGCGTACAAATCCCGCGATGAAAAAACTGGTCATCTTTTGAAGCGATCCACGAATCGATCCAATTTTTTACTTCTTCATAAGACCGGAAGTGCTGGTCAGCTAGGCCGTGTGCCATTGATCGAAACAAGTGATAGTCCGAGGGAGCAACGTTTGGAGAATACGGCGGGAGGGGTAGGACTTCCCATTTCAACGTTTCCAAGTATATCTTGACCACTTTCGCAACATGGGGTCGAGCATTGTCATGCTGTAAAATCACTTTATCATGTTTCTCGTTGTATTGCGACCGTTTGTCTTTGAATGCTCGGCTCAAACGCATTAATTGGGGTCGATAACGATTGCCTGTGATTGTTTCAGTCGGTTTTAACAACTCATAATACACTACGCCGAGCTGGTCCCACCAAATACTGAACATGACCTTGGAACCGTGAATATTCGGTTTGGCCGTCGACGTGGAAGCATGGCCAGGATATCCCTATGATTTTCTGCGCTTGGGATTATCGTAATGAACCCATTTTTCGTCCCCAGTCACAATGCGATGCAGAAATCCCTTCCGTTTTTGCCTTACAAGCAGCTGTTCACAAGCAAACAAACGCCGTTCAACATCTCTCGGCTTCAACTCGTACTGCACCCAATTTCCTTGTTTCTGAATCATTCCCATGACTTTCAGGCGTTTTGAAATGGCTTGTTGCGTCACTCCCAATGATCCTGCCAATTCTTGTTGCGTTTGACACGAGTCTTGATCAAGTAATGCCTCCAATTTTGCATCTTCGAAAACCTTCTCTCTTCCACCGCCATGCTGGTTTTCGACGTCAAAATCACCGTTCTTGAAGCGTTGAAACCACTCTGGGCACATTCTTTCACTAATAGCGGCCTCACCATAGGTATCTGAGAGCATTCTATGAGCCTCAGCCGCAGATTTCTTCATATCAAAGCAGAAAATTAAAACCTCCCGCAAATGACGAGAATTTGGCTCGTAAGCTGACATGTTTAATCTAGAATAACTTTATAATGCCGACACAAATCAACTAATATTTCAATGCCGTTACGTTTACAAACACTGAAGCTTATTGTATGATATCCACGATTTATTTATTTCGACTACCACTTACCACTACAGCCATCTATTGCAAAACGGCTGAAACAAATTTGTACACCTAATAATTTTATGTCAATGAAAAAACTAGTTAATATGTATGCTCTTTCAACGATGTTTGGGTACACATATTTGTGTGAAAAATTGTTTTCTTCCATGAACTTACTAAAATCTTCTAATAGAAGTAAATTTGACAGGGAATTAACTGCGAAAGGCGTTAAACCAGTGGTATTCAAATGGTGTTCCGTGGAACCTTGGGGTTCCACGAAACAAACCTAGGGAGATTCCGCGAGTTAAAAAATGGAAAGGAAAATTATAAGTTGTGTTTGCAAAATAGATTCATGTTCTCTATTAAGTTTGTACAAACACGAAATATCTAAATCCTTGCTTGTCAGCGCAAGTCACACTACCACGGTAAACATTTTTAATAAATATGCGATTCTGGACAGCCTCTTTTTTTTTGAATATTTTTTAGAACTTTTAATTCTTTGCATATGCAAGTTGGGAGCCATTACAGAAGATACACTATGACAGAAATTAAAACTAAAATAACCTTCATTTGTGTTTCATGTTATACTTTATAAAGGATGTGGTAGAATAATTTAGAAAAATATTTTGTTTTCAAAAGAAAATAGTGGTTATGTTGTGCAATTTGATTTCGGAATTTCTTATTTAGTTCCAGAATTGATACGGGGATAAGACCGAAATTTGAGAATCTTGATTTTGTGTTAAAACAGCACAAGTGTGTTTCAAGAAATTTCTCTTCAGGTTCAAAAAATTTTGCAGCCTTTTAAGAATTAATGCACACGTGTAAGTTAAAAAGACAAAAATTATTGCGTTTGCTAGTAGTTTATTTTTTTGGCTTTAAGTGTTATATGCGTAAACTTCCAACATTATCGCTTACTTCTTAGGTTATTATTACATGTTGATAACAAGGATTAAGTGTGCGTTTTCTTAACTCGAGTGCACCATAATTTTTCACAAACATTTTTGATCAACATTGTTATTTAATGAAAAATTTCTATTCGTTTCATGTTGAAAATTTTTTTCTCTCGCTTATAAAAACCAATAGAGGTCCGCTTAAGGTAAGGAATGTTAAAGTGCTTTTAAAGAACCTCCAATGACTATTTACTATACGTAAAAGAATTCCAATAACACTAACTATGATCGAAATTGAAATAAAATGTTGCTATAATATCTTTCACAGTATGAACTTTTCTCGCACATGTTCGAGGACAATAATCTGATCGAAGATAATATTACTTTAACTGGTTAAATCTTTTGTATTATTCCTGTCTTATTCTGTCGTGAAAAATGATTAAAGTTGGGAACTTAGCGAACGCAGTGAAGTTTTACCAAAATAAGTACCCGAAAGACTGTCAAGCTTAGCGGAATAAGAAACGTAACGGTACTGCAAGACAACATATAGATTCGTACTTATTCGTTTTCATGGGGTGGCATCTACATAAGTAAAACTTTTTTGCCATAACTTTGAATTAAACTACTGTGTTCTGGTCATCTAAATATAGTAGTTATTAGATCTTTCGTTTATTTCAAGTGTACACGTTTTTCTTAAGAGCAATATTTAATTCTTCTAAATCTGCGGTAGTATTCTGCTACAGTCTTAGGCGTGATTAAAATCACGCCAAACAGGCTACAGACGGAATTTAGATATTATTCAAGATGGCCGCCTCGCACCTCGCGAAATATGAAGAATAAAAAAATATTACTGAAACTTGATGAAACAACTGAGAACTGTAGAATTACAACCATTTAAAACGATTTAAAAAGTGGAATAAAAAGAAATTCCCTTTATTTTCCAAGTAAAACGACGCAGAAAAGTGAAGAGGGAAATTGAATTGGAAGAATTTCAAAATGATTGTAGAAAAAGAAATTAAAATAAGCGAAAGCAGTAAAAAATTAAAAATAAATAAATAAATCAAGTGAGGAGGAAAGAAGAATTAAATACTAAAAAAAACGACTTCATTATGGGAAGTGAAATATTATTAAAAATAAAACTGTAGAAATTAGCTATTTACTACTATAAAAAAGAATTCTGCCTGACAGAGGTGGCAGAATGTCACCACACAAAATTCGACCGCGCAATTTATTACTTTTTTAAGAAAAAGTTGTTGAGTCTTTATCAGATTTATCACATTTCCCATTGGGTGAAATCAGTAAAATCTCAACTAAGGTACGAAAAAAGAAATTCAATACCTTAAAAAATGAAATTGACCAAAAGAACGAAGACTAGATTTTAGTATATTACTATTTCGAGTATGTCGTGGAACCTTAAAAGCTTGAAGAATTGAAATTACTTCTGATTGGGCGGACTTAAATATATGTCATTAACTTTATCCAATTAAAAATTAGATAAACGGCATATACAACCTTCAATAACTCAATTACTTTTATATAAAAATATGTTGATGAAATAATAAAATGTACCACTACTGAGATACATCAAAAACTTTTTTTTTCATTTAAAACTGCCTGAAAATAACTACAGACAAGTTCAAACTCACTAATACTGTACAATAGCGAATCGATTATATCATTAAAGCCTTTCTGAGTAAAAACGGTAGAGAGAGAGAATCTGACAATTTTATTATATTAATATAGCTTTATTTTTTCTTAGGAAACCGTCGTCGCCTAGGAAGCTCATGCTTTTATTGAATCCATTTACCTTTACCCCGTCTTTGCAGACCATCCTCATTTAGGATGTTGACTCTCAGCCTTACCCTGTCCTTAAAGACCGTCCTCATTTAGGATGCGGACTCATGCTTACCCTGTCCTTAAAGACCGTCCTCATTTAGGATGCTGACTCGTAGCATTACCTTGTCTTTGGAGACCGTCCTCATTTAGGATGCTGACTCATAGCCTTACCTAGTCTTGGAAACTGTTCTCGCTTGGGAAGCTCACGTTTATATTGTATCCGTATACCTTTGCCCTGTCTTTGGCCACCATCATTAATTACGGGTACTGACGCACAGCTTTACCCTAGCTTGGGAAAATGTCCTTGCTCAGGATACCGACTCATAGCTTTATTTTGTCAACAGACACCGTCTTCATTTAGAAAGCTGACGTATTTATTGTGTCTACAAAGCATTAATCAGCTTCCTACCATCGTTTTTCGCTTAAGAAGCTGACGTTTTTATTGCAATAAAATCGCTTTAATTTGTCTTTGGATATCGTTTGCAAATGCATTACTGAATTATTTTTTGTTCATTTTACTAATAAAAATATGCTCAAATTATCTTTCAGTAAATAAATTGTTGGGATCAAGGCAGTAACTATGCTTGATAAAAAAGATCTTAGCTTTAATGTCTTATAATTATCCATTTTTTTAATTTTTAATTTAAAATCACTTTCAAATAATAATTTACCCCAATTATTAATTCCTTACTTATAACAAATATATATCTCGCCAAAATAATATCGTTAAGAAATGTCTGGAGTAAAATTGCAACAGTAAATTTTTCCCTTCAATTATAAAAGAATCTTAAATATTTATAAAAATAAACATGTCATTTACCTCAGTAAAAACTTCATTTTTGACTCTTCCAAATAATTTGATAGAATATGGAATATGACTGCTACAACTTAACAGTTGACTTTGCCATTTTATCAACAAAAAAAAATACAGGCGTATATATATAGTACATAATATCTCTGTCAGAAAATATGCAAGGGAAGGTGGCACTTGTATATATATATATGTATATACTAATAAATAATACTTCACAATATATACTTATGGACAAAAACATTAGCGCACCAAGAAATAATCGCGGGATCGTAACGAAACTTGGAATGAAGGTACATGTCGGGGAAAAATGCAAATGATTAGAAATGCAGTGTGATTGCATTACGTATAGCCGGTAGAGGGCGTTTAACGTCGTTCTACGTGGAGTATAAAAAAGGTAACCCAAGTTTGTTTGAGTGTACTGGATCGTTTAATAAGAAGCGCTGAGGTACACATGTCACTACGCCCTTTTCGAAGACAATATGAGCAGCTGTCGCAGTTTGAGAGGGAGAAAATCATCGGTATTATGGAAGCTAGGTAGTCAGCTAGGCGAGTTGCTCGTCAATTAGGCCGCTCTGATTGTGTTGGGAGGAGGTGCTGGAACCAGTGGACCTGAGAGATGTTATTTACACGGAGACTAGGCTCAGGACGCCCTCGACAGACGAGTCATCGAGAAGACCGCCATATCGTAAGAAATGGACGCGTACAGCCAACTGCTTCATCGGCCGCCATTGAGGCACAGGTAGCACCTTCACTAGGGATCTCTGCGTCTTCTCGAACCATACGAAGGCCCCTGGCTGAAGGACATTTGGGGTCGCGGCGTCCATTACGCGTACTACCCATGACGCCCAACCATCGACGTCTCCGTTTGGAGTGGTGCCACGCATGAAGAAACTGGTCTGCAGCGGAATGGAACCAGGTTGTCTTTAGCGACGAATCCAGATTCAATCTCAGCAGTGATCACAATCGTGTTTGTGTGTGGAGACCCCGTGGTGAACCCCTCAATCCTGCCTTTGCTTTACAGTGACACACCGCTACCACAGCTGGTGTGATGGTATGGGGTGCCATTGCTTACAATACACGATTACCCCTAGTATTGATCCGTGGCTCCGTGACAGTCCAGCGGTATGTCCATGACATCCAGCCACCACATGTGTTGCCCCTCATGCAACGGCTCCCAGGAGCCTTTTTCAACAAGACAATGTTTGACCTCACACGGAAAGGGTGCCACACGACTGACTCCTCACTGTTACAGTCGGTCGATAAAATAGTTGAGCACCGTGACCTTTTCAAAAAATGATTAGAAACGGAAAACGACCTTTTATGAAACGAAAGGTCGTTTTCCGTTTCTAATCATTTTTTGAAAAGGTCATGGTGCTCTACTATTTTATCGACCGACTGTACTACCCTTCCTTGGCCTGCCCGATCTCCAGATGTGTCTCCAATCGAGCATTTTTGGGATCACTTGGGACGGCGAATTGGGTATCCCACGAGATTGAACGAACTAGACGCAAGGTTACAGCAAACATGGAACGAAATGTCTCAAGACATCATACAGAACTTGTATGCCTCAATGCCCGAACGTATCGCATCGTGCATTTGCGCTAGAGGCGCTTCAACAGGGTATTAAATCCTCCGTTCTTTTCCTTTTTCTCTGAAATAAATGATCCTTTTCCTTTGATTTTCTAATCATATCAAAGTAGTAATTACGTACGTAAAATTTCGTTTCATTTTGATGACTCTTTCTTGGTGCGCTCATTTTTTTGTCCATGAGTGTATATATTATATAAATTTCGTTACTCCTTGTTCTTTCAAACATTCATTGTCATTTGTACCAAACACTTCAGAACATTTAGCGCTACTAAATAATTTTAAATCGTCAAACCTTGCTTATTTTTAGTCGTTAAGTCAATTGAATTTACGAGGGCGGTCCGATGAGTACTTAGCCTCACTGCCTGATGATGCCACTATCGCAAGAGAAATACACTATAATGTAGTACCTTCCTGTAGACGGCTACTGACGAAATTTCAACCGGATCGGACTAGTAGTTCTGGTTTAAGAGCGTGTGAAAGCAAGCGTGTCCGTTGATTTAAAAAAAATGGAAAAGAGGCAACATCGGTTGGTGATTCGATTCTTATTTTTGGAAGGGAAATCGCTCGGTGAAATCAAAGAGCGCTAGGATGCAATGTATGGAGACCATCAAAAATTGGTTCAATCAATTTCAACGGGGTCGCACGTCGGTGTTTGATGAGCCACGCCCAGGTGCCCCGAAAACAGCAACCACGGAGGATAACGTGACGAAAATCCCCGATCTCGTTTTGGCAGACCACGGATTGAAGGTGCACGAGATAGCTGAGATAGTAGGCATCTTAAAAGACCGCATGGAACATATCCTACATGAAATTTTGGGTATGAGAAAGCTGTCGGCAAGATGGGTGCCGCGTTTGCTCACTCCGGATAACAAGCACAACCATGTAACCCCTTCAGAGCAGTGTTTGGCGTTGTTTAAGCGAGTTTTTGCGTCGTTACGTGACCGTCAACGAAACATGGATCCACTAATATACACCAGAGACCAAGGAACAGTCGAAAAAGGGGACCTTACCCGGTGAACCTGCTCCGAAGAAGGCAAAGACTATCCCATCGGCCGGAAATGTGCTGGCCACCATTTTCTGGAATCGCAAGGTGTGATATGCATTGGCTACCTGGAGAAGGGCAAAACGGTCACAAGGTAGTACTAGGTCAAATTATTGGGCAGATTCGACGCCGAATTAAAAAGAAAACAGCCTCATTTGGCGAAGAAAAAGTGCTCTTCCACCACGGCAATGCACCGGTTCACACATCCGCACTCGCCACAGCTAAATTGATCAAATTAGGCTACAAAAACTGCTGCCCCATCCACCATATTCTCCAGATTTGGCCGCGTGCAACTTCTTTTTGTTTCTTTAACTTGAAAGAGTCAGTTGCGGGGCAGAAATTTCACTCGAATGAGGGAGTAATCGTCGCCACGGAGCCTACTTTGTAGAGCTCGAGAAAACTTTTTATTCAGACGGGTTGAAGAAGTTGGAGCATTGCTGGGTCAAGTGTATCTAACTAAAAGGAGATTATATTGAAAAATAAATTGCATTTTTTCAAAATTTTTGTTTGTTTATTTGTAGGCTAAGTACTTATCGGACCGCTCTCGTAAAGATGTTTAGTTTAAAAAATACTCAGTTAAAAAGTTATAAACTTAACTCTGGTGCAAAGGGCATTAGTGACCCACGAGCTAGTATTAAGAAAATATGAACAAAATTAAAAAAGGTTCGCCATCCCTGTAATCTATTCCACTGTTAATGTCACTCCCTAAGAATCACAAGGTATCATATTTTAACTAAGTTGTTGTTGTTGCCGTGGCCTACCCGAAGGGAAGGAAGAAAACTTGTCAGAGAATGAGACAGGTTTGACATCTACACGATAGATGGCGACACCACTTATATCCAACTCCTCAATTTAGGTATCGGCTGGAGGGGAGGGAAATATTCTGCAGCACCCTGCACCCATGAATTCTGCTGCGATCTCCACAGCAACCCCTGTGACTTCTATGCCTAATGGCATAGAAGTCACAGGGTGACAAATCCGAACTGTATGATGGGTGTTGTAACATTTCCATGGAGATCTGATGCCGTATGTTGCCCTTCAAGCAAACTTTAACATCAACTGTTCCAAGACGTTCAACCTAAACAGGGCTCGCCATAAACTGCCACTATTCGTCAACATATGTTCACATTAAGATCACGTCCTGCAACATTTTGTTTCGATTTGGGTGCATACTTATATAGCACGACTTGACGTTCGATTAAGGTATCCGACTACTTGCAACAACTTTAAAAAAAATGCAGATATGGGTTTTTTTTTGTTGTTATTTTTAGATTTGTTTAGTATATTTTCATAATAATATGCTGAAATTATGAAGAGAAAAGGAAATTATTATTACTAAAATGGGAAAAAATGGATAAAAATTTACAAAAAATAACATAAACGTGTTCCATTCTGAGCCAAAACTTACAAACAAACTTACAGCCAAACTTACTGAACAAATTTTTAATTCTGGTTCAAGATTCTGAGTCAAGGTTAAGAAAATGATAATTATTTTAAAGAGAATTCAGAATTACTTAAGACAAAGGAAGAAAATTGTATTCTTGAATTTTGTTATAAATTTTACACTAAACAATGGATCGGAATATATTTTTTGATATTCAATTCTATTTTCAAAATCTTGATCAGTGGAATTTAGTTCTACCTCCAATCATTTCCTTCAATAATTAATACAGATGTAAATAAATTATAGTCTCTTAAAGTACTATACGACATGCAATAAAGCTGAAATTTTGGTGTCGCTTTAAATATTCGAAAAAGTATATTTGTGAGTTAAAACCAAAAATTTCGCTGCAAATAACTCCCTACTCAGACTTAAAATGGTATTAACTAACAAAAGCTAAGTTAAAGCAAATATGTTTATCTTTTCTTTTAAAACTTAACTCTTTTTTTTTAAAAAAAAAGTTTTTTCTTTGAAAAATGTTTTTTTTAGTTTTTTTTATTTTGCAAACCGCAGTTACGCGTTTTTTTAAAAAAAAAAAATTTGCTATATTTGCAGTCATAACCTATGAACATTAGTTTTAATTTTTTAAAAATAATTTCACAAATAATAACACAAAAATACACGCTTTTTTTTTGTTTCTAAATCGATACTTTGGAGATGTCTCATTTTAACGAAATATATCGATTCAAAATTTAACTATAACTATAATTTCAAAGCTGAGCAAAATTAAAATTTTCCATCCAAATTTTTAATTTTCCAAGCAGAGACTTTTTAACATTTAAATAAATAAAAATAATCGCAAGAACACAGGGAAAAATGTCTTCAAATCAAATACAATATAATATAAAAATGCCTTTAATATAAATCTCATATTCACATACAATTTAAAAACAAAAATAATTTAAAATACAAATGTACTACTTTGCAATTAAAATCCTCGAGTACAACACGATACAATAAAAAGATAACATTAAAAAAACCCGCATTAAAAATATTTATAACAGTTCTACTTTATATAAGCTACAAACAAAAAAGCATTTCAAGTAATAAGTAATTGCCTCAGTGAAGATCACTTCAGTTGTGCATTCATTTGCTTATAGTTTTTACAATAATCTGCTTCTAATACATAATCGATGGTAATTAGCTATATCCATTAAAAATTCAAGTCGTTGCTTTACGTTCTGTAACAGCTACATTCTACAAATTGTGCTTATGGCCAATTCTACTTGAATTTTCTAATGTCAGTCACTACGGAAAACAATAATTCATCCAGCTAACCAAGCAACTTCGAAAAAGCACCAACAGCATCTACCGCGTGTCCAGCTATCTTTGAAGCCACCGTCTCGAACTTATCTTTGATATTGATCACGACATCCCCAACTGCTTCTTTAATCTTTGAGCCTACCTCAGCAACCTTCTCTATGCCAGCGCTTAATGAGTCTCCCATGTCCTCGGCAAAGCTTTCGGCCTTTTTAGCCCCTTCTTCAGTCAGTTCCTTCGCAACAGAAGGGAAGTCTTTCCCAACATCCATACCACCTTCCATCTTGTCTTTTGCTTCATCAGCTGCTCCAAGTGTGCCATTCAACAGTTCTGTAGACGGCTTGGCATCATCTGCCTCTTCTTTACTCTCAGCGGCAATGGCAAAATTAAAAGCGGCACAGATTGCCAATGTAGCGAATAGATATCCTGGAGTTACCATAGTGCTAGTTGCTTAGACGAAAATTCCCAAGAATAGAACAGGGAGATCGAATGCGATGATTATGGGATAATCAAGCAACAGAAGACGGTTTTATTTGCTACTTCTTGACGTAACGATTACTTAGCTGTGGTTTCATTACAAACGTACTTTCCTGATAGGTGACAGGAAAATTCATTAATTTCTTCCTTTCTTCGTAATCAATCAATTAAACGGATGCGTGATTTTGAAAAATTAGTGAAATGATCCAACACTTTTTACTGGATTGAGGGACTGTGTAGAAAGTGCGAATTTTTAAAATCTTATTATCAAATAATCTCACTTGATACACTTTAGCAATCCTTCATTTGACAATGACAACGACTTCTTCAAGGTATGGGCTTTCTATGACTAACAAAAGAGTTTATTCACTAATTTGAAAAGGAAACAAATAAAATTAAAAAGTGATTTTGTAATATATTTTTAAAAGATGAAAAAGTCCAAAATGCATGAAACATGGCATGCTAAAACTTTAAATGATAGAAATCCCTATTTGTTTGATTTTTTTAAAAATTCAGCTTTAAGGTGATTTTTTGTATACTTTTTTTAGGGCTAGAGTTTATGAAAAATTCAACCGTATCAAGAAAACGAATTCTTCAGCTAGTTTTCTGATACGTTGTTATGTCAATATGACTATCTTTTCTTCCTTTCATATTTAAATGTCATCTAATTCAAGGGTGAATAAATAGCGGCCCGCAAAAGAAATTTTTTTTTCTGTAATCCGCTTAGTCAGGAAACCAAATGTACAGAAAATATTTTCTATGTTTGAGTCCGCATATATTTAAGAGTAAACCTTTTCTTGCATGAAGAGAGTAAATAGAGATTAGCTTGAGGTTGTGATGAGAGTTTCACCGAGCAATCCCGACAACTTTAAAAAAAAAAGGAATGAAGATGTATTTTGTGGTTTTTAGATAAAATGCTAAAATTAAGAAGATAAAAGGAAATTATTCTAACTAAAATAGGAAAATATGGGTAAAAATTTGCAAGAAATAACATAAACGGGGCCCATTCTGTGGCAAAAGTTTATAAGGAAGTGTTCAATTTTTCAATTTAGATGTGTTGCTATGTTTTTCCTTTATGAAATGACTTTTAGGATAAGAGATATTTTAATTTTTTCAAAAACTAGAACACTTTATCTTAGTTATTATATAAAATTGCTTAAAATAACAGTGATTATATTCACATAAGAGAATGTAAATTTTGTAATAAAACAGTGATTTATAAAACTGAAGGTTAAAACTATTATAGAGAACATTCATAAAAAAATTCAGAGTTAGTTATTTTCAAAACGTTTTTAGCAATCGCTGGCCCTGTTTGTGTATTTTTAAAAAAGACATTTCGAGTAAAATGCGTTTAAATGTTGCTTAAAGTAATGACATCTGCTTTTACTAAAATACTTGTACTTTTTGTTCTAGAGTACGGAAAATAATAAACTTGGTATTTTTATGAAGCTAATAAGATAGTCTATAAAGTAAAATGATGAACAAATTGTCCATTTTTGACAAAATTCACAATTTTAAAGAAGTCGGATACCTTAAGGAAAATATTTTTGAAAAAAAATATTACTATATTAATCAAATTCCACTACAAAACGGATTGAAATTTTTTCCCGAATTTCTCAAATACGATCTTTGCTACATAGATGAAGGAGAAAATAAAGTATAAATTTTTTATGTTAAGTACTACTACAAGCTGAAGAAAGTTTTGGTATTTGAGCTTTTTTATGGTAAAAAATCAAAGTAATTTTTGTTAAAGAGAAAAACAGGCATTTTAGTACTGTTTTTAAACATTTATTGAGATGAGAGAACACCTATACTAAACAGTTACAAGATGAGCAAAAATAATCAGGTATATTGAACAGCTTGAAACGGGTCTATCCGCAAGCCTCTGACTAATCCTCTTGGGGAAAACTATTTCTTTTAAATGTTGTTCTATTGAAAACTTTCTCCCGAAGAAGACATGGTTTATGCAAATGAAAGATGATATTTAAGCATTAACTTTTTGGTATGCGGAGTTAGTGATTACGAGTTAGCAGTTAGTGGTTAGCGGAAAGTAACTGAGAGCGAATAGAGAGTTTCTAGACGATTAATTAAAGATTGCTAATTGACAAGTTAGTCAATAAGTTGGATTAGATTAAGAACGACCAGAAATCGAATAGCTGAGAACGGAATAACTGTAATTTAGACCGTAGATGAATAAAACGTTATAAGAGTAAATTAATTGATTTATAACTAAATATTAAGTATCCGTCTTACCGTGCTTTTGGTCCTATACTTAAAAAAAGGTGTATTTCCTACCCTAGGTTGTTAGAATTGATTGATAGAATAATAAAAATAGATTTGTTCTGATTTTGGCTGATCTCCTTATTCTAACCCCCAAACACCGATGAACGTGACAGCACGTTCATCACAAGCTTCTTTAGTTGTAATATTTTTTTAAAAATAACCTACTGTCGAAGTGACAGAGCACATTAAAGCAGAAGACACGGAAAAGGTTGGATCGAACTGATTCGATGAAGCGGGGAGAGAGAGGGAGTTGGGGTTATGAAATGGTGCAATATACAATGCAATGTTCCTTACTCAGTACTCACCAATAATCATCGTTTTGGATTGCAACGGGTTCTATCTGCGATTCTTACAATTTATCTTGGAAAAATTCCTTTTAAACCCCTTTCCGTGAAGGAACCGCGATTTACACTCATGTCCATAAATTAAGGCTAACTCAGAATCACACAGAAATTGAACTCTAAAATAAAAATTTCACCTGTAGAATTATCACACACATCTTGAAGAAGAATATGCAAATTACAGGAAACCACCAGATGGCGCGGATAGTACGTCACAATGACGAGAGTGTAAGAGAGGGGTATATAAGGAATGATGGCAAAGAAGTAAAATTGTTCACAAGCGCTTTAAAAGTCTTTCAGTGCAATAACCGCATAGTTATGGCACAAAGAAAGCATTTGGATGATTTTTTACGTGGTAGAATTATTTGACTACAGGAATGTGGACGTACCCAGCTGGAAGTATCCTAGGAACTTGGAATCGCACAAAGTGTCATCTCCAGGCTTTAGCAACGATTCCAAGATGATGGTAATGTGAGTAGATGTTACAGCACAGGTCGCCCCCGAGTTACAACGCCGAATGAGGACCGGTATTCGGTAGTTACTGCCAAAATAAAAAGACGGAGCACAGCATCAGACCTATCTCGTCAGCTCTCTTCAGCTACCGGTAAGACAGTTTCAAGGCAGACCGTGTACAGACGCTTAGGGCACATTGGTCTATATGCTCGTAGGCCTATCAGATGTGTTCCCCTTACCGCAACTCACTGTCGCCTGTGATTAACCTGGAGTGGAGAGCATGCATTGTGGACACCACAACAGTGGTCTTGTGTGATGTTTTCCGACGAGTACAGGTTTAGTTTGCAGTCTGATTCTCGCCGGACTTTCATATGGAGAGCGCCAGGTACCCGTTACCACCAAGAAAACACCATTAAACGACACAGTTACGGTGGCGCAGGATGGCTCGTTTGGAGAGGAATTATTCTTGGTTCCAGAACTGACCTGCATGTTCAGAGTGTAATGATGACAGGCCACATCTGTCGGGATGTCATTCTGGAACAACATGTACGATTGTTTCGGGGTGGCATGGGTGCTGAATTTCTGTTTATGGATGACAACGCCCGTCCTCACCATGCAAACATTTTAGACGAAGACCTTCAATCGGAGGATATCACCCGTATGGATTGGCCAGCACACTCACCGGACTTGAATCCAATAGAGCATGTGTGGGATATGCTTGGCCGACGAATTGCAGCCCGTCAACCCCCTCCCACCTGTCTACCGGAACTTCGGAGGGCATTGCTTGATGAGTGGTGTAATATTCCCCAAGATCAGATTGATAATTTGATACTCATCATGTGTAGTCGTATTGTATCGTCCGGTAGACATACTCCGTATTAACCATCATACTAACCATGTTATACTGTTTTTTGTAAATAGGTTCTTTTTTGAAATTTGCTCCAGGGAGTAAAAATCGCAATTTTTATTAATTATGTCAAACATATAGCATCTTTTTTGCTCTTTACCTTTTGTTTAATAAATAGACTTTACAAATAAGTCAAATTTGTTTTGCTTCTGTCTCTTTCTTTGCCTGAACTTCATTATCCTTAATTTATGGACATGAGTGTATGTTAATGAGAATTGCTACTTAAAGTCAAGTGAAGAGATAAATTAGAGAGAGGTTGGTGATTGTTGTCATGCTGAAGCTAAAGTATTTGAGATTTTACAATTGAATCTACCTGAGTTCGAGTAAAAGAATCAGACTTGTCAATTTAGGAAGATTTGTGTTGCTGCGGATTAATCTTTAAAATGAGTATTAGCAGGGATGTATTAAAATATTTCTTGAGGCTCTGAGCCCTTACGCATAAGTCGACTCCGCCTATGACCCTTAAAAGTAGATAGTACATGACATAAGTTGTCAAATATTCGTATAAACAATAAATGTGCATGACTTACAATCGCTCAAGATGGCTGGACCGACTGCCGCCTTTTGACTGAATGACTAAGGATGGCGTAGGAGGGTAAGCCTAGGTCTGTTCGTGGACAAAGGTTATCACATGTAGCTAGTTGACATATCGTCCAAAATTCTCAGTTTTTCGAAGAATACAACCGAAAATAACCTTTGACCTTTGAAATTGTTTGAATCGTTATCTTATTAAGGCTTAATCGAGAACGAGACGTTGCCCTGGGCCTGGGCTCATGTCTTAAGACATCCCTAGACACACAGCTATCTTTCTTGAATTCGAAAAAGAAAGCTTTTAGTCTTATGCTTATGTTTTGATAAACAATATAAAGCTCACAAATATCATTTTAACTGGTACTAACCGTTATTGCTTTCCCTCTCCGAGTTCGATTCCCTTAAATTTAAATAGTTGTTCTAATCTGCATATATGACAGTTCCTTGACAGAAAGGATCACCCCGATCATGTAATGTATAAAAATTTTCCCTTTATTATTAGTGGAGTAACACAAAGAGAACCCCTTACAACTGTTGTGGTTTAGAATTCACTGTTGAAAGTGATAAAACTAATAATAAACTAAAAGGAATCGAGAAGAAAAAATATAGTTTTTAACAAAATAATTAACACACACACACATATCAAATATTTTTAATATTTTTTTGAAAGAGATAATGGGGAAAAATAATTGGAAACAGCTGTAATTCGCACTATTTGACAGACTACTACGTCCAGAATTACAGTGGTAACACCGTATTGAGTGATCACGGAAGCTTCGTGTTCAAGGTAACGGACTCGTAAACCTAGTTTGAGCGTAGTATCGCTTAAGACCTGCCGTAAAGTGGGCAGTTTTCACGTAACTGAAGCACGGAAACCCCAAAAATAAAATTACGCGAAAAAACAACAATCCACAATTAATGATCCTTATAGGCTCCCAATCCATGTTGAAATTATTCGAATCGCGATCTTATTAAAGCTGAGTAGAGAATGAGACGAGGTACCCATTGTGGCCAAGGCCCAGGGCCCATTTGAGTTATGCCTTAAGACGACCCTTAGTGTTAGATCAATTATTACAGATATTTCAATAAATAATTAATCTGACAGTTCCCTTATGTTAGGTTGAATTTAGATAGTGATTTTATAGTTACAATAAAAGTGTTCGTTGTACCTGTCGTCTTTGGCGCATTCTCCCACATCTACGGGTGAGTTCGTGACTGAGTTATTTATAGTGTAGAAAACTGATTTTATTTTGAGTATAAAATTATCTAATTAAAATTAAGTCTTCTTTTTTTCGAACATTTGTGGCATTATTAAAAATTTTGAAATTACCTTTTTTAATTGCTTTTCTCTTAATTTCCATACTATGGAACTTTCCTTATATAAGTTGGTTCCGATTAATGATAATATTTTTTCACCATATAACCGCGATCTGTTCTATTTCACTGTCTATGTCATTCCCTAAGAACTACAAGGTGTCTTAGGAAGAAGGAAGGTGACAAGGAAGAAAAGTTGACTGAGCCTGAGACAGGTTAGAATTCTACACGATAGATGGCGACACCCCTCATCTCCACAATTTAGGCATGCGCTGCAGGGGAGGGAAATATTCTCCAGCACGGTGCACCCGTAATTTCTGCTGCGATCCCCTGTGACAAATCCGAACTGTATGGTGGGTGTTGTAACATTTCCCAAAGGAATTTTTTAAAGTTTCCTTGGTGTCACATAAATGTGTTAGTGGACGTTTCCATGGAGATCCGATGCAGTTTGTTGCCCTTCTCGCAAACTTTTACATCAACTGTTCCAAGACGTTCATCCTGAACAGTGCTCGCCATAAACTGCCACTATTTGTCGACAGTTGTTCACATTAAGATCACGTCCTGTAATCAGAAAACAAACTGCAGTATTTTATTCCGATGTGGGTGCATCCTTATATGACACGAGTTTACGTTCGATTAAGGTATCCGACTACTTGCGACAACATTTTTTTTTTTAAAAAGGAGACATGGGTTTTTTTTGCAGTTATTTTTAGATTTGTTTAGTATATTTTGATAAAAATATGCTAAAATTATGAAGCGAAAAAGAAATTATTATAACTAAAATGGAAAAAAATGGATAAAAATTTACAAATATAACATAAACGTGGCCCATTCTGTACCAAAAGTTTTTGAACAAATTTTCAATTTTTCAATTCTGATTCAAGATTCTGTGTCAAGGTTAAGAAAATGATAATTATTTTAAAGAGAATTCAGAATTACTTAAGACAAAGGGAAAAAAATTGTATTCTGGAATTTTGTTACAAATATTACACTAAACAAAGCATCGGAATATTTTTTGAGATTCAATTTTATTTTCGAAATCTTGATTAGAGGAATTTAGTTCTACCAAAATCATTGTCTCCAATAATTAATGCAGAAGTTGATAAATTATAGTCTTTTAAAGTACTACACGACATGCAATAAAGATGAAATTTCGGTGTCGCCTTAAACATTCGGAAAAGTATATTTGTGAGTCAAAAACAAAAATTTCGCCCCAAATAACTCGCTACTTATCCTTAAAATAGTATTAGCTGACGAAAGCTAAGTTAAAGCATATATGTTTAACATACCTTTAAAATTTTTCTTTAATTTTTTTTGCATTGAAATTTTTTTTAGTTTTTTATTTTTCAAATCGCAATTACGAGTTTTTTTAAATATGCAGCTATATTTGCAATTTTAACCTATGAGGATTCGATTTAATTTTTTAAAAATAATTTCACTAATAATAGCACAAAATTACACACATTTTTTTGTTTCTAAATTGATACTATGGAGATGTCTCATTTTAACAAACAATATTGATTAAAAATTTAATTTAATTATAAGTTAATTCTTAGCAAAAGTAAAATTTCCATTCGAATTTTTAATTTTCCAAGTAGAGACTTGTTAACATTTAAATAAAGAAAAATAATTGTAAGAACACAGGGAAAAAAGTCTTCAAATCAAACACAATATAGTATAAAAATGCCTTTAATATAAAGCTCATATTCATACAATTTTAAAACAAAAATAATGTAAAATACAAATGCATTACTTTGCAATTAAAATTCTCGAGTATAATACGATACAATAAAAATATAACATTAAAAAAACCCGCATTAAAAATATTTATAACAGTTCTACTTTATATAAGCTACAAACAAAAAAGCATTTCAAGTAATAAGTAATTGCCTCAGTGAAGATCACTTCAGTTGTGCATTCATTTGCTTATAGTTTTTACAATAATCTGCTTCTAATACATAATCGATGGTAATTAGCTATATCCATTAAAAATTCAAGTCGTTGCTTTACGTTCTGTAACAGCTACATTCTACAAATTGTGCTTATGGCCAATTCTACTTGAATTTTCTAATGTCAGTCACTACGGAAAACAATAATTCATCCAGCTAACCAAGCAACTTCGAAAAAGCACCAACAGCATCTACCGCGTGTCCAGCTATCTTTGAAGCCACCGTCTCGAACTTATCTTTGATATTGATCACGACATCCCCAACTGCTTCTTTAATCTTTGAGCCTACCTCAGCAACCTTCTCTATGCCAGCGCTTAATGAGTCTCCCATGTCCTCGGCAAAGCTTTCGGCCTTTTTAGCCCCTTCTTCAGTCAGTTCCTTCGCAACAGAAGGGAAGTCTTTCCCAACATCCATACCACCTTCCATCTTGTCTTTTGCTTCATCAGCTGCTCCAAGTGTGCCATTCAACAGTTCTGTAGACGGCTTGGCATCATCTGCCTCTTCTTTACTCTCATCAGCAATGACAAAATTAAAAACGGCACACATTGCCAGAGTAGCGAATAGATATCGTGGAGTCACCATAGTGCTTGTTGCTTCGACGAAATGCTCAAGAATAGAACAGGGATATCGAATGCAATGACTATGGGATAAGCAAGCAACCGAAGACGGTTTTATTTGCTACTTCTTGACGTAACGATTACGTAGCTGTGGTTTCATTACGAACGCCCTTTCCTGATAGGTGACAGGAAAATTAATTTATTTCTTCCTTTCTTCGTAATCGAACAATTAAACGGAGGCATGAACTTGAAAATAATTAAAACGGTGCAACACTTTTTACTGGATTGAGGGACTATGTAGAAAGTTCAAATTTCTAAAATCTTATTATTAAATAATCTCACTTGATACACTTTCGCAATCGATTCATTTGTCAATGACAGCGACTTCCTCAAAGTATGGGCTTTCTATGACTAACAAAAGAATTTATTCACTAATTTGAAAAGGAAACAAATAAAATTAAAAAGTGATTTTGTAATATATTCCTAAAAGATGGAAAAGTCCAAAATGCATGAAACATGGTATGCTGAAACTTTAAGTGATTTAGATCCGTATTTGTTTTAGATTTTTTTTTTTTTTGATATTCAGTTTTAAAGTGATTTTTTTTGCATACTTTTTTCAGGCTAGAGTTTTCGAAACTTAAAAAATTCAACCGCTTGAAGAACGAATTTTTCAGCTAGTTTTCTGATAAGTTGTTATGTGAAATATGACTATCTTTTCATTCTTTCGTATTCAAATTTAATCTAAATCAGGGGTCTGTATATAGATGTCCACAAAGATGTATTTTCTTTCTGAAATCCGTCAAGAAAGTCAGAAAATGAAATAAAGAGAAAATGTTTTCCTAGACTGAATCGGCATATATTTGTGTGAAAAGCTCTTTTTGCATGAAGATCAACAAGAGTAAATAGTGATTAGCTTGAGGTAGTGATGAGAGTTTCAACAAGCATTGTCACTCCTGATTTAAATGAAATTATAGAAAAGTGTGATAAAGTACATTTATTTCATTAAGGTAACCAACTACTTGCAACAACTTTTTTTAAAAAAAATAAACATTGGGAATTTTTTTGTGGTTTTTGGATTTGTTTGTATATTTCAAGAAAAATATGCTAAAATTAAGAAGATAAAGGAAATTATTATTTCTAAAATGTGCGGGAAAAATGAATAAATATTTTCAAAAAATAATATAGACGTGGCCCATTCTGTGCCAAAAGTTTATAAACAAATATTCAATTTTCAATTCTGATGTGTTGCTATGTTATTCATTTTTGAAATGAACTTTAGGATAAGAGATATTTTAACTTTTACAAAAGCTAGAGCACTTTATCTTAGTTATTATATGAAATTGCT
The DNA here is from genome assembly GCA_019973975.1 of Trichonephila clavata. NCBI lineage: Eukaryota > Metazoa > Arthropoda > Arachnida > Araneae > Nephilidae > Trichonephila > Trichonephila clavata. Next base: position 284,209 of record BMAO01032533.1, on the reverse strand, counting down.
TAAAAAAAACAGTGATTATATTAACATAAGGGACTGTCAATTTTGTAATAAAACAGTGATTGGAAAATCTAAAGGTTAAAAAATACTTCTATTATTACACAAAACATACGCAAAAAATTTCAGTTAATTATTTTCAAAAATTTTTGTGCAATCGCTGGCCCCGTTCAAGCATTTTAAAAAGAACACATTTCGAGTAAAACGTGTTTTAAATTTGCTTAAAGTCATGGCATCTGCTTTTACTAAAGCACTTGTAGTTTTTGTTCTAGTGAACAGAAAATAATAAGCCTTGTACTTTTATAAAGCTAATAAAATGCTCTATAAAATAAAATCATAAAAATATTGTCCATTTTTGGCAAAATTCACAATTTTAGGGTAGTCGGATACCTTGAGGAAAAATATTTTTGAAAAAAATATTACTATATTAGTCAAATTCCATAGTAAATCGGATCGAAATTTTTTTTCAGAATTTCCCAAATATGATCTCTGTTATATAGATGAAGGAGAAAATGAAGTATAAATTTTTTTTTATGTTAAGTATTGCTTTAAGGAGAAGGAAGTTTTGATATTTGGGGGAGCTGTTTTATGGTAAAAAATCAAAGTAATTTTTGTTAGAGAAAAAAACAAGTGTTTTAGTACTTTTTAACATTTATTGAGATGAGAGAATACTTACTTAACATTAAGAAGAAGAAAAAACATCAGGTTTATTAAACAGCTTTTATAGTATTAAATTTTTTTAAATCCTTACTGTCGAAATGATACAGCACGGTAAAGTGGAATACGGGCAAAAGATTGGACTGTACTGATTCGATGAAGCGAGGAGAGAAAGTTGGGGTTATGAAATGGTGCAATATACAGCCAACCTCCATATAACATGCCTCAAAATTGAGAAATTTTCTATATAGCGAACTTTTTTCTGGAACCAAGAATCTTTCGCGATTTTCTTCGGAAAATAACCTCCCAATAGCGAAGATCGTTTTCTATACAACGAAATTCTTATCGTGATTCAGTTTTTCTCTCCCTATTTAAGAAGTATTTCTGAACATTTCGAGTTATTCTCACTTTTAGCACATTTTATGGAGGTCATAAATCTTGAACTGGTTTTATTAGATACCTAAAGGCCTTATCACACGTACACGTTTGGTGCAATTTTTGGTCCAATTCGCGCAATTTTTACTCCGTTGCCATAGCAATGGCTTCCGAACAACTTTTTGCCAGTAAGCAGAGAAAATTGCTCTAAAATGAAAGTTGCTTGAAATTCCAGCCAATGGGGTTCTTCGGCGCCCTACGTCATAAACAAGATGGCGGTAACAGTGGTAGCTTCGCATCAGATATGGCGTATAATATTTTAATGGTGCACAATATTTTAACGGCGTATAATATTTCAAACATAATGATGCTCCAATTCTGTTTACCCCCATAAACAAAAGCGCGAGTGAAATAAAAGAAATAATATTGGATGGTCGTTTTCGAAGCAGAAAAATCAGCGAGTAATGTTTCAATGTGGAGAAAGAGAGTGGCTGACGTCAGAGCATGTCGTTTTGTTTACGGTAACCCTTCCCCTCAGATTCGAGGAAAAGTTGGGTAAAAAATTGCATGGAAACTTTATGTGTGATACCGCCTTAACTCGTCGAGATCAATAGAATTCTGGGCGTTTCATCCAAGAAGTGCAACGTTTACCCCTCCCCCCTATCTAGTTCATTGAAAACATCTTCGATATCCCCTTTCACCCTCACTGGAGTCTCGTGCCCTTAAACTAGTCTCCGTTCATTTGTTATATTGATCAGTAGTAATGGTAACTTCGTACCTTGTAACTCGAATATGTCAAAACGCAAGTGCTTGAGCATTTAAGAAAAAAATTCTATTCTTCAGGAAATGGATAAGGGCTCAAGAAACTTTTATTCCTGTTTATCTTTCTTTTTTTTTATAGATAATATATATAAAATAAATATATATCAATTTACATAAAGGTGTGAATAATTTCTGTTTTAAATACATAGTGTTTATAAATTTAAAATTTGTTTTATGTGGTTTATAAAAAAAATTGAAAGATGAATCTCTATATAACGAATTTTCGATATAACGAACTTTTTTCGAGATTTAGCGACTTTGTTATATAGAGGTCTGACTGTACCTTGCACTGTTCATTACTCAGTACTTACCAGTAATCATCGTTTTGGGTTGCAATGGGTTCCATCCATGGTTCTTACTATTCATTTTTGGAAAATTCTTTTTAAACCGCTTTCTGTGAAGGGACCGCGATTTATGTTAACGGGAGTTGTTTTTTAAAGTCAAGTGAAGAGGGAATTTAAAGGGAGGTTGATGATTGTTGTCATACTGCAGCTAAAGTGTTAGAGATATAACAATTGAATCTACTGGAGTTCGAGTAAAAGAATCAGACGTGATAATTTAGGAAGACTAGTATTGCCGCGGATTCATCTTTAAAATGAGTATTAGCAGTGACGTCTTAAGACTTCTTGGGGCCCTGAGCCCCCACGCAATTGTAGGCCCTACCTATGACTCTTGAATGTAGACAGTACATAGCATACGTTGTCAAATACTCGTACAAACAATAACCCGAAACAAATAAATGTGTACGACTTGCAATCGCACAAGCAGGATGGACAGACTGCCGCCTTTTGACTGGATGAGTAATGATGGTGTACGATGACCTTTATATGGATCTTTACCTAGACTTTTATATGGACAACGGTCATCACATGTAGCCAGTTGACATATCGTCCGAAATTCTCAGTTTTTCTGAGAATAAAACCGGAACTTTAACATTTGACCGTTGAAATTATTCGAGTTATTATATTATTAAAGCTGAGTCGAGAACGAGACCAGACCCCCATTGTGGTCGAGGCCCTGGGCCCGGGCCCAGTTGACTTATGCCTTAAAACGTCCCTGAGTGTTAGATCAATTATTATAGATATTTCAGTTAGTTCTGATAGTTCCTCTAGCTGAGGTTGAATTTAGATAGTGATTTATAGTCACAATAAAAGTGTTGTTTGTATAAATACTCGTATAGGTGTGTGTCATCCTTTGGTGCAATTCTCACACATCCGCGGGTGAGAGCTCGTGACCGGGTTATTTATAGTGTAGAAAACTAATTTTGTTTTGAGTATAAAATCATCTAACTAAAATTAAGTCTTCTTCCTTTTTTTCGAACATTTGTGGCATTATCTTTTTGAAAATTTTGAAAAAAAAAGTATCTTTTTCTTTATACCATGGAACTTCTTTTCTTCATATATACAGGTACGCTCCGATTAATAATAATTCTTTTTACCATATAACTGCGATCTATTCTATTCCACAGTCAATGTCACTCCCTAAGAATCACAAGGTGTCAGATTTTAACAAAGTTGTTGTGGCTTCCCCGAAGGGAAAGAAGAAAAGTTGGCAGAACCTGAGGCAGGTTAGACTTCTACACGATAGATGGCGACACCACCTACCTTGACAATCCAGAATTTAGGCATGGGCTAGAGGGGAGGGAAATATTCTCCAGCACTTTGCACCGATGGTTTCTGCTGCAACCGCCCGCTGATTTAACGATCGTGTACTCCATATGTACTTGGAGGGTATTTAATGTCATCGGGCATCGAACCCAGGTCCTCCGGTCTGAAGTCCGATGCTCTGAGCACTAGGCTACCCACGGCCCTATTTTAACAAAGTGAACTGACATATAATATGACATGACATACATAGCTACATTAAAAATATTAATTTTCGAAGGTTTTTGATAGTCACTTTGTTTGCATGCTTTCTGATGTTGCACTACCGTGCCAATTCTAGTGTATTTGATAGTCAGAGTTTCGTATATGTGTATTGCCAAAATCAACATTAAAATGTTTAAAATATCATAAAATTGATTAAATTTTAATATAACATTATGACAAATTCATAAATTAATAACAACTGTTCTGTATTAAACTATTAAATTCTCTGTTATAGCATTGTGATAATTGAAATTTTTCTTACGAAAATCCCTGAATTTGGACGATTATCTCGAGTTGTATTTCATCCTAGTGTTTGTGATTCTGTAAATTTATTATTGTTTAATTATAGAATTATTTTAATTGAAATATAAAATTTAATCATATAAAAAAGACTATTGGCAAGGGATCTTGCAGTTTTGAACCATGAACAAGTTGTCAAGGAGGCATACATTGGAACTTATATCTCATTTGCCAAACCTCTATACAATAACACGTGAAGATTTTAATACTCATTAATTAATATAAATAACTGGTGGAATAAAAAGACAAGGAATTAAATATAGATATTCTTAAAGCAAGCGATCTTATCCGTTGTAGATAACTGTTGTATCTTAAATATATTTTTAAACGAAAACTCTTGAAATTGCAATGATAATAACAATAATATTTCCCAAAATTTAATGGATTTAAGGAGACACGGTGATTAAAAAGCTCTGTTACCAACACTTTTGTAGCGCTTGAGAGTGCGGCAAAAAAAAAAAAAAAAAAAAAGAAGAAGAAGAAAAGGGACTTGTTATTAATGTTGACAAAACGGAGTTTTTGATTTCAACTAATAAATCTCTGTATTTGTCTCCTTTAAAGATAGGTAACAATACTTTTGAAAATGTAAAACAATTTACTTACTTAGGAACTGTGATTTCATGTAGCAACCATCGAAAATTGAAATAAACAATAGAATTTGTTTGGATAATAGAAGTTTTCATGGCCTCAGAAACTAATTCACACAAGTCTATGTGTTTATTTCTATAAACACCAAGTTGAGCATATATAAAAATTTAATCAGGTCTATAGCTCTGTATGGAAGTGAATGTTTGACCCTCAATAAAGCAGAGAAAGAAAGTTTTTCTCATTTTTGAAAGAAAACCCTTTAAAAAATCTTTAAACCTATTCAAGGGAACAATGAGTGAATAATTTGTGACGTCGTCACAATGGAGGAATCGCCCCTATTCATTAGGTGCTCCACAGCTGGGGAACACGTGGCTTTGGTGGCATTATGCTGTGTCGGACAGCTGGACTGTCGGCGACGGTGTGACTGGCAAACACTATGGGCTGGGCATCACTGCATTATTTTCCATTCATATGCAGCGATTATCCGTCTTGAAAGGCTGGCGCCTCCGCTGAAGGCGGCGAGATGTTTCAAGTGCCAGACGTCTGCCAAGCCCTTGTCGCCGGGAACCTTTGAGAGGGACTGGAACTTTTGTTATCTCTGCACGAATGGAGAACGTGCAGGACCAAGGTGCCGGGGGAAAATCTTGAAGCCGGCCAATGGGGATTGATGAGGGGCGTGGAGTGGACCCGCCCCTAGAGTTTAAAAGATTGGACCCAAGGAAAAGAGAGAAAAGCTCCGGATAGACTCCACGATAGATTCCCGAAACAGAATCCTGCGGACGAAGGAAGAAGTGCGATGGCTCCCGATTGACTCTGACGATAGAACTCCGAGACGGAATCGACGGACCGAGGAAGAAAGCGCGAGGCGAGGGCCACCCGATCTAATTCCGACGATAGATTCCCGAGACAGAACCCGATGGACTAGCGTGATTGACTCCTGAGGCAGTATCCAACGGACGAGCAAAGAAGACGCGAGGAGTGTACACCCATGCAGACATCAATGCAACAAAATAGAACTGGCTAAATAGATTTAACACCTGTAACTGATTTCATTTTCTCTTTCCAGTGATCTTCTGAATGTTGTACCTCAAATAAACAGTTGATTAGATCACAGTAAAAAGGATATTTTTTAATAAATAGCTTGGCGTCCACCTGCAACTGAGTTCCACGATGTCACAAATTCTTTACACCCATGAAATTTACAGGAAATACGGCGGGACTGACATTGTGAGAACTATAAAAATATCACTTATTAGATGGCTGGGCCATCTGTACACATATGCTGATGCTTTTCCTATCAAAAAAGTAACTTTTTTAGAATATTGAAAGGACCACACTTAGAGGACGACAGCCTACACGATAGTTAGACGATGTTGAAAAGGACCTCAAACTAATGGGAATCAACTGATGGAAGACCATTGTGATTGATAGGATCAACTGGAGGAGGATCAGCGAGTCAGCCTTGGCCTGAAAAAGGCTGTTGAGCTTATGAAGAAGAAGGAGGCACAACACGATTAAATTGACAAAAACGGTGAAAAAATCAAATAAATTTTTAATTTTTACTGTATATAACACATCACTCAATAAGTTCCGTGCCTAACTAATAAAACAACAACTTTTCTGCAAAATTGAACTTTATTTATCAAGATACTCCCCTTCAAAAGTGATACATGCAGCCCAGTGCTTTTCTAATTTTTTAATACCTTTTTCGTAGAACGATTTATCTTTGCTCTCAAAATAGGCTTCTATTTCGGTAATCACTTCTTCATTTGTACCAAACTTCTTTCCCTGCAGCATTCTTTTAAGATCTGCAAACAGCCAGTAGTCACTGAGGGCCAGATCTGGACTGTACGGTGGGCAGGAAAGTAATTCGAAGCGTAATTCGTTCAACTTGACCATCGTTTTCGTGTACTTGTGGCACGGAGCATTGTCTTGGTGAAACAGTACTTTTCTCTTTTGCATTTGAGGATGTTTTTTCTTTATTTTTTTCACCCAGTTGATCCAATAATGTCATGTAATATACACTATTAATTGTTTTGCGTTTCTCAAGGTAGTCAAAAAACAAAATGAAATGAGCATCCAAAAATACGGACGCCATAACCTTACTAGCTGACGTTTGAGTTTTTGGTCGCTTTGGACGCCTTTCACTGGCTTCTGTCCACTCAGCTGACGATCTTTTTCATTCAGGCGTGGAGTTATGTACCCATGTTTCATCCACTGTCACATATCTACGTAAAAAATCCTGTTTATTTTGCTTATATAGCTCTAAACAACGCTCTGAATCGTCGATGCTTTGTTGCTTTTGATCAACAGTGAGAAAACGCGGCACCCACTTTGAACACAGCTTTCTCATTGGCAAATGTTCATGCAAAATAGCAAATGCACGGCCTTCTGATACCTTTAAATTCTCTGCTATCTCACGCAACTTCAATTTATGATCAGCTAAAACGATTTCATGCACTTTTTTAATGATTTCTGGAACAACTGCAGAATTTGGGTGACCTGAACGTTCAACGTCGTTTGTGTCTGTAGGCAGAGGCGGATTAAGGAAGTTGGAGGCCCCTTGCGGTAAAAAGTTTGAGGCCCATGGGCCTAAGAGTCAAAAAACTAAAATAGTGAAAAGAGTCAATTACTTTAAATTCTCAAAATAAAATGTGCTGCAAAAAAAACTCATTGGCTAAAGAAAAATCCTAACAGAAGAAAAAAAAATTAAAAACCTTAATTAAGAGCTTACAGTTTGATCTCTCTTTGGCAAATTCATCAATTATTTTCACCATATCTATTTTGTCCAAAACATTTTATTCTGTATATAATATGGCCATGTTGTTCACTTTCTCTTTTCTCCCATAGTACTTCTTAAATTATTTTTAACACGTTTTAAAACTAAAAAAGATCATTCACCTGATGCATTCGATATCAGTATTGTTAAAAATATTTTCAAAAGTTTTCTTTTACATCTCGATAAATTTCTAGCGGGGTTTTCATTGTATCTTTGTTTTCTTTTCATTTCTTGTTGCAAGGTGGCGTGGTTGGGTTTGACACTGGCCTTAACACTCATCAAGCTTGGGGCCCCTGGCGGCCGCCAGGTCCGACACCCGCTTAATCCGCCACTGTCTGTAGGACCCGTTTTAAGTCAGCATACCATCTTTTAACAGTTGTTTGCGATGAAGCAGAGTTCGGATAACATTCATCAAGCCATTGTGTTTCTTGAACAGTGTTTTTCCTCATCAGAAAGCAATGTTTGATTAGCACACGATATTCTTTTTCATCCATGGTTTCCAAACAGTTGCCACTGTTGCCACAAAAAAACCACTGTAACTTTATAACTAAACAAGATATTCTCTCAAAATTTTGACACGTGCCGTTTGAAAGTTAGTAGTACTAGGTTAGGCTTAGAAAAGTTAGAAGATAGCGCCATCTATATGTTAGGCCCGGGACTTATTGAGTGATGTGTTATTATTCTATAATGTCAAAATTTGAGAACTCCTAGTGAAAAAGAACACAGAATTATTATAACTACTTTTTTGCTCATTTTTATTCAAATCCCAAAATCAAATAAGAACTTCAAATTGATTTATCTCAGTAAGAAAGAATCACTAGTCTTTCTTTATTTCAAAACGATAAGACTTTTTTCTGTTAAAAAAAAAGGTTCGGCGTAGACTTGTAAATCAAATGTCATGTGCGTACGTCAATTACTGTAGGATTAGCAGTATTTTAAAATCAACTTCATGAATTTTTAAATTTTAATTTTAAAAAAATAATGGTTAGCTTTTTGTGGTATTTTCAGCACAAAACTGTTTTACTCAATACATATACATAGAAAAAATTTTTTTTTTCTTAATGAAAACCATTAAATCAGATTTTTGTTTGTATGTAAATCGAACCATTTTTTTCCATAAATCAAACCCACGAATGATTGAGTGTTATATTAACGTCACTACTACAAAGCAACACGAAGACTATTGGCGATGGACGTGGTCATTTTGAACCTCGGCCAACGACGAGGACGACACCTGAGCTGGCACCACCTCTCCTAACTACCACATTGAACAGATTTAACGCGCATCGGTCCCCTCTATACGGAGAGTCTGCAATGGCACTAGGACTCGAACTCGTGACTGTAACCACTAGGCCAGTGGACTTCAAACTTTTTCAACTCACGGAACTCCTAGAACTAGAAAATATTTTCAAGGAACCCCATTCTATACTCATACATCGAAGAATATTTCTCACAATAATAATTAAAATAGATCAACATGTTATAGGCATTTTATGTAAAGGCAATTTTAAAAAAGTATTGTATTTATTATTAACCGCTTGCCTGATTATCCCAAGTTATTTCGGGTTCGTATATATTGCAGTTAGTTATTATCCCGAGGAAACTCGGGCAAAGTAGAATTTGTCAGTACAATTAGTTTTATCACGGTTTTACTCGGCCTGTAGGAAATGAAAGGAAATATTCAGCTTTGATTGGCAGTTTGGACAATTTTTATAACTCGCCAGGTTTGGCTGATTCGTTAATCAAAAGGAAGACTGATGTTTGGAACATTCCAATTGGATAGAAAATATTTACCTCGAGATCTAAAGACAAAGAAATTAAAAAAAGTAGAATTTATTGGGTATCTCATGAAAGTAACTGCAATGAAATGGAAAAATAAGAAGGATGTTAGTCTTATTTCCACAAGACATACAACTGAAATACATGTGACAAATGAATGGGGAGAGACAAAGTCCAGGCTTGAATGTGTAGTTGACATCAATGATAAAATGGATAGTGTAGGGTTGTTGGAGGTGTTCACGCGATCACCTAAACAATTTAGAATGGAACTGATTGAAAAAGTAATGTCAGAAAATCATCGTGATGAGTTTGCTGCCACATCTGGAAGACCCAACATTAATCCCTTACCCCTCAGGTTAACTTCAAGGAATTTTCCAGATGCTATTCCTGCTGCTGAAAAAAAATCAATTCCAACGAGACGGTGTACTCTGTGCTCCCGTAAAATAGATTCCAGACGTAAGTACCAAATACCAGTGTACAGAATGTCAGATATTATTTTGTGTTGTCCCTTGTTTCAAAAACAATCATACAAAGACTAATATTTAACTTTTTTCCGTTTGCCCGAGATAATTCGGGATAGTAAACTAATATTAAAACTAAATGTTTTTACACCTATAAAAAATTAAAAATTCAACTTAAAACCTACATATTTTGTTTTGTTTCTGTATTTAATAATAAAGTAAAAAAAAAAATGGGACGATTTTTTGCAGTTTCTTTAAAAAAAATTTGTAAGGAAAGCGGCTAAAAAAAATTCTGATCTAATTTTTTTTAGATATAATTTACTCATTAATATTATTAATTTGTGATTCAAGTATCACCTACCCATGCATTGTATTTAGTAACTGGGATTTATGCAAGTGTTTTTTACACAAACTGTCGAATTCTAGGTCTATTGAGATGAAATGCAATTGCATAACAATTCTGAGTTTAATTTGTTTTTATACTTAGTTTTTGTAGCCCCTTACGTTGAGAAATTATATTTCATTTAAACACATTGTTCTGAATAATATTAAAATGTTTATAGATGTGTGAGAAATACAGTGTATTTTGCATGAATACAACCTAAAATTTAGAAATTGTTCTTGCTTAAATTTAGATTTCACCGTCAGCTCTGTTGATATACTGTTTCCTTTCGGCCATTAAAGGTGTTGTTTTCCACAAATGTAAAAAGATGCATTTTCCATTAGAAAACTATTTAGTTGTGCAAGACATTGTGTTAACTACCAAGTATAAAATTATCTCGTGGAACCCGAGATAGTAAACAATAGAATGTTCATAAGCTATTAGTAGAAAGTATATACAGTCGAACCTCCATATTACGAACCTCTATATTGTGAATTTTTCTATATAGCGAACTTTTTCCTGGAACCAAGAACATTTCCCTATTTTCTTCGTAAAATAACCACCCAATAGCGAAGTGCATTTTTTCTATTACGGGTTTTTCTCTCTTGCGATTCAATTTTTTTGTCTCCCTATTTTTAAAGTATTTCGTGATTTTGCAAGTTTTTCTCACTTTTAACACATTTTATGGTGGTCATAAAACTTGAACTGGTTTTGTGGAGGTGTCGGCCTATTCGGCACCCCTCGCTCTCCGTCTTGCCTGGCTAAAGGTGTGTGTGTGGGGGGGGCAAAGCATCACCAGCAACTTCCATAATAACAATTAGTTTTATTTATCTTCAAACACACTTAAGCAATCACAAGTAAAACTACAAAAGGAAACCTAGGAGTGATATATAAAGCGTTATATAATCTCAATGTGTAACTCTAAGTAAACCCGACTAAATGAACTAGATAAGGAGAACAAGCGTTAATGAACCAATAATTAATTTTAATTTCATCTATCTTAGATCCCCTCAATCTAATAATTTAATCTCTTAGCAATTACTTCCTTAACTCGCGCTAGGTTTGTGAATGAAATATTCCAATATTCACACTTACGTAACACCTCAACAGCTCCCCGGCTCCTTCTATCTTACTTCTACAAAACCTATATAGACTTTATATAGTCAAACTAATTTAAATATCATGGTTTCTTCTTGAAAGGCTGTGAATTAATGTGAATGCTATCCCCAAAGTTTCCCAAAGAGGATTAGTAGGAAAATGACGCGAATGGATCCGTCACAGTTTTATTAGGTGCCTAACTCGCCAAGAGTAATAGAATTTTGGGCGTTTTATCCAAGAAATGCAACCTTTAACCCCCTCCTCTCCTTGTCCAGTTCACTGGAAAAATCTTCGATATCACCTTTCACCTTAAGTGGAGTTGTCTTGTGTCCCTGTGTCCTTGAACTAGTGTCCGTTCATTTGTAGTGTTGATCAGCCGTCTGTTAACTTCATTTCTTGTAGCTTGAAAATGTCAAAATGTAGGTGCCTGAGCAACAAAGAAAAAAAATAAGTTCTTCAGGAAGTGGATAAGGACGTCAAGAAACTTTCCTTGTAGTTTTTCTTTCTTCCTTTCTTTCTTTTTTCTTGATAGGTAAGATATATGAAATAATTATAAAAATGTTTACAAACAGGTGAGAAAAATTACTTTTTTTCAATATATAGTGTTTATAAATTTAAATTTTGTTTTGTGTGATTTATAAAGAATATTGAAAGGTGAACCTCTATAGAACGAATTTGCCATATAACGAACTTTTTTTCAGGATTTAGTCCGACTGTATATAAAGGTAAAACGTTTTAATACTCTTTTATTATATTATAATATAAGTTTAAAAAGGTTTGCAAAATAAAGTTATTATATATAAATTAAATTTTCAGTTTTAATGAATAGGGGAGGGGAGATGAGCTTTAGATACTTATAACTAGACAAACTTCATAGAGATTGGAATCCATTTTGCATGCATATTTATTTCTTCTCGATTTTTTTATTGTGACTCGTGGGCCCCCTGGTTATGTTTGTGGAACACAGTTTGAAGAACACTGCACTCTAAGACTATCGCGGCTAGAAAAAACAAAACAAATAAATATACAATTTTTGAATCTAGCATCCATGATAGAACACTTAAGAAAACAAATTAGTATAAAATCTACGTCTGCTTTTAAAAGATGAGATATCGAAATGTGTTTTCTAAGTATAACCTTAGAGTTTTTTGTTGTTAATTATAGTTTTTAACGTGCTCAAGAAGGCAGGTAATTTATCGAAAGTGGTTTTTTTTGCACGGAATATATTGAAGTTATGTTCTCATCTGACATAGGCTTAATGAGTCTTAAGCGGGAAATAATTACTATGCCCTCAAGGACATTCTTCACGGTGTTGATTAAATCTCTTTCCAGTAGAGAGAAAGCAATTTTGTATCCGTAGGGCAATGCTATGGTCACGTTCTATTTGCGTCATTTGCTGAAATGATCAATTCACAGGGGTAATAGGTGAAAACAAATCCTCTGCGTTTACAATAAGACGCATTGCACCTTTCAAAAATAGCAGAATGAGTAAACTTAAATAAGAATTTTGAATTTGTTACCCCTCATTCAAGTAACACATTAATTACGTTACGAAATGTTTTCAATCTATTCTTTTGTTAAAATAGATTCTTGTTTTCTTTTTATTTGATTTCTATTTATCTAATTCGTGATTATGTTCTTTAAATGGAAATAAATATTATTTGAAATATACACACGAATGGTATAGAACAGTGTTTCGTCCCCCCCCCTTATACATATACAGGCATATATTTATAAATGAAACTTAAATGATAAATGAAACTTTAAGGTTTTGGAAATCCCTAGAAAATTATTATTACAGCAAGTAAATTTTCCAAACTTACAATGGAAAACTGAAATAAATAGAAGAAAATTAGGGAAATCCTTGCACTTGATGTTTGTTGAAAAGAAATACATATTAAAATACCAAAATGCAAAAAAATAAAAAATTATATGAAAAATGTTTCTGGAAAATAATGCTTCTAAAAATAAAATTAATAAAATTAACAACTGAATTTATTTACCATTCATGTATCACCAAAGCCACTTCCCGCTTAGGCACGTTAGGCTTATGCCTAGGGCGCAAAAAATTTGGGGGCGCAAGCAACTAGAGGGTGGAAAAATTTTACATATATATATATAAGAAATTCCCTCCCGATACAAAATTGGCAAGGTAAGTCCTGAAAGAGGGGGTGGGGGATGCTCTGGAAATAGTGTGGGGTAGAGGCGTAACAATTTGAAGTGTTTAGGGCTCATTGGAAGTTAAAAACGACCCTGTGTATCACTAATATTTATTCAATTTATGTATTTTTTTTAAACAACAGGACATTTATAACAATTTTACAGACGTTTATTTTGAATTAACTCGAATAATTAATAATGAACGAAACTGCAAAACATTGCAGAAACTTAGATCCCAGCGTTATTTATTTCGTACCTTTCAAAACATATAGCGCAATTGTGTTCGGCAAGCACATTTTATCGTCCCGAGGACAGATATTTAATAATTTTATTACAATTCGTTTCATATTACACAACTAAGTAGTGAAACACATTTTTCACATAATTGGGCTACGCTCTAAATGAAACCTTTTTCGAATGGCCCCCTTCCCCTTAAGAATCATATTGCTCCCTTATGAGGCGTAGACCACACGTTGAGAAACACCAGTATAAAACCATTCTTAAATACATATATTTAAAATTTTAAGCCATAACGTTTACCATTTCAAAAATAATTTCAGTAATTCACAGATAATATTCATATTATTCATAGATCATATTCATATTATTAGAGGACCAGTAAATATCAATTAGAGCAGGGATAGGAAATTGTTTAAACTCGGAGACCACATTGTGAAAGCGTGGGATACCAGAGGGTCACGCCGTTTTAAAATGATTGCATTTAAGAGTTAACTTCGCATCTCAGAAATGGAGTAAAATATACTCTATAAATCGATAAATGCAAGTTAAGTAAATTAGCGGCAGTTTAATTCAGTTTATTTATTGATTTAATTTCATATCATCTATAACTGCAATAACATTTCATTTTAGAATTAGTTTAAAGTATCCACCTATTTTAAATTCGTGAATTTTTTCAAAAATTGACATATTTTTTTCGTGATTTTATTTTATTGACCGTCTTTTCGCTTAGTAAAAATACCAAGTTTTTATTTTAAACTCACTAGAACAAAAACTACAAGTGTTTTAGAAAAAGCAGATGCCCTAACTTTAAAAAGATGTCAAAGTATAAAATGTGTCTTCCTCGAAATGCGTCTTTTCTCTCGAAAAACTCAAACGCGGATAACCCGATTGCTCAAAAAGTTTTGAAAATAATTAACTGAAATGTTTTCTGTGTGTTCAGTGTAATAGTAGAACGGTTTTAACCTTCAGATTTATCAACCACGGTTTTATTAAAAAATTTGCAGTCCCTTTATGTTAATATAATCACTGTTTTTTAGGCAATTTCTTATAATAACTAAGATAAAATGCACTAGTTTTGTAAAAATTAAAATACCTCTTATCCTGAAGGTCATTTCAAAAATGAATAACATAACAACACATCAAAATTGAAAATTTGTTCATAAACTTTTGTAGAAAGGGGGCTCCGTTTAAGTAATTTTTTTGTAAACTTTTACCAATTTTTTCCCATTTTAGAAATAATAATTTCTTTTCTTAATTTAAGCATTTTTTTTCTTAAAATGCACTAAATAAATCTAAAAACCACAAAAAAATTTTCAAACTTCTATTTTTTATAAAAAAGAATTTACCGCTAGTTGTCGGATACCTTAATGAAACAAATATACTTTATCACACTTTTCTATAATTTCATTTAAATCAGGAGTAAGAATGCTTGTTGAAACTCTCATCACCACCTCAAGCTAATCTCTATTTACTCTTGTTGATCTTCATGCAAAAAAAGCTTTTCACACAAATATGTCGACTCAGACATAAAAACCTTTTCACTATATTTGGTTTTCTATCTTGGCGGAATATGGAAAAAAGATCTCCTTGTGGATCAATATTTATCCACCCCTGAATTAGATAATATTTGAATATGAAAGGACGACAAGATAGCTATATTTGACGTAACAACTTATCAGAAAACTAGCTGAAGAATGCGTTCTTCATACGGTTGAATTTTTTAAGTTTCAAAAGCTCTAGCCTGAAAAAAGTATACAAAAAAAAAAAACCCTATTTAAAACTGAATTTAAAAAATATCCTATAAAAAAAGGGATCTCCATCACTTAAAGTTTTAGCATACCATGTTTCATGCATTTAGGCTTTTCCATCTTTTAGGAATATATATTACAAAATCACTTTTTAATTGTATTTGTTTCCTTTTCAAATTAGTGAATAAACTCTTTTGTTAGTCATAGAAAGCCCATAATTTGAGGAAGTCAGCTGTTATTGTAAAATGAAGCGATTGCGAAAGTGTTGTATCAAGTGAGGTTATCTGATAAGATTAAAAATTCGCACTTTCTACACAGTCCCTTAAATCAGTAAAATGTACCCAACCATTTTACTAGCTTTTCAAGTCCACGCATCCGTTTACTTGTTCGATTACGAAGAAAGGAAAAAATTAATGAGTTTTCCTGTCACCTATCAGGAAAGGGCGTTTGAAATGAAACAACAGCGACGTAATCGTTACGTCAAAAAGTAGCAAATAAAACCGGCTTCGGTTGCTTGATTATTCCATAATCATCGCATTCGATCTCCCTGATCTATTCTTGAGCATTTTCGTCTTAAGCAACAAGAACTATGGTGACTCCACGATATCTATTCGCTACTTTGGCATTCTGTGCCGCTTTTAATTTTGCCGTTGCTGATGAGAGTAAAGAAGAGGCTGATGATGCCAAGCCGTCTACAGGACTTTTGAATGGCATACTTGGAGCAGCTGACGGTGCAAAAGACAAGATGGAAGGTGGCATGGATGTTTTGAAAGGTTACACTTCTGTTGCGAAGGAACTAACTGAAGAAGGGGCTAAAAAGGCCCAAAGTTTCGCTGAGGACATGGGAGATTCATTCAGTGAAAGCATGGGAAAAGTTGCCGAGACAGGCTCAAAGATTAAAGAAGCAGTTGGAGATGCCATGCTGAACGCCAAAGATGAGTTCGAGACAGCAGCTTCAAAGATAGCAGAACACGCAAAAGATGCTGTTGGTACCTTTTCGAAGTTGCTTGGTTAGCTGGATGAATTATTGTTTTCCGCATTGATTGACATTAGAAAATTCAAGTAGAATTGGCCATAAGTAGAATTTGTAGGATGTAGCTGTTAGGAGAACTTGGAAAACCAACGATTATATATATGTATTAGAAGCACAGAATACTGTAAAAAACTCAAAGCAAATGAATGCACAACTTAAGTATCTTCACTGAGGTAATTAATTTTTCCTTGAAGTGCTTTTTTTGTTAGTAGCTGTTATAAATATTTTTATATGCGGGTTTTTTAATGTTAACTTTTCATTGTATCGTGTTATATTTGAGAATTTTAAATGCAAAGTAATGCATTTGTATTATTTTTGTTTTTAAATTGTATGAATATGAGCTTTATATTAAAGGCATTTTTATATTATAGAGTTTTTTCCCTATGTTCTTACGAATATATATATTTTTTTATTCAATTATTAAAAGTCTCTGCTTGGAAAATTTTACTGAGCATTGAAAATTTTTTTAATTGATATTGTTAGTTAAAATGGGGAATCTCCATGACGATTTAGAAAGAAAAAAAAAAGTTTGTATTTTTGTGTTATTACTAGTGAAATTCTTTAAAAAAAATTAAAGTGATTAAAAAGTTTTAAAACGAATGCTTATAGATTAATAAGTCTGCAAATATAGCTGGATATTTTTTTAAGAAACGCGTAATTGCGATTTGAAGAAAGATATCTAAAAAAATTGTTTCGATATAGAAATGTTAATCTGCAGAGGGAAAAAAATTAAAGGGCTCAATTTAAAAAAAATAAATATATAAGCTTTTGTTAGTAAATACCGTTTTAAAGATGAGTTGCGAGTTATTTAGGGCGAAATTTTTGATTTTGACCCACAAATGTATTTTTTCGAATGTTTAAATCGACACCAAAATTTCAGCTTAAGTGTATATCGTATAGTACTTTAAAAAAAGACTATAATTTATTTACTTCTGTATTAATTATTGAAATCAATGATTTGGGTAGAACTAAAAATTCCACTGAACGATATTTTGAAAATAAAACCGAATATCAAAAAAATATTCCAATCCTTTGTTTAGTGTATAAAATTTTTAACAAAATTCCGGAATATAATTTTTTTTCTTCCTTTGTCTTATTTGATTCTAAATTTTCCCCTTCAAAAATTATAATTTTGTTAACCTTGACACACTATCTTGCGCAGTTTTTCAAAAACGCGCCTATAATGCATACAAATATTACATCAACAATATAGCTTGAAAGGAAATATCAAGAAAATATCACCTGACATTTTATCAATATTTTGTTCCGCCTTCACATTATGCAATTTATGATCAAAATGGTAAAACTGAAACAATGGTGAAACCTTGAAATGATAAAATCATTTTCCAATGAAAGCACTGTTGACTGACTAATGAGGAAAATGTTTTGACCATATTTGTCATAATTAAAACACAATACTGTCATATCAATAGAAATTAAAGGATTATGTTTCTGTATTAACAGTTCTTATAAATATTCCTTTAAATAATGACATCATTTTTAAACGCTAAGTAGTAATTTTTACCTTAAAATCTGACATCCATTTTATCAAAAGCTGATTAGCGAGTTTCAAGTTTTTCTTTCTTTAGGAGGAATAATAATAGTATTACTTTTCTGTACATTAATTGATAGAATTTTAGTAAACAACCTTGAAGCTTTTTAGAACAGCACATTAATTACACTGAAAAAAATATGAGTGCAATAATGTATACTCAAATACAAGATTACTTCTATTATGTTCATATTTTCCTAAAAATAACTGCATTGATTTCTGAAAATATGAATCACTATTTTGATAATAGAGTTAATGAACACCTGTAAATGGAAATTTTCATAAAACTGTTTTCTAACTGATCAAATACTTCTAATTTTTTATACATTATACATTCATGAACTTTAAAGAACTTTAGATTATGAAATTAAATTTTTCTAAAGTTTCATAAATTTAAGTATCTAAATTGCAAATACTTAATTTGTTCTACATTATGTGATTTTTTCCAAATGATTTAGCGGTCATTAAAATAATTGATTTTTTAAATTAATTGTATAATCATGCATTTCTGAGCCTTAATACATGATTTATATAACTTCAATTTTAACAAATTACAATATGTTACACTGGATAATTATTGATAATCAATATTTTCTTATTGATTTCATAACTGAAAAAATTTATTTTTTATAAAAACATACTTCATCCAAATAAATATTAAAATCAATGTAAAATGAATATAAAATTGTCTAAATGCAAGTCATCCTAATGTAAGCTGAATTTTATTTAGCAAATATCCCACATACAAAAATAGATATTATGTTTGGATTTTTTTAAAAAAAAAAACTCTTATACCAAAATAATTTTAATTTTCAACAAAAAAACTTCAACTGAAATCTAAAATTTTTTTGAGAATTGAGTAATCTAAATTTATTTATTATTAATATAAAACACATATTTTTGTTATAAATTTCAAAACCACCAGATGAAGTCTACTTATCATGGAGTAACGTACTTTTAATTATATCTTTTGTGTCCCTAATGTTAAGCAAAACTGATGCTCAATTGTTTGTAATAATAATGTTCATCTTATAATTTATGTAATAGTAAAAACAACAATATAAATGAAGACTAGGAGATATATTGAGTTATAAATGATTTTATATAATGTGCAATAAAAAAAAATTAAAAAAAGGAAAAAAAAAAAAAAGCTGATTTACATTTTACTTGACATTGGCTACACATTTTCCAATGATACAAAAATAATTATCTACACAAGATCAGAAGTTTAATCTTTCAATTCATTCAACAAAAGACAGTAGTTTTCTTTTACAAAATGATACAGTTTCTAGTAAATCAAATGATTCTTATGAAGCTTTTATGACTACAATTGTTTTTTGATGGTCAAGAACAGTTGGAAGTCCAGTCTTTCTTGACATAAATACTCTAGAATAATATATTCCTGACACAAAGTTGATCCTTTTATAAACAATAAAATAAAATAATTCCTTTAAATTAAAAATTTTCTAGCTTTTCATTATAATGATCAGTTAATTTTTGATTATAATATTTCAACATAAAAAAATAATCTTAAAATTAGCACAACTATTCATAAAATTATTAAAAGCACATAAGTTTTTTAAAAGAAATTTATAACTGTATAATATATTCACACATAGCTAGCAATAAGAATTAAAACTTTTTCTAATAAATATTCTATTAGAAAAAGAACCAAACTTCACACAAAAAATAAAATTTCTACTTTTCCACACGCACAATATATATATATATATATTTAAAAATAATACACAATCATGTATATTTTACATGTACACACATAAACTCTAAATGGACAAAATATGCAGTTTTGGCAGTGTAAAAACAAAAAATATTTTTGATAAGCTTTCATTTTTCTTCTTCTGATAAGTATTAACTTTTAGATCCAGTTTTATTTCTATGAATCAAAAGTAGTACTTATTTATGGAAAAAAAAATTGATCGAACATAAGAATAATATCGAATATACACTATTTTACTACAATATTTCATGCATTCTACATCTAATACAGCAAAGATTTGCAACATATACTTTACTTTTAAAAGAAAACAAAATGAATTTCATTGAAAAAAAAAAAACATTTTTTAATGACAAGCTTTAGTTAGTACTTTTATGAAATGATTAAAATTAATCAACTTCCTTTAATGGTGACAACACAGTTCATGGTAATCACAATAGGAATATACTATTTCAATAATGTACATATTTACAAATGGTAAATTAGCTGTCGAAACTAAGAACTATGTGATTAAAATGTAGTTTCTTCTCTCTCTCCATGAAAATGAAAAGGAAAAAAAATATAGCTATCATCTGACAACTTTAGTTTGTTACACAAGACATGAAATACAATTTATAGCACTGTTACAAAATAAAATTCACAAATGTACAGATTTTGGAATTTTAAATACAAAGTACACATATAAGTATCATATAACAAGTATTCTAAAAAATAGAAATAAACACAAAAATGAAATATAACTGCCTATGAAAATTATACGAAAAAATTAAATTGATAACAAAAATACCCGTGTAAAAATGAAATGTATAAGTTTTCAAATTTTATACATTTGATAGATAGCAGAAATGAAAACAATTTTCATTTGATCATTTCTTGTCCACTTGAAAAATGATTTTATTTTACATAAAAATGAAAAATATTTTCACATCTAGTAAAATTCTATTTATCCATAATTAATTTATAAAAATTATACTAATCCATATTTGATTAAATATATTTAAATGCAAAATACAATAGTCAAATGCAATATTTATTTTCCATAATCAATATGATATCTGATATTCTGGGCAATGAGATCAAAAAATTTGTTATAAAATAAGCCTGAAATTAAATGCAAGATCTTTTTCTTTTAGATATATTTTACAAACACTTTATATATATATATATAAAGATGCAATAAGTAAATGTTAAGTAAATTACTAATAGCACATTTTTCTCTTTGATATAAAAAGAAGAAAAAAATGAAGAATTAAGATATCACAGAAAATGTCAGAGGTACAAATAAATTCATTACATACTAAATATTACAATACAGCTATTTTTTTCCAGTTATTAAAAATACACAACAGAAAAAAATACACATCAAATACATAAAAAATGCCAAAAATTCCTAATCTGATCAAAATTTAAGTCTCTTTTTTTTTGTGTAAATAACAGAAAAGACATTCTCAAAACTTTTTTAAAAGTTCAGTATCATTTTCAAAGTATTGAAAATCTGGTGGGTCTTTTCATGATATAGTAGTTGATATATGTAAATATACCAAATTCTACAAGTGTAAAAACTATGTTAAGGGAAAAAACAAAAACAAAAAAAAGAACAACACTTCACAGCTGAGCAGTGCATAAACTATGCAGCCAATTTTGACAAAAGGTTCATTATATACTTGACTTTTATTACACAATGTTTGAAGTACTAGTTATACACTGTTAAACATCATGCACTTTCATTTCAAACAGCATTGTTTTCCATGCTTTCTTAGCCACAAAAATGATGATTACAGAAGAATGAACTTAAATAGATGACCAAAATGATATGCTCTTGTCTTCCCTCTTCAAAAAATACAAAAAGGTCAAATAATGCTTGGATATGTGATGACAACTTTAATTTCACAGCTTTCACTGCATGTCGAGTCTAAGCTATAACTGCCACAGGAACAATGTACCACGAACAAGCCCACCGTTTGGCAGTGGCAAGCTGTTGGCATACATTTTTTTTAAACTAGAAGCTGTATTTTTTTCCCAAGTTAAACTAATGGAGAATTATTAATATTATATCTTTTTAGCTGATGTGCACTTCTTTATAAAATAATAATAATAATAATAAAAAACTTTTAAGTCTCTTCCAGCACCAATTAAATCATTGGTTCAATCTAGTGCACACTGTGATATATTCATCATTCAATATAACTGAGATAATAAATTAAAGATCAGTTTTGAATCATCCTGTCCTAGCATGCAAAGAAGAATGCTTTGGCAAGATGAGATCTTGGTAGAGATCATGTAAGCACAGATTCACAAAGTTCAATTAGTGTAATGGTCAAATGATCCTAAGTATTCTAAAGATGCACGGTAGCAGAACTGGTATTGATCCTAGAAAAAAGAAATTTTCATTATACACTTTAAAAAATCAATATATATAAATGACATAAAAATACTAAACATATAAAATTCATTGCATACATATATAAATTCCTTCTAACAATACAAGACACTAAGACAAATAAATTTATTTCATAGTTTAGCCTAAATATAGATGATTAATTATTAAAAAAATGACAGACAATTAAAAAACTGTAGTGAAAGAACAAAGCAATAAAACAGCCAAATTTTAAACCAAAGAGTTAAAAGCAATAATTGATATTAACTTAATTTAGTGGCACAACAGCCCATTGGGGCCAAGGCCTACTGTGCCCAACTCAGTATACATGACCTTGGGTCCGGAGGTGCATGATCGAATGTTCCGGTCAGGTAGTCAGTCTGACGTGAAACCCCCAGTGTTAAGTTCCTGAGCAAGCTTGGTACTCATCGATCCACTGAAGGGACGAAAGGCTGAGTCAACCTTGCCCAGCAAGGGTTTGAATCTCAGAACTGTGGTATGGAAGCACAATGCACTAACCACTCAGCCACTGGGCTTCAATAATTGATATCAACAGATATATATCAGGATTTAAACAGTAAAATATATTTTACTATCATTCAAAATATTTGTTATGATTTAAAAAAAGTTTCAATTGTAACTTCCATATACTATGTAACTGATACCACTAGACATATAACTGCTTTTGTAAATTTGATATTTTTTCCCCAGATATAACTGGTATTGCTTTCCACAAGATTTTCTACAGTTACATTGAATTGGGAGTGAATTATGGTAGTTAAATTCATATGTCACTAATCCTAATTCCCTTCCCCCTCCCAACCCCAAAAGATTGGCTCTTATTTGAATTAATTTTATCCCAAAATAATTTCCGAGAACCTCATAAGCCATTTTCCACATTGCACTATAATAGGTCTTTCCTGCTCACCATACTAGCAAGCCTTTATAACTGCAATCAAATGTGTGTGCACTTCAAATTTGGTATCTTAAAACTGCCAGATTTCAACCATGCAACTATGTTTTCAATCAAATGTTCACATCAACAATTTCATTCAAGATAGTTTAAAGTTATAATTTATAAGAAACAGTGAAGCAGCTACTCACTTCGGTTTGAACCATGCCAGGGCGTTGCGTTCTTAATGTTCTGACTGTCTGGAACACATCAACAACTCCTTCATATTGCATTCTTTCCAAAACTATGCTCAGAGTAATGAAGACACCACTTCGACCAACTCCAGCACTAGAACACATAAACAAAGAAGTATTAGTATTTTTTTCAGTTTTGTGCAAGAGTATAGTAAGATTACTTTCCACAATTTTATCTTACCTGCAATGAACAGTGATTGGACCTTCTTGCCCAAACTGCTCTTTAGTTTTATGCACCTGTCCAATAAATTCGATAAAACCATCTCCTGATTTGGGAACACCTTGTTCTGGCCAATCGGTGAAATGGAATTGACGGATAGTTCTAGACTGACCATCCTAAAAATAAAAAATTAACTTTTTAAAAATATTGCTCTTTTTAAAAAGGAATAAATGAAATATAAATATCTAACAATTATAAATAGTCAATATAATTATTTTGAAACAATTATAACTGAAGAACTTAAAAATAATAAAAATTTCTCACCCTAGCATCAGTTACTTTGAATTCTCTCAGGATATACTGAGGCATATTATATTCAGTAATAGGATCCACAACATAATAAAGGTAGCGCTGGGAGCGTTCGTTTGGCCAGTACTGGTGACATTTTTCCTACAATAAAAATTTGGATATGTAGATTTAGTTTTAAGTTAAGAAATAATTAATCAAAGTTCATACAATGTATCAAAAAATATTTCTAAATATTCATACTAAATTACTATTATCGTATTTATTTGAATCTAAGCTTATATTTTCCCCAGTATCAACTGAAAATCAGGTGTAACATAGAGTAAGTATGTATTTAAAAGTTTTTTCATTCCGGTAAAATAAATTAATTATTCACTTATTAGTTCTCATTATAAATATTTTTCATTTTGTAAACATTGGATAGCAATAAACCATTTTACACTAGTTTTTATTTTATGGCAAAAATGTGTTGAGAATTTGGTGTACAGCCTAGAATTGATGGCGGTTCAAATAAATATGGTGTATTATAAGAAACAGAATGCTTTATAATTGCCTGGATAATACCAAAGCAGAGGATTCATTTATTGTTTTCATGCCTTATTCAAATATTTTCCATAACATATAATTCAATTTAATGTGTATTGCAATTAGAAAAAGCAATCAGTTTCTTAATTCTTCAGAAGCAGAGAACAGTAGAATTTAAACTTACCCTTCCCATTTCTTTCAATTTTGTAAGCATGACTACAATGTTAGAGTTATGCTCCCATAGCATACGCCAAAAATCTTCAGTTGTTTCAGGAAGAGGACCTTGGGTTGAAATATATGCATTTCGGTATTTGTAACCCTGTAGATAAGAATTACATTTATTTAAAGATAGTATTTTTTTCTTTGGACATACATAAAATTTAGAAAAAAATTATAAGCACAAAATTGGGTTATTTATTATTAAATAGTCAGTTGAATGAAAAGCAAATAGTCGTTGGAGGAATGACCAGAGTGCCTAGCTCTGTTGAGCTTTAACTTATCATCACTGGATATTTGAGTGACTGTAATGTTATGACTCTTGCCCATTGTTGAATTAAAATATTTTATAATTAAAACAGACTTTTATGAAAAAATGAAAAATAAAAATTATATGAATGCATTAAGTACTTGAAAAACTTAATCAAAATTGGCGCAGAACACAGAAAATGAAAACTTATTTCAAATCTGGGGGTGGGCAGGGTTTAATGTGACAATGGAAAGCAAATAAAAGTATAATTGCCAAATTTATTTTCAACAAGCATTTAAACTTTTGTTTGTATCATCACATAAAGTAAAATGAATTGTGCATTGCAATAATATAAATAGATAAAAACTAATTGAAATTTTCAAACTTGAAAAAGATTAAATTTTTATCAAATAAAATAACTGTTAAGATTTTTTTTTTTGAGAAGAGCAAAAATTAAATAATAGAAAAAGAGAGAAAAAAACCCACAACAACTTAAGTTGTAAAAGATTGTTAAACTTACATCAATGAAACTAGCATTGATATAATCTGAACCATCAACTCCTCTTATTGGCTGTAAACATACTCGAGTTGATTCATCTGAAAATTTTTAAGCAAATTTTAAAATACATTTAACTTTGAAATAAAAAATATTTAAGTATAACTGTTTAGAATAAATGAATTATTTATATATCTAAAAGCTATTATATACACATATGTATATTTAAAAGATCTTTTCATAAAATAAAATTGGCACAACTTAAATTGATACTTACATGGAAGAATATTCATAAGCCTATTTTTAAATTTATTCACAGGCAAATTAGCACTAACAAATTTACTGGACTGAGTCTTCATGTTAGCCAATTTCTGCAAAACCAAGTAAGTAAAATGTGAGAGAGAGTGAGAATGAATATATTTTCTATTATAACTTCTAGTACTAACTATTGACTTAAATTTAAGCCAGATTGTAAAAAATACAGAATTTAAAATGTAAAAAAGATAACTTTTGAAAAGTTCTAGAACGAGATATGAACAATTAAATTAAAACTATTCAGTGGAAATGGATATGCCCATATATTTGAATAATGTAAATTAATTATAAAAATGTGAGGAAAATTAGTTGTGACAATTGGCAAGCTTTTTTATACTAAAAAGATTAATTTAATTACTTGTAATATGA
The DNA here is from genome assembly GCA_019973975.1 of Trichonephila clavata. Classification (NCBI taxonomy): domain Eukaryota; kingdom Metazoa; phylum Arthropoda; class Arachnida; order Araneae; family Nephilidae; genus Trichonephila; species Trichonephila clavata. The sequence goes on along the minus strand of BMAO01032533.1, from coordinate 258,478 downwards.
TAAGGTAATAATAAACAGAACAGAGTTCATATTTTTGCCAATTAATTTTGAACATTTGAGAATATAATTTAAAGAACTGCAATATCAGTTTGGGGAGGAAGTAAAATATATCCTCAACATAGCAAATCTAATAACATTGAAGATTAAAAACAAATTATTATTATTATTACTTGTTGAATATTTTAATCAGAGCTTTTCAGCTAACATTATATTTTCCATTAATTTTTTTTTCTATACTTTGTAGTAATATCTTCTGGTTTCTCATCAAAATTGAACAAATATGATTGTGCAAGATTCAAGAGAAAAACCAAGATGAATATTAATAATTAAAAAGAAACTTCGCAATAATAAGAAAATATATATTAAATAATAAAGAAATAAACAAAAACACACAAAAGATATGTTCTAAGAAAAGTTTGAGTTAATTCAGAAGAAAACTTTCAATAACCTAAATTTCTGCATTCTCTTTCTAGTAATATGGATATATCTTTCAAACAGTCTTATACATTGAGCATAACAATAAAATAAAAATAACATTAATATGATAATTTTCACAAAAGTTTTTAATGACAATTTTTTCTATAATGTTGAATGACTGAACTGAATATCTTCTAAAAAGCTTCAAAATATTTTCTATTTAAAATTTTTTTTTCACAGACCTTAAACTCCAACTCCATTCCAGTACATCCTTCCACAGGAGTTACTTGCATCAATTGCTGGATATGAACAAAAAGATTGCGTGCAGGAACTTCAGTATTGCCAGCTATAACAGCTTCTAGAACAGCATCATGTATGAAGACATATTGATCTTCAGTCTGAACCATATAGTTGCGCTGGGCTCGTAAACAGGTGACATGTCCATAAATATCAACAGTACTTTCATTTTTCAGCCTCTCTAACATTGAATCAATCACAACAAAACAACCAGTTCTACCAACACCAGCACTAAAATAAAAAAATAATGTACCAAGTTTGATTAAATACTTATAATGTGTAGAAGTTTTAAACAGAAAGACTTTAAAAATCACAAATCCAAATTTTGTTAACACATATGAAAAATTACAATTTTTCAATTCTATCTGTAATTACTGATAATGATTAAATAGGTACATTATAGCACACCATAATAATTTATTTGAATAAGTGTATTAATAAAAATAGCATATAATTCAATATAAAAAGATACGTTGCAAGAGTAAAGAGAAAAAAATTATTACTTGAGATGATTTATAATAGATTTTCACATTTACAAAGTCAAAATTTTCTCTAGCAAATAAATAAAGCATGTGCTACATAAACTAAAAAATCAAGATAAACATTTAAAACCTTAAATACTAAAAATAGTTTTTAGATGAAATACATGGATTTCCCTCAAAAAATAATTTTTAAGAAGAAATTTATAAATCATTTTCAATAAAACATAAGAGACCATTCACTTTTATGATGAAGATACTATTTTTATTCAACAGATTACAGTAAATAGAAGTATCTTTATGACCAAAGAGGAAATCAGAAGCAGATTAATGAACTAAAAAAGATTTCACAATTCATTCAATTTAGTGTGTTTATAATATATTAATACTGACTTCCTAAGTACTTAAAACAAAGATATTACTAAAGTACCACATAATATGGTTGTAAAAATATCAAAGAATAAATTAGCAATTTTTGATGAAAAGATTTAAAATAGAAAAAATTCATTAACATCATCTCAAATAACTTACCTACAATGAACTATCATTGGACCTGACTCTAGAGGATTCATACTCCTCACTCTCCTTAAGAACATTAAGAATGGAGTTGGATGATCTGGAACACCATGATCAGGCCAAGCAGTAAACTGGAATTGTCGAACTTCTCGTTGTTCAGCAATTCCTTGATTGAGCTATGAAAAAAAATAACAAAAATGAAGTTTTTGAAAAACCTTGGATTTTGTAATAATGATGACAATGTTTATTTCATTTCAGATTCTTACCCTCATAATATGTAATGTTCGTATGCAGTAAGTAGCTACTTCTTGTACATCAGAGAGAGTAACTTGCATCACACCATATGTTTCAGTTCCACGAATAGGCCAGTATTGATCACACTAAATATACAAAAAAGTGTTGAATCACCATTAGCACAATGATATTCGAGAAAACATGAAAACAAAAGCACAGAGGAGAATTCTCTATGGCAAAAATGTGTTGGTGTAGGGGAGGATTAACCCCCAATCCCCTTCCTCCTGTATATGTCTCTGTTACAGTATAGAGTTTATTTTTTAAAAAAATGTAGAAGTAAAACAATTAACAGATTCATACATATGATTTAGAAAATTTTGATTTTATCAAATGTTTTACATTGGTATATTTAATTTAAGATACTTAAGTACACAAATATATTAAAAAATAGCATTTGAATTACAGAATATTAAAGAGAAATATAAGCAATAAAATTTAGATGAATTATATACAAACAAAATTCAAATTAAATTTAAACGATAATTGAAAATTATACAATACATTTTAAAAGTTCTAATTTATATGAACAAACAGAATTGACATATCAATTAAATTTGTTAATGTTTTTCTGTAGTAATAGATGATAAGCAAGTAATGGAAGTAAATAATATTAGAGAGAGAGGGATGAGCATTACATGTTAGAAGATCATATTTTTATGTATATTCTTACAAAGTTATTTACAAAAATTAAATGATAGTAAATTCTGAAATTTTATAAATAAAGGAATAATAATAAACTATTCAGATAACTAACCTTGATTCTAGTCCTTTCTTCAAGCTTGGTCATCATAACTATAGTTGCACTTCGTTGTTCCCAAATCATTCTCCAAAAGTCTCCAAATGTTTCAGGAAGAGGACCTTGAGTGGCAATATAAGCATTTTGTTTTCTGTAACCATCACAGTAGTTTGCATTTATATAATCAGAGCCAGGAACTGAATCTATTGTTTGTAGAACAACTCTGCTGTGATCATAGGCTATTACATTCGCATAACGATTCTTTGGTTTATTAATTTCAAGGTTGGAATTCTCCCAAGTAAACTGCTGACCAGGTTCAATGGACTGTAAATATATGAAGTATTATATACATACATTTGTAATGCAAACATATCAATTTATATATGAATAACATCACAAGTTTAACCTAATGAAGTGAAATAATGACATTATACAAGGATTTACTTATTGTCAATGCACTGAAATTCATAATGTATGCAAATATATCACACACACGTAGCTGAAAATTAATTTCAAAATAAAGTCAAAATTGGTACGAAAAAGTCAAGAATTTTTGTTGCTCCCATAAGAAAAATTTTAAAGCCCTGTTATATATGAATGCCAATTATGGTAATTGAATCTTCTGAACAAGAAGTTAAATCACTATCAGATAGATCTTTTCCATTTTGAGAGCTAACCTTATGTTGGAAGTTCGCAACAAAGAATGTTTTAAAAAGCATTTTTGTAAAAAACTCTCATTTTATTGCTATCATGATAGTAACCTCAATGAATGCTACTGTCAGGTTTACTGATAAATTCTATTTGAGTACTGCTTTTTGCTCATATTTAATTCAAAAACAGTAATAAAAAAATCACAATACTTTTTAAATATCTACGAATTTATGAAAAATATTAATTAAATTTTAAAATAAAATTTAACAAATTTTTTCCGATTAATATAACAAACAAATTAATGATAAAAATTGAAATCTTATGGCTAATTTTACAGCAAATTTTGAATAAATTTAAGGCATTAAGCAGAAAGTAGTAAAACTTTAAAGGATTTTTAATAAGAAAAAAATATCACCAAAATTATACACAATCGATCCTCCATTTAACAAAGTTGCTAAAGCCCAAAAATTCGTTAAAAAGAGATTCATCTCATAAATCATAAAATGTTCTTGGTTCAAGAAATAAGTTTGCAAAATAAAGGTTCATAAAAGGTAGGATCAACTGTATTTTGATATGTAAACCAAAAAGGCAAGTATGTTTTACAATAATAACAATGTCCTTTCCATTGTTTTATAAAAATATTAATTAAAACTATCATAAGAATTTACTTTATTTTTTTTGCCAACAATTAAATTAATTCAATGATTTGTCTGCCAAAAGAGAAAATGTGTGTCATGTGAATAACGTTGAAAATTTAAGTGACAATTTTGATGTGCCCCTTTATATAAAACATATTAGGTTAATAAATCACTTTCAAATACCTCATATTCTTGAGAGAACTTTAGATTATCATTGGCTTTTAGCATCTCAATGTGATTGGCGAGCTCCGTAATTGGAATTGGAGGGTGATTAATCATGGCAGGGGTTTGATAGTTCATCCGCCGAATCTCCACTGGATCAGTAGGATGTGTAGGCAACTCTCTTTCAGCAGTGGTCATCAGCAACTTCATGGTGGTCTCCCCTCCAGGAGTTTTGGCCATTTGTCTCCTTCTATAGAGTTGAGGGAAATTCCTGTAACAATGGCGTCTGCCACACTGAACATTTCAGAAGAAACCAAAGCAAACCAAATGGAAAGGCAACAAAATAAAATAGAAAAAGAAAAGCAAACAAAACAAAATATTCAAAGCAGGTAATAGCTACAAAAAATTCAAGTAAAGAAATTGAACAAAAATTGCAGAAAATGAATGTCTAAAAGGAAACTAAAAAATAAAGATAAACGAGAAAAATAAAATTGAATGCAGAAAAAGTAATATCAGGGATTTGGCATAGAAATTTTTTTGAAGCCATGCAAAGTGTTTTTGATGATATAAAACATACAGCAATAGTAACATAAAAAAAGCATTTTTTCTTCATTTAGCTCATCAAGACCACTGGAATTTAGTAGCAATGCAGAAAAGGCACCTTTGGTTTTCACAATAATTTAGTTTAAAATTTTTTACAACATTCATTGTCATTAGGAAGTTAGTATTAATACCAAAAATATAAATTTCTTTTAAAAAAATTAATATATTTACTCTTTTATTACTTGATTTGCTTAACATTATTATTTTCAAAGCCTACCAAACTCCTAGTTAATTAATAATTATTAAAATATTGCTATTTATAAGTTTTTAAATAAAATTACATTAATTCACAAAAATTTTTCATCCTGTTGTTTCAAATCCCCTTGGAGCAGGAAAGCCTACACCAAGTCCATTTGACCTTTCCGCATAAAAATGTCACCAAGCAGATCTTGATCTCCTAACAACTGTCCCAGCAGTCCAGAAGATGAGCAGGAGAAGCAGAGACATGTAAAGAAAGACTTTACCCCCTGCACACTAAAGATAGACTAGAACTTTTAGCTGCGTACCAGTGGTAAGTGGGAGGCTTTTGCCAAGTCAGATTTCTTAGCTTTGTGGAGGGAATGAATTTCAGAGTGGCTCAAGACAGAGGAATTGGGGCTAGGGAGATCAGAACCTCTAGTAGGGGGGGGGGGCTATAACCCCTACAGGGCATGTCCCCAGGTGGCAGATTGGGGAATGCCTCTATTGGTTTTCCAATAGGTGGTAGAAGCGAAATAAAATATCTTCAGTGGACCAACAGGCATGAGGTTTAGTCAGTCTTCCGCCCAAGTGGTTCCTCACCTAAAGGGAAGCTGCATGGTACCCTTTGCCATGGACCAATTTTCAACCTTACCTCATTACATACATTTTATCAGTTAACACCCCATATACTTAAAATATTTATTAAAAATATTAATTATAATTATTTTTAATTAAAAATACATTTATTTACAAAAAATTATAATCTTACCTCATTATATACATTTAGAAACTAACATGACATATATTTAAAAATATGCTTGAAGTAATAGTTAACAGAATGTTAAAAAAGTATGGCAACAGGCATTATTACTTTAGTATATAATATGGTTATGTAAAACAATTCACCATGAAAAACCACTTACCTTTTCATCAAAAACACCCCTATGACAAAGAAAGTTATCAAAATTAATGCTATTACAGGACCAACGATCCATATAATTTGTGCTTTATCAGTGTCACTATTGATTTGTGACATATCAGGAAGATCATTTCTGTCTCTTATGCCAGGATCAATGGCTGGGGTTGGTCCTCGAATAGGTGTCATGTCAAGACTTAAAGCAACAGAGAATGGACTACTTGTGTAAAGACTCTGAGGAAAAATAAAAAACATATTTTATTTTACTCAACAAGAGAAGAAATATCTTGGCATGAAAAAGAAACTAGAATGTATTATGCAATGCAGTTAATTTTAAGTAGAAATAGAAGAATCAAATTCCTAAAGCTATTTTGTTCTTGTTACCGTGATTTTAAGAAATAGTGTATTACATTAAAAAAATGCACAAGCTTCAAATGATTTAAACTAATGAAACTAAAACAAATGATTTAATTTGGAAATTATTGAAGATACTAAATCTGTACATAACCATTTCAACATGCATTAAAATTAATACATATTTCTTAATTCACAGATAATTTTCAATTGATTCCAAAGAGAATATAAGTATTTTTAGTAGAATTCAAAGATATTTTTAATAAAAAAACATGTAGCAATGTTAAACTTTAAAATACAAAGGTTCTATTCAAAACAATTTTTCTCTAAAAGCTACTAACATGAATTATTTTCAGTTCATGTAAAGAAATATTAACATTATAGTACACTCCAAAGAATTAAATTAACACATTCTTAACTGATAAAAAATTGTAAAAATTTAATAAAGAAAACATTCAAAACACACTTAAAATATTGCTAATATATATAAGATCAATGATTTACTTTTTGAGGTGTATCCACAACTGCCCGAACAAAAATGCTGTATTTTTGATCATGCAATAATCTTCTGTTTAGATAACCATTGTACATCTTCCCATCACCTAGTGGGAAAATTTCAGGCATAGAACGATGTAAAAACTTAGCTGCTATATAAGGCCCAACTTGATCTGATGGTGTAGCAGTTAGCTGAAAAATACGCATTAAATTTATTTAAAAATATTATTTTACCAACTTAAAATATTGTAATACTTTTCAATAACTCTGTAACAGTATACTAAAGAAATATAAAACTTTTTAAAAAAATAACCAAACTTGGTTTAGTAAAACAACTTATTTGACTATACAAAAAAAGTTAAGATTTGTTTTTTAAAAAAATTTCTAGTGGGGCTGTGGCTTGGCGTTTTACCAATGAAGACTTATTCATTCCTTGGTAGCTGATATCTCTTTCTAGTGCAGCACCAGAAAGGCAGATACCAATCTCTTGATGCCCAATTTCCTACTCAGAGGGAAGAACCTGAGCTCTGCCGATGTGAAACTGTACTTAGGATTTTAATTTTGCCAAGAGCACCCAAGCCAAACAGGCACTCAAAGGATCTTTTACAGGCTGCATAATCATGCAACATGGCTGTTGTCAATTTTCTGTATCATGGAAATCCACCAACTAAACAACTATGCCACCCAGCTGGCATGTTTACATTTTGAATATAAAATAAGAACTTTATGTATGTAAGAAATATTGAAATTTAAAATACGAATTGTTTTCCTCACAAGGATGTTGTAAAATGTTGCAAAAGCTTATTTTTTACTAATAGGTAATTACGCTTTGACTTAGGGTAGGGCTTACTATATAGGAAAATCTAAATTAAAAAAAAAAAGACAAGAGGTAAAAATTTTTGTGAACTACTCGATTAGATTAACATTCTTCAGTTTCTCATGTTGATCCCTCTTTTTTTAATAGTTGATAATTGGCTTTCAAATAAAATAATAGAAAAATGAATAATACATTATTTATAGAAAATATATGATTAAATGAATTTTTAATACATATGAAACCAATACTGACAAATGGAACTCACTTCATCAATCGTGAATTCATCTGGCTCCTTAATTGATTCCTCATATGGAACAACTACAAGAAAATAATGACTAATAGGTCCATACTCTTCAGAAGCCTTAGGCAAAATGACAGTGATTTCCCAACCATTCTTTACACCAAATGAGTCAGGTTTCACCATAGGCTTTGGAGCTGAAAGTTCAGGATAAATTACAATAAGTTAAAGAACATAAGAAAGATTTTAATGTCTAATTTCTACAGTTGAAATTTTATACATGTTGGAAATTGATGGCATTCTATACATTTTTAACATTATAAATTGAAAGCTAGGATGTATGTTTGAAAAGAAATGGAATAAATTTTTTAGAAATGAATTAAAATAAACCAGAAGACACAGTAAGTGAATATTTATGTCGCACTGTTCAGCTACTTAAGGGCTTTTGGCAACGGACCTCGTAATTTTGAACCATGGTCAAGTGACCAGGGACAACACTTGAGCTGGTACTCCTTCACCTAACTTCCACATCCGCTGTGCTGAGGGGGGGGGGGACAATGCATATTTAATGTGCATTGCCCCCCCCCTCAGCACAGCGTATTTTCAGCAGTACTAGGCTTGCAACTCATGACATGCCACAGCCATAAATCCGTTACCTTGACCACTAAGCTACCACTGCCACAACAGAAGAGCGAAAAGAATACTCTTTTAAAAATATCAGAGTAAGGTTTCAATTGAAAAACAAAAGTAACTTTTAAAAGAAGTTAAAAATTCTTTTATTTTGGAGAAAGAGAGAAGTCTCATAAAAAGTTACACAAAACTTATTAAATAAACATGTAAAACAAAACAGCATTTTACCTGCCATGGCTGTGGTCACAGTAATTTTAGCTGGTGGTCTAAATGTCTCTTCTGCTGGAACAGCAGTAATATTGACTTGATAACTGGTAAAAGGCATCAAATTATCAACAGAGTAATTTGTTGTGCTTGCATCAACAAAAACAGTATGAGTCGGAATTGGCAACTTCTGTAAATTGCCTTGACTATCATAAAACTCCTTATGAGCACCATAGGATATCTAGAGCAAAAAGAGAAAACATCAAAGAATCAAAACTCCAATTTTGAATGCAAATTAATGAATCATTACTTAAAAGTACGATTTTCTAACCATTTACTGGTAAGGAACCCGAATCAGGGGGAAAAAAATTTCCTTTTTGTTACATGCATGTTATTTCCCATTTATTGTGTAACCCTGGCAAATAAATTTTAAAAATGTAATTATTCCTTTTGTTTATAGTTACATTTTCTTTCTACCTTTGGCTTTTGCATGCATATGCATTTTTAAATAAGTCTGTTAATCATTCTGAGTATTCTTTTACATTATGAAAATCCTTTTGTTTAGGACAAAATAAAGTTATACTAAATCCAAGAAAGAATTAACGAGGAGATTTTTATTTTCTTGGAAATAATCCATTCTATTCCTTTTTATTATATGTAGTTGTAATTATATCCAGATACATGGAAGGGAAAAAAAAGGAATGCACCAATTGGCTATTTAATGTTGATACCATGTAAAATTTATTTCTTTTTTTGTATAAATTTTTCATGCTTCTATTTGTTCATAAATTCTAGTTACTTTTATCATGGTGAGATTATTTTTGTCAATTTAATAATAAATTTTAAAAATTTAAGGCTTAGCAAGCAAAATCATTTTAAAGACGTAATTTTTCTGAAAATAAGCATTTTATGGAATGACGATTATATTAATAGATATTTTTGCCAACTTAACAAATGAATAGAATCCAATGAAAATATTAGAGATACAAACAAAATTAACTTACCTTGTACTTAATAGGATCTAATTTTGAAGGCCTCCTCCAAGATAACGACATACTGTGGGTAGTCACATCTTGTGCTCTCAATTGAGTAGGTACATCTGATAAAGCAATCAAGGATGCATATGATTATCAAGTTCAAATAAATAAATGCTTTAAGAATGTTTCACTTCATTTACCAAAATCAATATACCTGTTGGTGCTACTCGCACAGTGATAAGTTCCGATAATCTACCCAAATCGGTACGCGTTCTGGCAGCTACTCTGATAGCATACATAGCATGGCTATCCAACCCTGTTAGTTCTGCTGACCAAGTCAAAGGAACACTTTTATTACTCCACTTATCAAGATCTTCAACAGGTGCCTGTATGTACAGCACCTATTTAAAAAACAACAGGGCATTAGAAAGCTTCATAAATTTTCAAAGCTATTAAAGATAATAAAATCACATTCTCATACACATCTGACTTTCTAAACATATAATTTTAAAAAGTAATAAGCTGACCAATTTTTTGGTAGCTTAAATAATAGTCTCTTGGTGGCTAAAAGGGGGGGGGGACAATAGAAAAGGAAATGATATTGGAATAAAAAAAATTTCCAGTAAAATGAAAAAGTGCTATAAAGATAAACAAATTTTAATGTTTAATTATTTTGAAATTAAAATTTTTCGTTTATAATTGAGAAACTTACATCTAATCTTTTAGAATATGATGTAATAAATAAAGATTAAAATATAAATTTAATAACATATTTTGTTCTTTTATATTTTACTTGTATGCTATTTCATTTTTAAACTAAAAACACAGAAAAATTACAAATAATAATTTAATGCACAATTACTTCAAATAGGTATCATTAACACAAATAAGATACTTCTAACAAAATACAGAATATATCTTGGAAAAAACAGCACCTCTAAAATTTGTGCATGTGTGATTATGTTACTTATTTTATTTATTTCTGCCGAAGCAAAACCAGTAACATTTTTATAGTCAAAGTTCTTAACAATTTAAAATAGTGAGTCATTAACACACTGTAATATCACGTTTACCAACCTCATATCCTAAAATATCCAGAAAGTATGGAACTTGATCCCACCAAACTTCAACCGATTGATCAGATGTTGCAACAGCTTGGACATTCGTTGGAGCAGGAGGAACATCTCCAGGCGTTTGTACAGTCATTCGTGGACTCCATGGTCCAGCCCCTTTTTTGGTGTACGCATTTACTTGGAACGCATATTCCGTATTTTCATCCAAGTTGCTAGAATTTTTTTAAAAAAGGAATATTTACTATTAATTTACTATTTTTATGCCAAAACAATAAAAACAATTATAAAAGCAATATTTTTCATAATAATAGTTCCTGGGGATACAATTTGATACAACTTTAAAGGATTAAAATACAAACAAGAAGAAGAAAAAAAGTAATGTTGTAAAAATGTATGTAATAATTCACTTAAATTTTCTCTTGAAGGGTTTGAAATCCAAAATGGTTTTGAGACTTTCAAATCTTTACATGATAATTAAATTTTTATTTTACCTGCCTAGTTTTTAATAGCTTCTGTTGACCATGATTATAAATAGACAAGATTTCAGGAGTGAAGAAATGGCTACTTTTGTGAATGTCATGTAAAACACATGCGTCAATGTCTTGCTTTGAGTGTTGCTACTAGTTTTATTTTTGTATATGTGTGTTTTTAGTGTAACTAAATAAATGTAGATTTTAAAAGTATCATGCCTACTCATCCCTCAACGACTGAAAAAAATTAATTGATTTCCTCCAACAAAATTTCATTGTATGTTAAAATGTTAAATCAAGCCAAATTATCACATTCATTCATAGCTAATCTACAGCAAACATTCTTATTATACATGCTTTCATACAATACAATTTTGGTATTTTTAATGATAAGATACTGTTAAAAAAAACTTGAATAAATAATAGCTTATTATAAATAAAACAAGAAGTCAGATTACCTGAAGACCATCCTAGTTTCAGTTGTGTTTCTTTCAATAACTGAGCCATCAGAGCTTTTGTGAAATTTAATGCCATAATGTGTGATGCGTCCATTTCTAAACTGTTGTACTGGAGGACTCCAGGTGATTACAACACCAGTGGGACTTTGAAGACGACGAGATAAATTTTGAGGAGGTGCAGTTGGAACTGTTAAAAAATGCTATTATTACTACAAAGATGTTTTCAGACATAATTCATGTGATATTAATAAAGGAATACATGGTTTTATTTTGAAAAAGAACAATATTTTAAGTTTTTCTGCTTTATAAAAGACAAAATATTATTATTACAAGAAATAAAATATATCGTTAAAAATATTTTCTTTTTATACAAATGAATAATCCAAAATATAATTTACAAATGGCAAAATAAACATTTTATTAATACAATTCAAACACTTACAAATAAACTACGCATACAGAAACACTTTTATTAAAAAAAAAATGTATGAAATAAGCATCAGTAGTTGTTGAAAGCTTACCAAAAAAAATAAATGATATTCTATTTACTTTAATTAAAAAAATACCTTTAAAAGATATTACTATTGTTGTTATTATTGTTAAAATAAAATTTCCGTTAACAATTTACATCAAAGGAGAAAATGCAAAATATAAATAATTTATATTGCAAATGATTCCCAAACAATTAGTTATAAAAATATGTTATTGATGTGTTACATTCATATTGCCTAGTAAACATTTCTATTAGAAAGGAAAAATGCAAATTACAAATAATTTGTGTCGCTAATGAGTTTAATAAATAATGAATAAGATTATGTTACCTCCTTCAGGAGTATCAAGATATGTATATGCCTCCTGACCCCAGCCAACACTATTTTTACCAGACAGATAAAACTCATAACGTGCCCCTCGATCTAAAATGAATGATTTAAATATATATTCTAAACAAGAATGATTACAATATAAAAACAAAGCAAGATTATTTATGTTTATACATGTTGCACAAAAATGAAGCAGTTTAAATAAATTTAATTCCTTCGGAATATAATTATTGAAGCTTAAATATTTGAAAAAATGATTCATGAATTACCTTTTCTAAAAGATAACCATAAAGCAATATAGGACAAAACATAAATTGATTTCATTTTGATAGGAAACATTTTATAATATTTAGGCATGATTAGCTTGTGTGTGGTAAATTCTTCTTTAAAATATTGTTCCATTTTTTAAAATAAATAATTAAATATTCTACTCATCAATTAACATGGAACATTGACATGAACAATAATATAGTTCTCATGCTCATTTACATTACCTTAAGAAACTAATTCATTTAAAACATAAATTATAATTAAAAAATATGCAATAAAAAAAGCATAGAACACAAAATGTACACTACATGTAAATAGTAAAGAAATTACCTAAATCTGGAATTTGATGGACCTCATCAGATGGGTTAATTGTTCTCTCTTCCATTTGTTGGGTATCTGAACGACCGTATCTCAGCTTGTAATTAACTAATTGACCATATATGTTTGTAGGACGAGTCCATTTAATTTGGGCTACAAGGGTAGGTTCTTCTTGTATAAGTTGAGCAGACAGTTCAGGACGAGTAGGAACTAAACAAATAAACAGAAACACAAAATTAAGATTTCTGTTACACATAAAAAGCAAGAAAGAAAATAACTAAATACAGATAAACTTTTAAGTACAAAATTTAAAAAGAATTGCTTTTTAGTAATGATTAAAATTATATTATTAATAATTTTCTAATGTTTACAAATTCCTCATTTTTGAAAATTTTATTCTGTTTATTTCTAATCCCCTTCCCCCTTTTAATTACAAATTAATTTATGAAAAATGGAACACATATAGAAAAATGAAACAATCGATTTCAAGAGAAAAGTTTCATGATATATTTTGCTTCTCCCTTCCTTTTATGATGAACATCAAGAATTATGTCAGAAATGCAACATTCTTTAATTTTGAAATGAGTATTTGGAAGAACTTTTTTCTTTCCAGTTCAGATTCCACACATTTTTATTTAGGATGTAATAATGCCCAATTTTATCTGTTGTGAAAACCGTAAGGATGTACAGTCAACAGGAAATCGTTAAATTGTGCAATTAGCTGCTTCCACTATTTCTATTTTTTTTTAAAAAAAAAAACCTGTACAGAATGAAAAATACAAAAATGAAAAATGTCATAATATTAGTTTGCAAAAAACTATGTCTATTCTCATCTGTTTTCCATAGGTTTTCTTAAATTGTGTTAATGAAGTTATTTTGCATTTCTTTTAAAAGTTACAACAGAATCAATAGAATAATTTCTTTCTATAACATACCTCCTCCAAGAGTTTTCTGAGTCTTCACACGACTTCTCGTTCCATCACCTTTCCTGGTAACAGCAGCAACTTGAACTGCATATAAAGTTTCAGGTTGGAGTTTTGTAACATTATATTCTTCAGCATTTTCATCAGCTACATCATATCTTTTAGGCTCATTCACTAAATCTCCTTCACTTGTTACTTCCTGAACATGAATCTGATAACCTCGAATCAAACCATTACGATCTTTATTAGCTGGAGGCTTCCACCTCACAGTTATGGCTGTGCTGTTAATTGCAGAAACTTTTACCTGTCTTGGTTCTCCAGGAACTATTGAAAATAGATGCATTATTTTAAAAAAACAAATTCAATCCAGGTAATTTTTTAGTGGATAACCACAAAAAGAGAACAAATAAAGCATAAGTGATTATAGTACGAAAAGATAATTAACAAAATATGCTACCAGTTTAATTAATATTGAAATACATAAAACATTTTTATAAAATTAAGAAATAGAATGAGAAAAACATTTTTGAATAGAATTAAAAAAACTAACCATGTTTTTCAAAAAAATGAGGAGCAAAAATAATACATTAATTAAATAATTTAGCATAAATGTTGCAGCTGCAGCAGGTTAAGAGTTACCGATTCTTGACTTACCATTTTTTTCCAAGTGATTGCAAACAGAATATTACTTTAAAACTTTTAAAAATTGAATATATATCATAAATTTCAAAAAGAAACAGTAAAATACTTTACATACATCAGATCAAGAAGCATAAAGATATAAAACATCATAATGATACATTATTTCAAGACATTTCAAATGAGTGAATATACACACAAAAACATTTTGTATACAAGATATTCAAAAAATTGCTGTAAAAGATGATAATTAGTATGATAAAAAAGAATATTAGTCATTGTTATTGACACAACATATATATATATCACAAAAAAATTTCATCAAATTAGAATAAAATCCAATCAATACATATAGATATGAGAATCTCATAAAAATCTGATACATTCAAATGACGGAAATAGATAGTAAAAAAAAACACATAGAAGGTCGGATGTTTGTATGAGTAGTTCAAAGAGAAAACGAGTAAATTGGGAATAGGAGAGAGTTGCCAGCAGACCGAGACAAGCAATTTCAGGTTAAAAAACATGCAAAATCATGCAATATATTACTGGCTTAACAGCAAGGATGCAGGTTATTAACACCAATAGAAACTCTCAGTAACGATGATCAGTTCCATCCAAATGATGACATAAATCATTTCTTCAAAGTATCTGATCACTTTACCAATTGAAAGTCTTGGCCAGGGACTTTGAATTGGTAAAACGAAATCCCTCATTAAGAAAAATATTTTTAACATAAAAGTTACAGATAAAATTTTAAAACCCCAAGTATTTGTAAACCCAACTTTAACCTTTTAAATTAATGTATTTCAACAAATGGAACTATATCATTTGAGAATTTCATAGGCATGCATATAGAAACAAAGAGAAGTGAATGATTAACAGGTATCTATAGGGAGAGGTCTTTGCATACATACCATCCTCATCCGTACGTAGCATAATCGGTAACGAGGGTGGACCATCGCCCACCTCCGTTCCGGCAATCACCCAGACTCTATACTCTGTCCACTTTTCCAGCCCTGCTATCAAGTATGACCTTTGGTCAGCTTCAACTCTGATCTCTTGCGCTTTAGCCAAGTCATCTCCATATTCAGCCTTCAAGTACTTGACTTTATAATAGATGATGGCACCATTCTGTTGTTCACGGGGAGGGGGTTTCCAGGTGACTTGGAGGGAGCGGGAATTTACGGCATTACCGCGAACTTCTTGGGGAGGGGCGCCAGGCACTGTAGGGAGGTAGGGAAAGGAGGGAAGAGTGCGACATGTGCAGTGGTAGGACATTTTTGTGGCTGTTCTCTCTCTCTTTTTTGTTCGTCAAATAGCCAGTTTTCCATACTTGACATTTATGAAAATACTTTCACGGTTTTTTTGCAGACCGTCAACAGAAATGCTGCTTTGAGGTAGGGTAAAATGCACAAAATACAAATCAAATATGAAGATGATTAAAGCATTGATATGAAATTATAGTACTGGAAATAAATATAATATTAAATAATGATTGTACAACACAAATATTTTTTAACATTATCAGTTATTTTTTTTATCACAAAATTTACTATTTCCGGAAAATAAAATTCCAGAATTTAACAAAAAAATTCAACATTTAGCTAATTTTTAATATTGTAATAGAAAATAAAGTTATATATTTTAGGAAAATACTGTGTTATATCTATATATTATTATAGAAAACTCAGCATCGAACTCTTAAACTTTCTAATTTTTAAATTCAACAAATTTATTAAAGCTTTGAAAATAAAAAAACAAGACACTTTTGAGGTAATTTTAAAACATGCACACACTCACAAATATGTTAAAATAAAACAGAAAAATTTGGAATTATTAAATTTTTAAATGCAAGAATTGTAGAATTATATTTCCAATACTATACTTCATATCAAACTGCTTAAAGAGAAGTGTATTTCACCTAACAGTGTCTTGTGAAATCAATTGTAATGCGATGCATTTGATAAAGCTGCAATGCTTAAGCAGTAAATGAAGGCTGTTTTCCAAAAGGATTTCAGCATTTGCAGCTGATAAAAGTGCTCAAAAAGTGCTTGAATAAATATTTGAAAAATAGTACAAAAATATTTTTTTACATTTCCCTTCATGTCTCATGAAATGCTTGATTTATTTGGTGCTTAAAATTTTTTAAAAATTAAGCAACATCAATTATTTAAAAAATAATAAACAAAATTTGAAAATTAAAGCTACTAAAAGCTACAGATTTTTATTGGGATTTAAACAGTGAAAATATTAAAATAAATATCAAGTGCAGGAAAATAATATGGCAATGCAAAAATAATCTGTATTTTTTTATGATAAAAATTTAACAAAATAAATAAATCATGAATAATTAAAAACAAAAATCAAACAAAAAAGAAAGAAAGAACAAATAATTCTACTTTAAACTTGTTGAAATTTTTTTTTTGTGCATAGTTTTATAGCAATATTAAATCAGAAGAAATTAAAAATGAATTTAAATTTTATTTCACAGTAGAAACAATAGATACTGTGTACTAAATTTATTAAAAAAAAATTTAGTTGTACATTTTTTTTGTTTTGAATTTAGGTAAACTTTTCATAGGCAAAATTCAGCACAAGTTAAAAAGTTATAAAATTTTATTAACTCTTTTTCAACAAGTTCTAAAACAAAAGTTAACTTAAAATGACTAATATTTAAGGGAATTAAAAAGTGCAAAATTTTATACACATTCTTTTATTTTGTTTTCCTTATTTTCTTTATGATTTTTTTTAAAATTTTGACATTTATTAGAAACCGAGTTTTATTTCAATGAAAAAACACTGAAGGAAGAAAGGAAGTTAACAAGTTCAATTTAATCATCAAAACTATGGAAAAAAACCTATTTTGTACAAAAATTTTGGTTATTACTATAATTAACTACATGTTATTCTGCCAAGTATAAACAATTTACAATTTCCTTTAAAAATTAGTTAAAAGTTTGATAATGAATTTTATAAGTTACTAACTTTATGAAACATTTTAGTTTTCAAGATTTTGATTCCTTATCAAAATAAAAGAAGTGCAAATGAGTACAAAATTTAACACAAATATAATTGAATTAAAAAAAAAAACTTAACAGAGAAATAATATATAACATAAGAAAAATGGTCTCTGAACTAAAATACTTTTATGCACACAAACTGCTAACTATTTAAAAAGTTAATATAGACAAAGAATTCTACTTAAATTTTTTTTCAATTTACAATTATGAATTAACTTTGCATTTTTTGAAGCGCATTTTAAGAAAAACTGTTTTTATTTACAAAGGCATTTTTCTTACCTAAAAATTTAATACATTACCATAAAAATAAAAGACTAATGTTTTAAGAGGTAATCAAAGTAAATATTACCCCACCATAAATAAATTCATAATAATCACAGTTTGTTTAAATGAAA
The DNA here is from genome assembly GCA_019973975.1 of Trichonephila clavata. Classification (NCBI taxonomy): domain Eukaryota; kingdom Metazoa; phylum Arthropoda; class Arachnida; order Araneae; family Nephilidae; genus Trichonephila; species Trichonephila clavata. Next base: position 240,484 of record BMAO01032533.1, on the reverse strand, counting down.
GCCTGATGAGACAATTAAAACTTTTTAATATATATTGTCCTAGAGAATAAAGAGCATTTCCATTATTTTTTATAGATGAGTAATAAATTATATTCATGAGTATTATTAACAAAACTAATAATAAGTTAAGATTACTCAAAAATTTGTGTGTGCACTAATAAAAATCTTTTTTTCTAAAAGGAAAAAATTTATAATTTTTAACAAATGAAAAAAAAATCTATATTAAATTTGTTTCACAAGATTTGATATTGGTAATTAGCAGAGTGTGTACATAACTATTTATATAAGTTTACCATAAACTATTATATTTACATTAAGAAATAATGAATAAGGGAAAGGAAGACTTAGAACTAGAGACATTTGCTTCAATTACTCTAGAGGTGCCATCCTCTCAAAACATATTGAACAAAAAGGGGAAATTAATATTACACACTTCATTTGCCAGAAAGCAAATATTCAATAATAGGAATTAATTTGAACTTTTTAAAGTATATTGAAAATTATTTGTGTCAAAAGAAGGAAAAAGAAACAAATTTTTTAAAATATGCAATTAAAATGTGTGCACAAGAAGCCAAAAAAAATTTCCCTTTCTCACAAAGCAATAACATTGCGTACGGACATTACGAATCTTCTCCATTTCTTTTACTATAGATTAATAATTGAGTCATTTCTTTTTAAACATGAGTTCAATTAAGTACAAAAAGATTTAAAAGGCCTGTACTTCATAATTTTTTTAGGTGCATAGTTGAGTACTGCAACAAAATTATAATCCCCAAATAAGTTAGTGTTTTTCAGGTATAAAAATTTCATAAGCTTTATACTCCTTGAATATTTCATTTCCCCAATTCCAAATTCAATTAACTACAGTGTCAAAAAAGTAGATAAAGTAATAAGAGCACAGCACGTGTGCAGCACAAGACTAGGCAAAAGAAACAGCACTCTGATTAGGCGATGCATGCGTGCTGTAAAGAAATTAAAAATAAATAATACAAGTACTCTGAAGGAGGGAATCATAAAATACTTGATCCTCATGCTAATTGCAGGAAAAAGAAAAACGTACTAATTTTAAAAGGTTGGGAGAACTGGCAACTTTCTGTTTTTGTCACTAAATACATTATAATGGCCATTTTTACAATATGCATAACAACGTTTATTTTCAGTTGTGAAATTAAATGGATTGTTTTCTTTTACATGAAATAATGAATAGATCAGCATTTGAGGATTTCTTCAACAATCATAACAATTAAAAAAAAAAACAAGTGAGATGACTGAAAGAAATAAAATTATTAAAAAAAGAACTGTAATTTGAATATGTAGTTGGAAATGCATACTATGCACTTTTAATACCTACTTTTAAAAAGTAGCCTTAAACTTAGAATTGGAAGGGGAAAAAACACCAGCAAATATTAAAGAAACTGAATATTTTTTTGTAAAATCTCAAACTTTCTGAGAATGCTAATTTAACACATTTGCAGATACCCAGCTTAAGTGGGACATGGCACTTTGCCCATGAATATGTGAATGTGTAGCAAAAGTTGGCAAGCAAAACTAATTTCACTTCTCAATACATCCAATGAACATTTCACAAAATTGTTGTTAAAATTATTAAAGATACAGAACCATCTCAAATGCTGATATCTGTCCATAAAATTAAATGAAAATACAATAGAGATCAAAAATAGAACTTAATAAAAACTTAATCTAAGAATATTAACTTATTAAGTAAATCAATAATCTCAAATTAAATTAAGATGGCACTTCTATAATTTAAAAAAAGCTGGAAAGAAAAGCAACAGCTAAGAAATATTCAAGAATTAAATAAGTTAAAAAGCACAGAACTTAAAGAGAGAGATGATAATCTATTTTATTTAAAAAAACTCTACCTGTTTATAAACATACCATATTGATCCGTACGAACTTGAGCTGGTGGTGTAGCTGCACCTTCACCCTGCCGTGATCTTGCAGCCACCCAAACATAATACAAAGTGTCTGGGTAGAGATCAGTTAATGTATAAGAGTCCGTGTCTGGCATACTCTGGTGATATTGCTGTTGAGTAAATGTATCATTCCAGTACAAATCATATCCAATTACTTTTTCACCAGAATGGGATGGTTTTGACCAAGAGACATGGACTGTAGTTGAGGATGTTGCTAGTACACGCAAGTTACTTGGCTGACTAGGAACTAAAAAGAAATGTAACAATAAATTAGCATGCGATTTTATTCAACACAAAAAAGACAAACCATAATATAGATGCTTTTAAAACAAAACATTTGAGGAAATTATCAGTTTTATTAAACCTTCAGAAAAATAATAAATTAAAATATGTATACATTTATCACTACAAAAAACTCATAATAGTGCATAACTCTCAAAACTAAGGGATATAAAGGAAATGAAATAAATGTACCCAATACAAATATCAAATAAAATTTAATTTAAATATAAAGGGAGAATTCCATAAAAAGGAATATTTACTAACAATAAATTAACAACAGGTTAGTTTCAGAGCTGTAAGTAATAAATAGATGAATACATTCCTACGCTCTTTATACAGCGTATACATTATTTAAATAAAGTTTTTGCAGGAGCATAAAATAAAATGACAATGAGTGACGCTGAATCAAATTTTTTTAAAAAAAAAAACCTTCAGAAAATTAATCACTATAAAAACCTGAAAAAGTTAACAATAAAACTTTTTTTAGTCTAAGATATATCAAGTGTCAGAAGATCAAAATTAAGTATCACATACATAAAACTAATGGTCTTGATACTTATTATTTATTTTTAACCATATTTTTTAGATCATTTTTTCAGATATCAAGATATATTAATACTAATTGTACTGACATCTGTGCTGATAGTAAATGCATTAACAAATTTTTTTTATCCATTTGCACAAAATTATCAAACATTTCTTTATGTAAGTTATCATTTGATTAGTATATAAAATTTCTGTCACAAGATGAACACTAAATTGTCCAAATACACAGCAATAGTATTTATTTCTGTTTTTGACATATATTTCACTACCATTTATTCCTTATTAATTAATGTTACTTACATTGTCAAGAATTTGTGAACTTTTTAGTATATTTGCAAATGTATATAACTATTATTAATAAAAAGAAATGAAATAAGAAGAGCTTAGAAAATAAACACTGTAAATATAAATGCTGCTGACTTTTTATTGCAGCCAACAATAAAATAAACTAATAGTACCACAAAAATCTTACCTCCTTGCTGGGTTTTAACTTGAACAGGGGCAGAATGAGGCCCAGGTCCTCTACTGGTAAAAGCTTGAATGCGAATGGTGTAAATTGTTTGGGGGGTTAGGTCACTAATGGTAGTTAATTGATTATTATCTACAGGCTGAGTATTCCAGGCTGAGGTGGGAAGATTCGGCCGTGTAGTGTAATACACTTTGTAACCCTACAGTGTTGGAACATACAATGTATTTTCAGTGTTTATAATACACAATTTATCAATATTTGAATATCTATAGTACTTAAAAAATAAAAATCACTAAATTGAACGAATTTAAAATTTCATATTATATTGCATAATATTACAAACATACATTGTTAAAAAAAAGTGAAGCTAAGATCTGTTTTGTTTGTTTTTTACTGTGCAAATAAGAATAAAAGCAAGAGGGAAAAAAACCTTTATAAAAACACAATAATCACCTTTCTGGTTAAATAATGAAGTTCAAAAAATTCTGCATTAAAACAACATAAATAAGACAGTTACTAAAAATATTTCTTAGATAGTATCCAAAACTACATATCATTAAAATGTCTTTTCTCAAATCTCCAAAAAGTTCATTCTACCTCAGGCAGTTAATGCCCCTCCCCCTTTTTGTATCTACATTTAAACAGTCCAATTTTTTTAGTGAAAATAACAGAATCTCTTAAATAGCATGCAATAAAATGTATGATATAAAAGCCTTATTATACAGCTCCAAAATACACTATGTTCATTGAAATTGCTACACCAAGAAGAAATACAGATAACAAAATGATATCTATTGGACAACTATATTATATCGGAAATAACAAATGATTAAATTTCAAGGAATTTGGGTGCATAGATCCTGAGAAATCAGTATCCAGAACAACCACCTCTGGCAGTAGTAACAGCACTTATACACCTGGGCATTGAGTCAAACAGAGACTGGATGGCATGTACAGATACAGATGTCCATGCAGCTTTAACACAATGCCACAGCTCATCAAACATAGTGACAAGCCAGTCGCTTAACAACCACGGACCAGACGTTTTCTATAGGCATCTGGTGAACGTGCAGATCAGGGCAACAGCCAAAAATTTTTCGTATGAAGTAAGGTCTGTACAATACTAGCAACATGTGGTTGTGCATTATCCTGCCGAAACGTAGGGTTTCACAGGGCTCAAATTAAGGAAAGAGCCACGCATTGTAACACATCAGAAACGTAACGTGCCCCTTTCAAAGTGCCACCAATTCGAACAAGAGGTGACCAGAGTGTGTATCCAATAGCACTCCATACCATCATGCTAGATGATGGGCCAGTATGACGATGACGAATGCACACTGCCAATGTGCGTTAACCCTGATGCTGCCAAACACGGATGCAACTATCTTGATGCTGTAAACAGAACCTGGATTCACCTGAAAAAAATGACATCTCACCATTCATCCGCCCAGGTTCGTCTTTGATCACACCATTGCAGACGCTCCTGTCTGCGATGCAGCAACAAGGGTAGACGCAGCCATGATCTCTGAGCTGAGAGTCCATGCTGCTGCAAACGTCATCGAACTGTTCATGCAGACACTTGTCTTGCAAACAACCCTGATTCTCAACTCAGGGCTTGTGATATGAATGCACAATCCATTAAAGCCATGCAGGCAACATGTCTGTCTTCTCGGCTGCTAGTGATAGGGGGCCGTTAAGATCCATCACAGCATTTTTTTTCTGTCCTGAACTCATCAATTCCATATTCTATTAGCAGTCATTGGATTTTGACTCATGCAAGCAGCAATACTGCGATATGATAAACTACAATTGCAGTACTCTACAATTTTACCTTTATCGAAGTCAGAAACGTGCTGGTACACATTTCTCCTTCTTACATGAGGCATCACAGCAACTTTTCACCAGGTAACAGTGTTCAAATGCAATTTGTGTATGAGAAACCAGCTGAACAATTTCCTCATTTAAACACATTGTAGGTGGCACTACCAGCGCCTGCTATGTCTGAATGCGCTGAAAAGCTAATCATTTGCACATCACAGCAACTTCTTCCTGTTTAAATTTCATGCCCATAGCAAGTCGCCTTGTTGGTGTAGCAATTTAAATGGCCAGTAGTGTATAAAAAAGTAATATGAAATTTCATTCTAGATCTGAAAAAAATGTAAGGTGGAAAAGTTGCAAGTGTGTGTGTGTAACAAGAAACATTTGATTAAAGATCCGTTTATCAAGTTATTTTTTACATTTTGTATTATATACTTTTAAGTTATTAAACATTCATATTCTTTTGTAATAATTGATAAACTGAGTAAGGTCATTTATTAAAATCCCAAATTCAAACAATTAGAATAAATGTTGTTATGCTTCTGAAGCAGGGTATTGGAAAACATTAAGAGAACATAAGCCAAGTTTGATGCTCAGTTAACACAAAAAAGATATATTTTAAGTCAGACTTTTTATCATGTTGCATTATTTTTCAAATTATTGTATAGAAAAATGAATAATATTTCAGTTTTCTAAGTTAATAAGAGTGTATTTTGAAATAAAAATGACTTACGTACATAATATTTTTCACACTGTGGTATTAATTTTTAAAATGAAAGACAATTATCGCAACATATTCTGATTGACAGGAGGAAAAATTGCAGCAGGAAAAATTATATCAATTTTACATATATCTTTATTTAAGTAATAAAAATAAATCTAATTAATAAAAAATTACAACATAAAGTTATGAACTACATTAAAGTTTTTCAAATAAATATTTACACAAATAAAACAAGTTAAAACATTATTAAAATTCAATATACTTAAGAAAAAAAAAGAATGTATTTACAGAAATGTCTGAACTATTTTATATATTGCATGGAGTTATATATGATTTTAGGAGTGTGAAAAATAGGAAAAAGCTGCTTTCACTTACAGTCACTTGTCCATTAGGTTCTTTTGGAGGATCCCATTGAATGACAACAGTGCTGGAACTCAGTGGCCTGGCTTGAACATTTCTGGGAGCACTACCAGGTTCTTAATATAACAAGGGAAAAAGCATAAAATTAATGAATGCAAAACAAAAGATTTATCAGAAAAATATTTTTATTTAAAAATTTCTTTTTAATAAAAATTGCTACTTTTATTTAACTTATTATAAGCTAGTGCTTTATATTTGATTTTAGTTTTGAAAAAAAAAAAAAAATTCAGCTGCAAAGTTAATATTTAAAGAAATTTCTTACTATAATTACGTCTATTCAAAGTGGTGAAAATTAGACAACAATTATACTAACCATAGAAAACGATTAAAAGAATTGCTTATTTAGGAATACTTACAAGTAAATATTGCAAAAGAGAAAAAAAACATTATTATTACAACTCAAAATTTTGAAATGAATAATGAAAGAGTAATTTTCACATTGAGCTTTTTATTTCTAATGTAATTTTATTTATAAATTCGTAGCAATTAAAAAAAAACACAACTCAATACAAAAAAAGCACTTAAGTTTCCTTCATTAGACATTTCTAAAAGAACCGCTAACACTAATTAGAGTATCTTAACATGATAAAAAGAAAATTTTACATATTTTGGTTTTTCTAAAATAAACATATCTAATTACATATTTAAAAAACATATATATTAAATGAATACATAATTTTTATTACTTTACAATAGTCTAAATTTCATCATTTTTATGACAGCCAATAACCAAAATTAAAAATAGGAAAAAAATTGGATGAAGAATAAATTAAAAAAATTGAGAATAATCAAACATGCATTACATTTCATATTTTTGTTGATTAGAACTCAAGAAAAAAAGTTGAAAGATAAATAAACAAAAAGTCGTTGGAGGCATTTAAATATAAGAATTTCTTTTTCATTTTTCTTTGAAAGTACAGTATCATAGTAAATCCTATTCTTAATTATGTATATAAAAATTCTAATATCATTTTGTAGAAGTATTTACACAGGTATGTTAAGAGATTTTAAGTAAAATTTTTTTATGAGTTCTTTTATTTATAACTATTAATTCCTTTTAAAGGCTTGACACTCAGATTCTGTTTAAATATTTTAATAAACATTGAGCACATTGTATATTTTTAAGGTGGGGGAGTTTTTTTTTTGTAGATATATAAAAGTAAAATATATGGTTTATTTTAAATTAACACAAGAATTACATAATAAGTATCGTAATGGATGTATTTTACACAGGAATTTTAAGATGTATGGGTGCCATTGAAGACCCGGGATGTTGAGAGGCTGATGGAGATTAAATGCACAGAAGCTCAAAATCACAAGGTCTTTCACCAGTAACCTTTGTGTTGCTTTGTAGTTTGATATAAATAATAAAACCATGAATTATGGTTCAATGGAATTTAATATCATGGATTGAGTCCTATTTATTCTGCACATAGGATCTTACAGAAGCAGTTCATAAAACCTGCAATTCACTCACTGTATAAGACTGCTTTCTCACAGACTTTGAAAATCCCTTTTAAAGTGATTAGTTTCAAATATCTGAATACAATTCCTCAAACTTATTTTATAATCCCTAGAGCAATATATTTATTAATCCCTAGAAATACAAAATGGTACAGAAATCTCTCAACATACCCTAAAATCCAGCATATAACATGCCCCGCCCTATAACGCAGGCTTATACTTTTAAGCTGCAATTTTTAATTTTTAGGAATATTTGGCTCATAACACGCACCCTTTTTTTTATAATGACACCTGAAATGTATGTGCATCATTCTTGTATGCTTTGAAGTCATTTGAGATATTATCCCAGGCTTTTGAAAAAAATAGTGTATTTCTTAAATTACAATCATTTAAGTTCATAAGAAATGTCATTCCTTTTAAAGAAACAGTATTTCAATGTATGTGGAAGTCTAATTTTTTTCTATGCTCATTACTGTTTTTATTTTTAAAGCTCTCATTTTTATACCTGGCATATAACGAACACCTGTGAATTCCGAGCTTACTTTTTGAGTTCAAAATGCGCGTTATACTCTAGATTTTACAGTACTTATATATACTACACAATTGATCTCAGGAAGCGAGTCAAATTAGTCTCCAACGTGTAGAGATGAGAGAAAACAAAATAAAAAAGACAATCGAAAATAAAATAAAAATGAGAGAGACAGAAACATGCATTAATAGAATGAAACAAGGAGAGGACACAGAGGATATTGTGTGACACTTACTGCTGCCTCCAAAGGACTCCACTGGGGAAGGAGGAAATAAACAAAGAGACAAAAAGGATCAAATGCTAAAGTGCAGGAATTTCAGGCAAGCTATGCCACTGGTCATTATTTATACATTTTTAAACTTCATTTTAATTTTAATTAAATGCTCAAGGCACATGCAATGCAGATTATAAAAAATTCACAAAGATATGAAGATCAGATTAAACAGCTTAATGATAAATTCAAGAAAATAAATTTCAATTTACAAATAAAATATACAAAATGCTAATATTTTGTACAATTTAATATATTATGTGACAAGTGCTTGGCATTGAAATAATGTTCATGCTAATCAGAAACAGTGCTAAGATGACTGTAAATGTGAATAAAAATGCTAGCAATATGTTTCAGAAATAAATTATAATGGCATTTGATACCCCAATATCCGTAAACAGAGCAAGTATTAATGAAAATAGGCGAGTAAAATTTTAAGTAATTAGAAAGAAGGTTCAGATTACCAATGAATTAAAAAAATTCTATTCATTTTGTTACAGTTTATTTTGTTATATATTGAACTAAATAGTAATTGCTTCATAATGAAAAATGAAATTTTAATCCTGCAAATTTCTGTGATACACTTTATGAAAAAAAAAGCCAAGCAAAAGCAAAGAACAACTGATCTCTCAGAGGCAAAGTGCTAAGTGAATAATATGTTTAACTAATGAAAAGTAAATACTAATGATTTTAAAATGAAAATCAAATAGACAAATGAAAATTTTAATACGACTTTCAGTCACAATTCTAAGTTCCTCTATTAAATTGAGGGTTGATTTGATTTTTGTCACATAACAAATTTCAATAAATAAAAATGACAAATTACTTTAACATTTCCTTTTTGGGGGGGAAATTTTGTACTTTTTCTAATACCTTTTTGGAATATTAGTACATATCCGAAAGAAAACTCCTTCTCTTAAACATATATAGTACAGCATGAACTTTACATATATTGAATATGTCGATTTATTTCATTAATACACAGAGCACATTAAAAATCTAAATATAAACAGCTATACATCTACATATTATTCATTTTCTGATATACTTTAAAGAAATGCTTAGAAGACTAAAATACATGAATTTAATTATGACAATGACAACTAAAATCTACTATTATAACAACAAAACATTACAATAAACTGGGCACAAATATTTTTATTGAAAAGGAAAATACTCTCTAAAAATATAAAGCACACTGAAATTACTTAAAATTTTCTTGTTATAAATATATTTACTTCAGAAATGTTATATGTATGTCTTATACATAAAATAGTTTAAGAAAAGGTTTTTCAGAATTTCATTATAATGAACATAAAACACTAACACTTGTCTCCCTTAGTAAAATTTGATTAATTTATTTATTAACTGAGAAAATATTTGTAATTAAAAATATTATTCTATATTATAAAAGAAATATAAGCATTGGTTTAATTCAACAGAAATTTCAGGATATGTTACAAACATTTTTAAGACATAAAAGAGAAAAATTAAAAGATATCTACAAGCATGGAATTTTGACTACAAAATGAACAACAAAAAGCTGTCAGTTTCTAAATTTGTTTGACTAATCAAATAAAAATGTAAATTTCCTCACTTTTTGATAATGATATTAATTCAATAAATTATAATATGTGTAACAAAAAATAGTGTTAATTCTTACATATTGCTTTTTAATTATAAAAGTAATAATCTATTAAATTGAATCATTGAAAATATTAAGCATTAAGTAATTTTGTAAATAGAAAAAAAAAAGTTAAATAGTAAAAACAAATTAACAAGAAAAAAAAAATTTACATTATTGTAAAAAAAAAAAAAATTTAAACTCTGTTACCCAATAAAAAGTGACACACACACATTAAATCAACTGAATAAATTAAAGACTACTTCCACACAGAACATCTATCTAGTTTCATTATAAAAATTATATATAAAAACACTGTAGACATATACGGAAAATGAATAATACCTGGCTCAGTCCTGTAATCTGAAGGATGCAAAATATTTTGGTTATACAAATATTTAAATTTACAGATAACATTATAACTAACCTACTGACACAGATTAAAAACTTGATGCAAAATTCAAAAAATTAACATTGATAGAACAAATTTTATAACTTTTTTGCACCAGGTAAAAAACATTTTATATAAAATCAGAAAAACAGATTTTATCTAGTTATCGCATTTTAGCAACATACAATTGTAATTACTTTAATGGGCAAATATAAAATTCGTTAAAAAGTGTTATTTTTAATAAACAAAACAGCATAAAATTGCTATGCAAAAAACAGTTAATCTTCAAAAGTTATAATAATTAAATATTGTATAGGTGCTTCAAAAAAGATTTAAATACATAAATAATTGAAGAGAATACAATCATTAAACATTTTTCAATTCATTTAAATTTACAAACAGTGTTCAATGTTTTAGATACTGAATAATTCTGATACTATATGAAAAATTACCCTAGTAAAAACAGAAAGTTGTTTAAAAACTAATATAAGACAATCTGTTTTATATTATTCTTCCTAATGTTATAATACTGATAAAAAGAATAAGAGATGTTGTACATTCCTTTATGAATTTTTTATTGTAGCCTTAAAATTACAGTTAATTTTATGTGATTTTGACAGTATCAGAAAGGCTTAAATAAGATAAAATATAATCAAAAGAGCAATTTAAAGTATTTTTTTAAATAAAATTTTAAATTTCAACAACCCCCATTGATAATCAGACTTTTGAACTTCAATAATATTGAGAAAATTAAGGTTTCCCAAACAAATTGAAGAACCTTAATGTGACATTCATGCTCTAATTTAATATTAATATGATCATCAAATGATTTTTCAAAGCAGTAATTTGAAGACCATAGTTAGCTTTCTGATACCAATTGTATGTTTTGTGTAATACAATGTTAATGTTGCTACATATTAAAATAAGACTACTATTAAAAGGAGATGAGTATTAGAGACAAATTACCTGTTTCGCCAGTTGTGGCCACAACAGGTGTGCTCGGTGAACCCCTTCCAATACCATTAACAGCAATAACATAAAACTCGTACTCAGTATACGGGCTCAAATCGCGTACTGTGTAGAACATGGTGGTGATTCCACTTATTTCACTGTACTCTTGATTAGCTTGTTTTGGTTTGTATTGAATAACATAATATATTATATTTTCAGAGCCAATGTCATATGACCACGATAAACGCACAGATGTGGCTGTTACATCAGAAATTCTTACATTGGTTGGAGGCCTTGGGAGTGCTGAAATAGCACCATCATTATCATAAATTAACATGTGATACATTATAATAATATAAAGTCATAATATTATAAATAAAAGTCTCAACAATTTTAATTTGCTAGCCTTAAAGATAATGCAAATTATTGCATTTTATCAATACTAGAATGATGACAGAATTTTGACCATATCCAGAACATTATATTTGTACTTTATTTTCATTGCCTTCTTAGTTATTTACAATATGTTTGTGCAGCAGGAGCATTTGTGGGAAGGAGATTTCTGCATTTGGCAGAAGCCTGAGTGAGTTGGAACGGGAGTAAAATCATCTCCTGCCCTTAGAGTTAGAAAAATTATTTTTAAATGAATGTAAAGATTTCAGTATTGACACATTATACCATTGACTGACGTTATATGCTGCAATGTTAATATTGTGTTAAATTATTCTTTGTTTACACATGCTTGTTATATTATCTTATTAAACAAAGTACTTGTGTAACTACAAACATTAATTTTACATAACTGTAAAAACTGTGCCTTTTATTCTATAACTGTGACAAGAAGTTAAGATGACTGCTGATCATAACTATAGACATTTGGGAAATGTCGTACTGTTAGTGTTATAAACTCAGTGAGGAGGAAATAAAGGAAAAGGAAATCAAGGAAATAAAATAATTATAATCCACATCAAAGGATAGTTAAGTAAATATATCTGAAATATGTAATACAGAATAGAGATAATTTAAAAATGTTAAATTGTGAGATAAAGTAAGAATTTTACAAATTTTATGTAGGTGTAGTTAAAATAAAATATTCCTTATAAAAATAATTAGTTAAGCTACATATTCCCAAACCATCAATGAATTCTTAAAAAATTACACACACACAAAAACCACATAACACATTATATAAGAGAGGGATCAAGACTAATATATTATTTTATACAACATTTCAAGTATTAAGCTTTTAAAAACATACCTTGTACAACAACCTGAGCAGTTGTTTCAAGAGTACCCAATTTAGAAGCAGCTATACAGGTGTAATTAGCAGATTCAGAGATATCAGTAAGTACAAGCACATTTCTTCCAATTGGAATAGTATGATCTGGAGTTATATCTAATAGTCCCTTTCTCCACTTAACAAATGGCATTGGTGAACCAACAGCTACACACGTAATATTTAGAGAGCTTCCAGGCATTACTTCATATAAATTTTCTGGCCTTATAGAAAAATATGGTGGAACACGTCTCACTAAAATTGAAATATAATTCAAATATTAGACAATACCAATAAAGCAAAACAAAATAATATCACTAGAATATTTTATGTCTATTGTTCACTGAAATATGTTTGTGGGTTCTCTTTAGAAATTTAAATTAAAAAAAAAAGCTACATACAGAATTATTTCTATTTTTCATTTACTTTGCAAAATTTATATATTAATTTAGTGATCACATATATGAAAAAATTTCTCACTATATCAATTTTTCCATCTCTTGGAATATAAGCAGCAGTTTTAACCATTTAATTGTCAGTTGAGTTGCACGTCTTCACATAGCTTCAACTTTAAATAGTAATTGATACTGACAGCTTTTACAGTTAATTATAATAAAGTACCACAACCTATTGAAATTTTGAATTTGAAACCAATAATTCCTTTAGAATTTATTTCATATTAAATTAATAACATATAAATGAACATAAATTATACATGCAACACAAATTAACACGAAACACATAAATTTTACAAGTTTAAATTTTCAGCTCAACTTAGTAATATTTTCTTTATTTAACACAGGAGTTATAGTGTCTTATGACACAAGAATCAAATAATCTATACTGAGCTAAGCAACCATTTAATATATAGTAGTAGAAATCAAAAATAGATTAAAATAATGCAACACATAAATATTTTTAAGAAGTACAAATTGAATTAAAAAGTTGGCTATGTGTGTAAAGGTTAAAAAAAAAAGAATTCTCACGAAAAAAAGTTGATTGACTAGATATAGTATAAAAGTAAAATAAAATTGAAGTCATAGCCTTCTGTTTCAATTCCTGTCACTGTCAACATTTGAGAATAACCAGTCTTAGCACACCCTTCATGCTCATCTCATCATATGTGATAATGTCCTCATCTTCAGATGTATCTTGCATAACTGCACTCTCCCTGGATTGTGGGGCATCATTTTTACCTAGATTTTGGGTTTATTTCCTAAGTTAATGTGATACATTTTATTTTATGTACACATTGCTACCAAGTTTCAAAGATTGAGACGTAGCAGGTAGGATCAATATATTGGAATAGATAGCTGAAATTCGGTTAATATAACAGTAAATTTTGAAGCAGGTGAAAGAAATGCTTCGCTTGATACAATGATGCAATCGAGGAAGATGATTGTTTGAAATGGGAGAAGAAATTTCAAGTTGAGGAATGGATAACTAAGATTTAGTTGATCAACAGGGTACTATGACCAAAGTGAAAAGAAAAAGGTGTGCCAGACAGTGGCATAACGTAACCCCCCCCCCCAGGGGCCAAGGATTCTAGTGGGTTCCCAAAAGGTTATGGTTTTGCAATCCTTGCTAGATCCAACTTGGGGCTCAAAGCCTGACTTTGCAGGGGGGGGGGGTCCTAATATTCTCGTTGTAGAGATGAGCAGGATGAAAATTTCCGGAGGATATAACTGGAATCAGATGGCATGGAGATGTGAATGGTTTCAGACACTGCACAGGTAAACATTATTTCTGATACATTTTGATTTGCTTGGGTGGTAGTGGAAAGAGTTGAAGATTTAGCAGCCAGAAATACATTGGGGATGTCTGCAAAATTATGTTTTTGAGATTCTAAGTATTTCATTAATCTTGATTTTCTGAATCTATTTTTGTAATTTATATCTGGGACATAATTTAGAATCAGATGGATGAAGCTTTAAACACACTTTGACTGCATATTGCAATTTTTGAAAGGTTTCTCAACAGAAGAGCACTTAGAGTATGTTAATCCTTCATGGTAAGAAATTTGTGAATGTTCAAACTTCCAGCATTTGAAACGGTGCAGATGGTTGTATTTAGCAATTCAGGTATCCGGCTTTAACTGTAGTTGGCAATTTTATGACAGTTTGTTGAAAAATTTAAATGCTTGTGTAGGAAAAAGATTGTACTATGTCAAAGTCATTCAGGATATAGTATCTTAGCATTGGGGCAAGAATACACAGTAATTTATCACCAACTGATTGTTAGATGTGAGCTTGCTTCCGCTATCAATCTATAGTGAAATATAAGCAAAAAGGAGCACAAAAAATATCTCCAATATACTATTTTTCTCCCAATGGGACATCTCATACGTAGGTCAGCAAATCAACAGTGTTAGTAAAAAATAATAATTGCAAATAAAACAGCAAAAAGAAAAAAATCTGTTGTGTAAGAAAAACTGCATTTTAATGTGATATGAACTAATAATAATGAAACAAAAAAGTTTCAGGCACATAACTGTAATACTTATATATCGGACTGTGAGGTAGACTTGTAAAGGAAGAGCAGGTGAAAAAGTATTGACAAGGAGATTCAAAAATAGAGTTGGATTGGAGTATTAATGTTACTACAAAGAGAGTTAACTCAATGGGAAAGGAAAACATCACTTGATATATCAGGTTTATTGATGCCTAAAGAAAATATGCTCTAGAGGGTCTATTAATACATGAATAACATGTTTAATGAAATTAATTTAGTAAAAAAAGTGTACAGCTATGGTAAAAGAGAAACATATATTTGTTTAAATCATACAGATCAAAAAACATTTTGAATGTATTTCATATTTCTCCAGTGATTGTGTTTTTAGTATATGATATTCCAATATAGTTTTTTCATGTTTGCTTTCATTCATTAAAAATGATACATTAGTATTAATATAAAATTTTGAAGTGTTGAACATACCTCTAACAAATAAAGTTGCCATAACTGATAGAGAAGATCCATGGATGTTTTCAGCCATACATTCATAATTTCCTTGATCTTCCTCTTCCGCATCAGATATTTGTAATGAAGCTACAGACAAAAATACATATTATTGGTAAAAAAAAAAGTAATTTAAATATGTAGGATCAAGTAAATTTTAAAGGTATATGACAGAAAAGTAGAGCAGTATTTGACAATAAAATCTGAGTGCAATTTATAATGAAACTAATAAGTAAAGAATTTTTAACTATCAAATGGAATAAGCACATGCATATGATTATTTAAAGAAATTCTAACATTATCCTGAAATTTGATTATCAGATTCTTTAAAAGGATTTATTAGTTAAATTTAACTAACAAATCAACCAACTAAGTTTTCTGAGTCAAGTTACTAACAGAATTAAATTTTTAAAATAAATATTTCTTTATAAAAGTAATTTTGTAATTTTTGATCATTAAACTCAAGAGCTGCGATATTTAACTTTGAAAACACTTTTACTTTTTTACTTGGTATATTTTTTTTAAAAAAAGCCTCCTATTTATATTTATAATAAAAATATAATTTCCTCAAATTTAAAAATACAAATACAGTATTTCAGATTTCCAATTCAATTTTCTTTTTGAAATTCTATGTGACGTTCCTTCATAATAAATTCTGACAGATTAATATTTTCACAAGGAAGTACTGTAGCAACAATTGCAAGGGAGTGAAAAAATAGTTTTAAGTTAAGTGTTTAAAAAAAAAACATTCACAAGCAACAAATCTTCAACTCTAAATAGACAAAAACTTACATCCTTGATGCAAGGAATATCGAGGAATAGTCATATCTAATGGTATCATATTTTTTAACCATTGAATTGTTGGCTCTGGATCTCCCTCAGCTTGACAAGGGAGCACTGCACTACGGCCTTTTTCTATTCCTTGCATATTTGGCTGCTTGACAAAGCGTGGAAATCCACTGGGTAAGGAATCCTCTGCAAAACAAAACAAAAAAAAAACTTCATAAATATTTATGAACAATAACACAAATCTTTATTTAATGCATAATAAAAAAAGTAACAGCAAAAGCAAAATTCAATGCTAAATTGAGCTATTTTAAAAATATGAAATAAATTTTAATTAAATTAAGGAAATTTCGCAACCATTTTTTTATTCGGTTAGAACATTTACTGAAATAAAGCAATAACAAATCAGGTGAAATACATCTTTAGCAATTTAGAAAATGGCTAAAAGTAGTGTTGACATGCTTCATTTTTAAAAATTTTTGTACTATAAAATTTGTTGCCATCAATCAATTCAAACAAAATGTATTGTACACTCAAATTAAGAAATGATAACAAGCTGTATCAATATTTTTGCTGCAGAACTTAGTAAACATTACTGTTTTATAATACTAATACCTTTGCTGCGTTTTTGAACTATGATACAATCACTTCTGTAATTAATGTTGAATTAGAACAAAAATTAAATTAAGATTTAAAATTCTATTCACGATACATTGCTTATATATGTGTAATACAATTATATAGCTATAAAATAAAAATACAGTAAAATAATTACAATGATTTTTCAATATATTACATCTTCATAACTATAATTAATTCTTAAAAGGTTTTAAAAAATTTAAGGTAAAATTAAAATTTTTTAAATGAATAATTCGACTTTAAAAGTAACAAAATAGTAAAAAAATACTCATCATTTAAAGTCATCTAAATACTATTATTCTTCTTAAATAGTAATAACTGTTGTTGAAGCTACAATAAAAATTCCTCTTTGGAAAGGGATTCCTACTCATTGATGCTTTCAAGAAATTGATTTCTTAAAAATATTTTAGGGAATCAAGAATGTGAATAAAAGTTAGTCAATCAAGATAATACCAAAATATTAGATATTCATTGACTATCATAATTAGAATGAGTCAAACTATATCAGGGGTTACTCCTTAAAATGATTTTAAGGCCAGAGCCCAAATCATAGCCTCAGCAAATTACTTAACTTTCTTACCCTGAACAGGCCTAATCGACTCCTTTCCATAATTTACCTCATACTAACTCTCAGGAGATTAACTTCTTAAATATTTCTAAAATCGATCAATTTGATTGGATTTTCTGAAGTACTAAAAAGATATTTTAACTTTTAGAATTTCTTTTTCCTAAATAAAATTTTTTTTTTTATCTTACTTGACTGAGTTTAATCGATGCATGTCACTAATATGCATAGAAATATATAAAGAGAAATTCATTGTTTTTGGATTTTGATTAATGCTTGATAGATGTCATCTGGATACTGATATACATATATTGAGTTGTTCAAAAAGTAATTTTGTTTCTTTTTTTTTGTGTGTAAATTAAAGACAATTTTTTATAGTGTGTAAATATTTCATTGAGTAATATATTTTACACTTAAGTCTAATATCTTTTGTAATCATTCTGAAAATAGCACTAGGCCATGTTCATAAAACTTCTGATCTTTCCCTGCAAAAAACTAACCCAAGTCATTTTATATATAGACAGCCTCATCTGAAGTAAAGATTTTGCCACCTAAATTTGTTCATAGAGACAAGAACAAGCAACAATTTAAAGGTGTCAGATCTGTAGAATGTGGTGGGTAAGTAGTATATGCCATCCAAGCTTAAAAGTTTCTGGTAAATTACATAACTTGTATGAGGTCCTGCACTATCTTGGAGGAAAACAATATCTTTTCTATTGATCAATTCTAGCCTTTTCTGTTTGAGTAAATCATTCCACTTGTTTAGTTCATAATAGACAACACATTTTAGAAAATTTCCCAAGTATTGTTCAGTAAAAACATTAATTTTTTTAAAAAATCTTAGCTTAAATAGACAGCATTTTCTTTTGATGAATATTGGTTTATCAAGAACTGTGAGCCAGTTCATCTTTTTTTGCTGCATAATCTTTTATGTTTAAAATAGTTGTAGACCACCCATTTCTTGACGTTTGAAAAGCAAATTGCAGACATCAAAGCGACGGAGCAAATTTCTTTCAGTAACAAAAACGATGTGGTATGTATATGTCGAATTTTAAAACTAAATCAAGGTGTTGCAAGTGATCATAAACGGTTGAAATTGACAATTTTAATCTCTCAGCGATTTCACGTTATTCTGCGTTTTACACCAGTTAATGTCCTTCATTTTGACTTCATCAGCTTCAACTAGCCTTCAGAACATGGTGCACTTTTAACATCAAAATCGTCAGAACGAAAGTTTGCAAACTGTCTTTGACATTTGAGTTTACTGAAACATACCACATATTTTGTTTTTCTTGCTGCAATACTCTCCTTGTAGGAAAAATGAATTTTACAGGCAAAGTTCCCTTCCCAGAATGACCTTGAAGAAAAACCTTATGACAACAATTGAAGATGTGACCAGAGTTTCCAAGTTGGCGACTCTTTTATCACTTATCACACTTGGCGAGAAATTTGGAGGAAAATATGATGCCAATGAACCATCGAGAAGTCTCTGAGATCGACCCTTTTAAAAATGTTCACACAAAAAGGACTTTAAAACAAAGATCGAGTCACTTCAGAGAAGACTGCTGTCAATATCAGAATCTGTTTGAGCAGTGACTGTGAAAAGGCAGACTTTTTCTGTCTAAGTTCTAGTTAGTGGAACTGTTCTACAGAGCCGGTTCTAAGACGTTGTAAGGCTAGTTTATAACGAGGGCGATTTAAATTATTGTTTTTAATCTGTTATAGTATTTCTTTGAGTATATATGTCGCTATGTCATCGTGTAATCAACATTTTGTCCTCGTTCATTAATATATCCGATATTATTCAAATAACTGTCGTGGCTTTTTTACACCTACGCAAATTTGGGGGGAAAATGAAGCTATTTTCTGAACCCAATATAATGTTGTTTTGGTTGGTGTGTTTTGCCATTTTCACAAGTGTGGTCTTATTGCAAGGAAATACAGAACTAAATTGTGAAGAAATCAGATGTCAGAACAATTCATGTTCACGCTGCTGAAGCTTATGCTGGAAAACTTTTTGATGTTGAGTGAGCGTTTATTAATGACACACTCAAGGGTTAAGTGACAAGGACCACATTTGAACTGCCACTCCATGCTAACGTGTAGGTATTGAGTCATGACAAATATAACACACGCATCAGCCTCTCAACACGATAGATCTTCAGTGTCATCAGGACTGGATCTACAAGCAAAACAGTTTTTTCCCTATTGCATAGAAGAGTTAATTGAAATCACATTTGATTAAAAGATGGGGATTATATTAAATTAATTTTGCTGCAATCTATTATAGAATTCACAATTTTAATATATTATATGAGATAATTTAAACTCCTTTTAAGTAATCGAAAACGAACCTGGAAGAACGATGAGATCAGCAAGAGCTCGAACAGGCTCTCCAACACCATTTTCAGCCACACATTCATAAGTTGCATCATCCCTTCCTGCTCTTACAGGTTCAATTCTGAGCACTGAGCCATTTGGCATATCTATAGCTGCATAGCGCTGTGTTGTCACCCTTTTGCCATTTTTCCTCCATTCAATTTGAGGATTGGGATTACCTACAGCTGTGCAGACAAATACTGCAATTCCACCACTAGCAACAGTCTGATCCCGTGGATGAGTTTCAATAGCAGGTGGATCTGGAAAAAAATTTAAAAAATACAAAATTAGGATTTTAAATGAAAAAAAAAAGTTTTTTTAAAAAAAATATTGCATTATAGTTGTTGCTTATTAAAGTTATTTTACATGTCGTACAGTTTTAATAAATCATTTCAAGACACTTTGATGAGGTGTGGCATACGGAGCAACAACGTCAAGCTATAAGTCAAACAAATTATAGCATAATTTCCTGTATAATACTGTTATTAATTACTTTAGTTTGAATGTAATGCCTCAGTTTTCATATTAGAATGCATACTTTAAAAAAAAGTTTTATTTATGTCTATTTTTTTTAAAAAAATTACATTAAAGCATATTTACAAAGAAGAGCATAATGGAACTTATTTGTTATCAGTACGCTACGCGCCAAACTTTATTTGGCGTGGTTTTTAAATCGCGCCAAACAAGATTTTGGCACCCAGTAATTTTTAACCCAAGATGGCGGTTTAGGACTGTGAACTCGACAGGAAAATAATTTAAAAGAATGGTTAATTCCTGACGAAAAGAGTTTAGTTTGATTTTAAAAGAAGCAAACACATTTAAATAATAAAAAAATTAATTAAATAAGCAAAAATATACTTACTTTTTTGCGGAAAAAAAATCGGAAAAATACAAGTACTTGAATTTAAAAAAATTGAATAAGAGGAACTTTTTTAGGAAAAAGAAAGATGTCTGATAGATTAACTAACGTGAGATCTGCAACAAAACATACGGCCATCAAATTTCTTATATATCTTGCCTGTAAACAATTTTCATTTCCCTACCACACGTATTTCATAACGGTCGAAATGAGTGAAATCTTAATCAAGAATGAGAAATTAAAAAAAAAATAGCGCGAATTCGGCAAACTTTTCTGCCTATAAAAATTGAAAGCGGAGCCCTCACATTCTTTAAAAAAAGAGAGAGATCCTGATACTCATCAATCAAGTTCTAAATATCAATATTCGAACAAACGACAGAAGATGCACCAGACAGCATACAATGAGGAATTGGTTAAATTTGTACAAAAATCGAATTAAAATCGTCTGAAATTAATAGGGTTACTGTCATAAAAATCCAATTAAAAATTAATCATAATATACGCAATAATATAACGGAGCAGCCACAATACCAAACAATAAAAATATAGGCAACCATAGTGTAATGTTATCGACCAACTTGGCGAATACAAAAAAGTTAGCACGTAGCGTACTAATATCAAATTAATGTGAAATATATTTAAAACATGTAAAAATATACAATAATTAACTAAAAAAATTTTTTTAAAGCTATATTGCTTAAAGAATTCCTAATGGATACAAGTTTCATTTAAAATGAGTACACTAAATTTCGCTGCAAAATTTTATTTTTATGAAAAGTAGTATTTAAATTTAAAAATATCGAAGTAATACGCATTGTTTTTTATAAAAAAAAGCTTCAGAAATAATTGCTAGTGGAGAGAGTGCAAATTAATTTTTCTAAGACTAATAAGTCGTATTAGTGATTTTATTATTTGTGCATACATTTAAAATATATAACGTAATAATTGGATTCAGAAACATATATTTTAAGGCTAGATATAATGATATGTGAATTAGATATAAAGAAAAAAAAAAGTAATATAATAGTGCAAAAGAGAATACAGTAGGATGTTGCATTTACGCATACAACATAAACATTTCCAAACGTTGATTTTTTAATGGACCACGAGTAAATTTATTAGTTTACAGTATTATCTCAAAAGCATTAAGATTCTATATAACTCCGATAACACTAATATAAACAAAAAAAATTCTTAAAAAATGCATTTTTCCTGTATATAAGTAACTGGCTGATAATATTTATCGACACAAATTATTTTTAAATATTCAGTGATTTCAGCATTTAAATGATTTAAAAAAAATCAAACACATAAAATGAGCATTATTTCTGGTTTTAAATTATTTAATTTAAAAACATTTTTAAAAATAGATTCTTAACAAATTTAAAACTTTCTAATATTTATTCCCCTCCAAGTTTCAACAAATTTCTTCCGTACGTATATTTCATTTTTTTTCTCTCTCTAAATATCCCCCCCCCCTTAAAAGAAAACGTCACATTCAGATATATATGCTTTCATAACAAATGGGACATTTTTGAAGGGCCCACTGCAACATATTTTTTAAAACAAGGAATTTCGAAAATATTTTTCATATTTTTGCAATTATCATAGCCTAAATTACGATAAAATTTAAATTTAATTTCAATCAAAGTTAATATAAAATTTTGGTAAGGAATGAGCAAGATATTTTCAAAAACAGCTTTTAACGATTCATTAGAAAATATTCAATGACAAAAAAAAAAAAGTTCACTTTCTTTGGTACAATATACAATTCCTGGTTCAAAATTAGGAATATTTTCAAAAATAATGTACCTCTCTAAACATTTCTTTTACAAAATCTATTTCCCCTTCACATGCAACAGTATCAAAGAGAAACGAAAATATTTAATTATAATTTTTTATACAATGGAGGTTTAACATTTATGTCCGGTACTGAAACATTTACGTTAAAAAGAGCAACAATTCACTTTATATAATTTTAATGTCTCCAATACAATTAAGTATGTAAAATACACACTCCAGTCGCATATTAACGTGATCATCGGTACTTTCGAAGTCGGCATGAAATAAACAATTGATAGCATTAGCAGAAAAGAATACGCAAAGGGCATCGGAGTTAAGCAGAAATGGAGTGAATATTCCGACATCAAAAATTATGATCATTGGCTTCCAAGCCAAGGGAAGCAACATTTACAAAAATTTTGTGTGACCTTTAAAACTCTATTCTTCTCGATTTTCTGTCAACTGTCCGCGAGTCACGGTGGTAAAAGTATATAGTGCAATGGCAAAAAGGCACTTTTTAAAACTAGCAAAAAACACATTCAAAATCAGTTCTTGAGGCCATTTGTAATGGAGATACCAATGAGACACAAGGCATTAACATTCTCCACAGGCAAATTAATAAAGCAAGTATAGCAAGGGTCAGCAACATTTCAGCTGGGGTGCACCAAAGTAATCTACCAATAGGATTCAGGGTGATACACAGCTGGACACAGTTTTCAAACAATCCGATTCCCACAATAACGCATGTAGTTAGAGAATAGAGGGCAAGAATATAGATTTATAGTTTTATTATGGCCGGCTGGGTGGCGTGGTTGGTTTGTCACTGGCTTTCCGCAAGGTTGCGGATTCTACCCCGGCTCAAGTAAGTCGGTGGATTTTCGTGATGCAGAAAATAGACAGCGGCCATGTCGTATGATTGATTATACGGCATGTAAAAGATCCCTTGAGTGCCTGTTTGGCATGGGTGCTCTCAGCGAAATTAAATCCTAGGACAGGTTCGCATCGTCAGAGCCCAGGTACCTTCCTCTAGGGAGGAAACTAGGCATCAAAATTACCTGCGGCGATTGGTATCAGCCTATATGGTGCTGCCCTAAAAAAAGATACCAGCTTCCAGGGAATGTACTAGGTCTGCAATGGTAAAACACCAATCCGCATCCCATTAGAAATAAAAAAAGTTTTAATGTGTATTAATTTTGCAGCATTTGAAGATATTTCTTAAGATAAAAATAAACAGCATAAAAAACTATTTCTACAACAAAAATAAAAAAATTATATTGTACATATATTATTTATCTTTAAACATATTTATTAAAATAAGAAATAGTCCACATAAAATAATATAAGCATTTCCCTTCATTATAGTTAAACACACAAATAAAAATTTTAACGCAAACTTAGTGCTAGCACCACTCTACTTTCATACCGCGAGATTCAGGGTTATAATTTATGACTTTCTCAGTTATACTATTAAACAATTTCTTTGCGGACTCAAAATAGTTTTCATGTGAGGAAAGATTTTTAACTAAGACACGTAGAACCATAAGCGGAAATCTGAGTACATGCAATTTTCTCCCCTTCAAATAATTAAATCTCTCCATCAATGACATTCAATGACTTACAAAAGAGCTGCAAATTTATCTTTAGAGTTATCTTTCAGAATTTATTGTAATTCTGCAAATGTTTCATAACTTTGAAGATGTTTATCAAATAAGGTTCATTATAAATTTAACAACTTCCATTCGTTTAAAAAATTGACAAATTTGTAAAACAGTGCAGAGTGCCACTAAGAATTGCATCACGTGCCATAGGTTGCCGACCCTTCCTCCAGAGGATTTCTGCCCTCGTAGGCAGTGGCGGTAATGAATGTGTGGAAGTCTTCGATAAGGAGGCTAAGGATTTGGATAAGCCTTCCACTGTCACCTCGGAGGATGCAAACGCGGTGACGAAGCGCAAAATTTATAACCAGCCCCGTTTCATAAAACCAACAACCCCAAAGCTCAACTGCCCTAGAAACTTGTCATCTACAGTAGCAAGTCTCTGCACGGGTCATTTCAAAAGTATGAACATATCTCTGATAATTCCCGATCTTACCCCATCTGCAGATGTTGTCCGAAAGGTCATTCTTGCATTTCTTTTTACACTTGATGCATGACCACTGAACATTCTTTACAGTCCTCAAGCTCCAGATCTGGCTTCGCTTGTTATTGGGGCTTTTGGACCAATATAAAAATGCACTAAATCTATAGACAAAAACTTTCAATCGCCGACCAACTTATTCCCCTAATAAGCCAAAGGGTCATTAAAAAAAAAAAAGAGCTTCTTCAGCAAGAATTCAACAAAGGTTGCGGTGTATGGAGTTAAGCAGAAGACGACTGGTTAGAATACATCATATAATTAAACCCCATATTTAAGAGTCTAACTGAAGCATTTGGTATGTGTCTGTATTCACCGGAGAAAATTGATATCGTCAAAAATTTCAGTTTTTCCCCGGTATATTAACATTTTTTTAAATTAACTTGTTCGTCAAAATATATAATACAACGAATGTTACTTGAAAAAGGAGGCATAGTTTTATGTGACTTGAAACAAAAAACGAGAAGGCACATTTGATCTTTCTTATGTTACGTGACGAACTCGAAAAATTCATTTGTTTAGAAAATAAACGATAAGGTTGGATTTTCAGGTAATGCTTCATAAAAATTTAATTTGAAAGTTCTAAGAACTATGGTACTTATACACAGGAAATTGCATTTTTTTTTTTTACGTGGAAAGAAAGAATCAACTTTATTTTAAGACGGAGGGGGGAACGACATAGAAGGATATAGTCCGACCACGTAACTGCGTCTGTCTATCTTTGGAAGAATCTAAACATGGAGAGCAGATAAGTAGAAAAAAGCATTCGAAAATAAATAATTTTCAGAATTAAATATAAAAGAAAAACCAAAGAGGGATTTCATGGTTCTGATTTAGACATGTTCACAACAAACAGTCATGATTATAGTATTCTAAACAAGACCATCAGTTTTATTTGATAAGAAAACAAATATATACATTCCATCTGAACCACACAACTTATCCCTACTTGGTCATTTTCAGCGCTAGAATGGCGCATGCGCACTAGTGATAATGGTCACAGTTTATGCAGTCAGACTATACTCGTTTTGGATGCAAGTGGACAACAGCAATGGGAGTGAAATGGGTAAATGTAACATTCTACTTTAAGACTGAGAGTGGATTAAACGAGTTTTTTTTAAAGGAAAAGAGTGCACATTAGTAAATTTGTGTTTGTGTCCTATCCTGAACCCACTTACTTGTTAAATATTTGACGTATTCTCTTTGCGAGAAATCTCCTGAAAACAACATCTATAATTAATAAGACAAAAATAGAAAACAGATCCAAGAAAACAAGGAATAAAAATTTCTGCAAAACAGACAAAAGCTAAGTTTAAAATCGTTTAATAAAAGAAGAATATACACGTGGCCGCACGAAATACTTTTTTTATTAGCAACAAAATACTTAAAAAGTTTTATGCAGTTTTTAAAACCGTAAAATACTTGTAAAATATGAACAATTAAACACAATTTCTAGTTAAGTGTTTATAAAAACTGGATAAATTGCTCGTACACATTATTCATTGCAAAGTATAAGCAAAGCGAAATAAACTTTAAAGAATATTAGTTATATGGATTCAAAAAATTTTTTTTATGGCATGATAAATCCGTTAATTTTTTAAAAATAAACTGCCATTAAAAATGAAACTTTTATAAGTTAGTACGTTTTTCACTTATTCGAAAGTGTGTGAACAATTCAGTCGAAATTTTTACTACTTGCGCGTTACATTCAATGATGACAATAATAATTTGTGTTGCATCACTAACATATTCAATTACCTAAAGAGAAAGGATAATTCACGTGATTTGTGATAAGGAAATTAACAGTCTATTATTTCTCATTCGAAGCTTAATTTAATGAAAATAATTGCTTATTCTCAAAACCTTTTTTGTGAGCATTCAGTACTGAATAAAGAAATTTTTTTAGAAAAAAGTGCCCGAATGCAATTTTCTTTTTCTTAACGTTATTCCAAATAAAATACATAATATTAAAAAAAATCAATAATTATATTTAATTAGTAAAATAAGAGAATCTGTATTTCATTCTAAAATTCAGCATTATATACACCCCCCCCCCCTCCCCATTATCTCATTAAAACTTTTTATTTTATAAATGCCCATTAAAAATTTGACGCGAATGATTTAAATCTCATATGATTTAATAAATTTTATCGTGATCAGAGCAAGAAAAAGTACACTAAATCAGTAGGATGATAATGAAAGTCATAATCTTTATCCCTCCCCCCCCCCGCATTAGGAAAGTGCTATAAAAAATTTCCTAATTCAAAACCAAGCATTCAGATTTATGTATAATGGCAACCAACAGATTGTAAATGCTCTAGTGATCCAGCTAAAAATTTTTTATTAACAATGCACATTTGATTGTTTGACGCTTATTGATTGAAAGTAAAAACAGAAATGCTGCACCTTATAGCCATTATATTTTATTTTAGAATCTGGAATAAATAATGATTAACAGCCGGCTGATAAAAGATCCGACTCTTTAACAGTACGAAAGAATGGTTCAGCGCCAGATGGGAAAAGGAGAAATCATTTTTAACAACTGGTATTGCGTCACCCGGAAAGGCCGAGTAAATTAATCAGATATAATTTTTTTTTTTTTTATAATCTAATAATTGTGTGTCAGCATTTATTATTTTATGAATTGTCCTTATCATTGTATATAAGTTTCTACCATAGAAAGTTTTTAAATAAGACTTAATTTTTTAAAACCGAAATAAAAATCAACATATACGTACAAACACACACACACAACATTGACTGTCGTTAACTAGGAAAAAAATATTGTCTCCTAATGCATAAGGTATTGGTATTAAATGGGATGGATACTAAGAGAAACTTTCAAATAAAATAATCCTTTTCCTTAGTTACATAAAAACATATGACCGATTAGTGGCACACTAAGGAATTTTTCAAGGGGGGAGGGGAGTCCAGAGCCGAAAGTCTACCATTCTCGTATCATGCTACAATACGCCTTAATAGCATAACTCTTTTGAGTTTGTCGATTTTCGGGAACAAAAACAGTAAAAAATTAATTATTGAATAAATAATTAGCAATCGAAAAAAATCAAGGTCAATGGGGGGGGGGGGGTCCTGACCTGCCCACTCCCCTTTGTGTGCGCCACTGTGAACGATATAACTGAAAGATGATATGAAATTTTCCTTTTGAAATCAAGATTGGTATATATGTAAAGTTCACAAAATATTACAATTTACAACCTAGACTAATATATTATTTAATATTATATATAATTATTTTGAAAGTACTATTGACTTAAGAGGATAACAACTTGTATCTCTCGCAAACAGTTCTAGGAATAAAAATCTTCGCTAATTATTTTACTACTCAAATAACTACAAATAAATCCAACAAAATTGGATGCTTGTTTCTTAATTGCTAACAACTCAATTTTAATCTGATTACCAAAGCGTCAAATAAACCTCATTTCATTTTAAGATTCTAAGTCGCTTCGGTATTCAATTGGGAGTTGATTGGATACAATTTTAATTTACGTTTCAGTCAGAAGGCAGTGACCAAAAAGTTAAGTTAACGTAACGAGGCCATTAAAAATCACGGGCGTGGGATTCGTTCGACTTCGTGTTTTCCATGTCTCTGCTAGGATGAAAAGCTCTTAGAAGATAGGACAGCGCGAGTTCGTTTACAAAGTGAAGGAATAACGAGCAGTGAATTTCACCAGTGTGTATTTGAAATGGTTATCAACTATATAAAATCCAACTTTAATAGCAAGATAACACTTTCGGCTACAAAGTACCTCCAGGCAGTAATCTTATCTCTACATTTCCCATGTTTTTTTAAGGTTAAAAATATTCGAATACATTATTGATCCTTATGAAATCGGCATAACCCAATTAAAAAGGAGGAAATTTTACCAAAGTATCTAGTTTTGAATCTTTACAAGGATTATTGAAGAGCACAGGCTACATTTGATTTGATCTCCGGTTGTCATGACAACAAACAGGATGTAATTTTAACAAGAAACAATTTAACATTTGTTAAAGGTACAAGTAAGGGTTAGAGCATGAATGATTCATTCATTTTGAAAAGGCTATGTTTTTAAAAGTATTACTCGTGTACACATGTAAAATATATGAAAAGAATCACAAACTCACCACGTTTATACACCCTCTACAAATGTTCAATAAGTGACCTTTTAATCGGTAATCGAGCTCATTCCATATATCTTGTAGCATAATCCTGTCAATTGTCTGCACATCAGCACTGATGCGTTCTTTGAGCTCGAATAAGGTTGCAGTAATTGGGGTATGTAAAAAAAGATCATTAAAGTACCTCCACAGGAAGAAGTAAGTCCCACGACATTAAATCCGGGAGGCCAAGGGAACAAAGCTAGGTCATTTTCATTAATACGCCCAATCCAGCGCAGGTGAAGTTCATGATTTAGGGAATCACAAAATGGGATGTTCAAATGAGGGGCTGCCCCGTCTTGTTGGAAGACAAAACCCCTAAAGTTAGCTTTGAGTTGCGGTAACAACCACAACTGTAAATATATCCAGGTAGCATTCACAGGTCACAGTTTGCTCAGAAGAAAAACGGCCTATACATATTTGTTTGTGATTGCACAGAAGACATTCACCTTTGGCGAATCTCTTTCAACTGTCACGACTGCACGGGGATTTTCCATGTCCCAGAACCTCACATTTTAACAATTTCCATATGTGGATAAGTGGAACGTTGCTTCTTCACTGAATACCAACTTCGCGAAATCTTTGTGCTGCAATGCTTTTTACATGTTGAAGCAAATATCTAGTTAACGAGCGTAAACTTGTGACGGCTCTATCCGTGATCTTCTTACTAATAGTCCTCTTGGGGAATTTTTGGTCTTTAAAAATTATTTTATTAAAATACTTCCTCCCGAAGAAGAGAACGTGAGCATGCAAATCAGTACTATATAAAGTCTAGGCTTTCAGGTTAGAGATAGGATAGAATGCTAGCGGAGCAGTGATTAATCAAATTGAATGTGAGGCGCGATATTTAGTAATTGATAATTGTATTACTTAAGGTGACGATATGTCACTTGAGATTGAATTTAGATTAGATAGCTAAGAAGTCACCGCTATTGAATAAAGTAAGTGTACTAAGTACTTAAAAGTCTTCTCATATCTCGCGTACATCGTTAAATGTCTTCATATTTAATAATTGGGTGCATCTCTTAAGTTTGGTTGATCGAACTTGTGTTGTGGTTGATATTGACAGTAAATTGATATTATTTTGAAATATGGCTAGTCTTCCTTCCGACCTTCCCACACTGAGGGAAGAGAGAGCGCTTTACTCACAAACTTGGTAAGTTTGTGGTTCTTTTCACATATCTCAAGTGAATAAGTGTAACACTTCCGAAAATATAGCCTTTTCAAAACGAAAGATTCATTTACACTAGCCCAGTACTTTTAAAACACGTTTAAATGTACTTCCAGATATAACCTTTATATTTTTCTGCATTAAAATGAAGTTGAGAAAAATAGTATATACCTTTAATGAATTTTTATTAACATTTTAGTACGTAATAATTGTAATAATCCATGTGTATATAACACAATGTCTACAGAATACGAAATTTTCCTAATATGTAAGCAAGGGAACTTTTATACATATTAAGTGGATGATGATACATTAATGAACTGAATTTGTATCCGGCACACAATTTATGCAGACGGCTTATGAAAATAATTGCAATTAGCAGTCCTTGAAGTTACATAAATCATGGTTGAATTCAAAGATCTTATAAAAGGTTTTGAGATAATTAGGCATTTGCGATGATGTCTGATATAGGACGCGCTTTAGAATGCAATGCAAAGATCATTTGGATGAATTTTTAAAGGATATCAAATGAAATACATTAATAGAAAATAACTTTCCTTTTTAGCAAAGATTTATTGAGGAAATTAATTACAAAATCTTCTCTGTAAATTATGATTTCGCGGAAGGAGAATTAATTGTAGTAATCACTTAATTGATAATAACCAAAGTTCAAATTTTGAATATGTAAATAACCCCATAATGTGTAGAAAGGAAGAAATAATTTGTTTAAATATAACTTAAAAGGGAGAATGACACACACACGCTTCTTTTTTAATCATTCATGATTTTAATAAAACGTAAAACATGCATATTGTTTTGCATGTTAAACGATCTGTTTTTTTTTTCAATTCCTACTTTTAGTTCACTCTCTCCCTATATATCTTGTTCAAATATTCAATTGTTAATAAAATACTTTCTATTCATCCATTCCAGTTCAAATGCATTTTTCAAACTTGTAGTGGATGACACTTGATGTTAAATGTTTTTTTTTCAAATGTTAATTCATTAATTAAGTTTTATTTTTTAATTTATTCTGTGTTATTTCTGTCGAAGTTACAACTGACGGCAGCAGATGGCGCCACTTCGTTTTTCTAACAAAGTAGTGAATGTGACTTTAAAATTTTTATAAAAAAAATATTACTTGTTCTTGCTCTGATTACACATGATAACCCTCTATGTATTTATTGTAAGATTACTCAATCATAATTAGATGAACATATCATTGTCTTATGCGTGAGTGAGTGATTTTGGGGTTTATTGGCGCAAGAGCCGATTTCGGCTATACTGTGCCAAACATTTGTTTTAATACCTGTGGTCTAGACGGGAAGAGAAAGAAAGAATGAATTGAATGACAAGAAAGAGGGTCGAAAATAGAGAAGGATCACTAGGGTACCCCGGGTTCGTGAAGCCCATGTTTACCAAAGACAGTAAACCCCGTGGGAAAAGGAAAAGATCACTAGGGCACCTCGGGATTGTGACACCCGTACTCACCTAAAGAAGGTGAGCCCCCTGAGGGGTCATTGTCTTATGCAAAAATTTTAAACGGAAAAATCTTTTGACCCAAAGGTATTGGCTAATCTTGAGATAAAACCGGCAACCTCATAAATGCCGTAAAATACTTATACAGTGAAATACGTTTAACGCGAAAACGCTTAAGACGATATATCCGTTAACACGAAATAATACAACGGCCCCGACACACCTACTATGTATTTCCATGCATTTTTTCTTCCTAAAGCGAAACGAAAATTTCTTTAACATGAAAAAATTTCCCATTCGGAATGAACAAAATACGGAAAACATCAGACATTTAATGAAATGTTTGAGAAAGTTTATGTACTATTGGAATGTTTTTGTGTAACATCGGAAGAATTCGTTGCAGTAGATGTTGATAATGTGTGTACAGCCCCTAATTATGACAGACAAAGACATTTTGGAGTTTGTTCAAAGCTAAGAAAATATCATTGATGCAGGTTCTGGCGATGAAAATTTAATGAATAATGCAGCTTCTGTTCCCACGTCAACCGAAATGAGGAACATCGTTGATAATTTGATGCTACAAAAAGACAATTCAAAGTAAAATATCAGATTATTTTCCAAAAAACTCAAATGTTTTGTTTTTCAAAGAACTTGAAAATTTTGCATTAAATTTCATTCAATTCTTGTAAACGTTTTTGCTTCATTGATTTTTATTAAATACATGCATATAAACACATCTACGTAAATAAAGTGTACTCCCATACTTCATTTTGTTGAATATATGCTTTTATCACACACACATGTAATATCCTTTAGCACATATTTCAGTCCCCTCAGTTTTGTGTTAAGCTATTTTCACTGTAATTTGATTCTATTTCAATTCTTTCTTGAATTCTTGTTTACGTATAGATTGCTATAATACATCAATAGATTGATACAAATTAATTTTTGCACAAGATTTGCTTCAACACATTACGAATTAAAGGAGGAATTTATGAATGTTATAATATGTTTTTTTAGTTTTATTATTAGTGAAAGCAGCCATTTGAAAAAAGGACAATAACTCCTTGGAAGCTAATGAAATTAAAACACGCATCTGTATCCAACATTGAATTAAATTAAAAATAAAGTAATCAGAATAACAAAACATACTAAAAGCAATTCAAAAAATAAAACGTTTTTTATCCAACATTCTGGATATTTAATCCTAATTGTAAAATATCATCTGGAAAGAGAGAAAGCTGGATATAATTATTTTCTATTTTTCGAAACATAGAAATAATTTTGAGAGAACTCGTTCACACATAGATTCTTTGCGATAATACAATATAAAAATTTTTTTTTTTTAATACAGCACAAATTTAAACAAAAAGTCAAGCTAAAAACTAACTGAAAAAGGGGGGGGGGAGTCATCTGTAAGTTTTTACACAGATAATTTTGTTGATAATTGTCAATAGGAAATACAAACATGGCAGATATATATCGTAGACTATCTATTTACTTTAATAAATGAACTCCAAAGAGAAGATAGACAGAAAAATAAAATAAAATTTCTAACATTATGGATATTTTCTATTTTTCTTTTGATATACCTTAAGTTGATTCAAGTTACTTAAATTTTAATTTGCAATAAAAAATAGCTTAACCTCCCCCCTCCCCCTTAAAAGTGAAAATCTGCTCGAAATGCGTTTGACAGTAATGATAAAAAACAAACAGAAAAGTATCTTAAGTAGTTGCATGCATATTGAAACACGCTCCGCATGTTATTTTCCTTGCAGCAAGATTCTCTATGGGGAGAAATTGAGTTTTACAGGGAAAGTTTGCTTACCAGATTGAACTTGAAAAATGAGATAGTGGCAAACATAGAAGATAGGACAATGGTTACCAGATTGGCGACAAATTAAACGAAAAATACGATATCGCCACGGATTCATCGACAAGGCTTGAAGATCAACCATTCTAGAAATTATCATGGGGCATTCTAGAAATTATCATGGGGCTATATAAGGGATCTTTGAAAGAAAGGTCAGTGAGTTCAGAATCTGCTTTCGCGTTGATTGTGATATATTAGAGATTCTAAGTTCCAGCTAGTTGAAACTGTTCTAGAGACGTTTCTGGAACGTTGTTTATAACGAGTGCGTTTTACACTACTGTATATAATCTGTAAAATTTCTTTGTGTATACACGTCTATTTGTCTCAGTGTGGTCATCTGTTGTGTGGTCTTTGTCCATTAATAAATTTGTTATTGTTCAAATAATTGGAGTCGTCGGCTGTTTTTCCCCTCACTCAAATTTGCAACAATATAGATTAATATTCAATAAAATAATCGAATCAATTTGAATGAATAAAAACCGATTGTGTTCGAGACCCCCTCAGGAGCTCACCTTCTTTAGGTGAGTACGGGTGTCACAATCCCGAGGTGCACTAGTGATCTTTTCCTTCTCCCAAGGGGTTTACTGCCTTTGGTAAACACGGGTCTCACAACCCCGGGGTGCCCTAGTGATCCTTCTCTATTTTCGACTCTCTTTCTTGTCATTCTATTCATCTTTCTTTCCTTCCTTTCCCGTCTAGACCACAGACAAACATTTTCAAACAAACATACTTAGAATCTTGTTGAAAAAATTTTTCTTATTAGAAAATTTACCATTTATTAATAATAATAATAATAATAAATTGTGTTCGAGGCTAAAAATGCTTTAAAAAATCCAAATATACACGAGTTGTAAATGACTGGAAAGTACTGAGTTTCTCTCAAGCAAAGTTTTAATAAAAATTAAAATAAACCACCTAAAAAGACAAACTACACAATAACCACGCAGACCCATCCAAACGAAATTAAAACATCCAAAAACCAACCCATCCGTAAAATTTGAAGTTATAAAATACATTCCATCAAGTCAATAAACATATTTTAAAAAATACAAACTGGAAAATTTCTGCATTGAAAAATTTTGCTAAGCAATGCAGTCAAAAACCAAAAGGTACATCCCCACCATAAATAGGTAAAATGTATCCAAATGGTTTTAATTATTTCTGGATATAAGACGGAGAAAAAATTCATCCTTTTTTAAAAGTTTCCTTACTGGAAACCATTAAAAAATCTTTTACGGCGTAGCATCCACCACGCCTCAATGATATCCGAATAGTGTGAAGAAGAGGAGGAAGAGGAAAAAGGTAAAGAAAGAAAGAAAAAAAAATAAGGCTTTGCACTAGAAAGAATAATAGAATGTTAGTTTCCCATCTCTTTTTAAAAAGACAAATCCGATATCGAAAAACTGCCAAAAATGTCAACAGCGATATCGATATCGCACAAGACGTGCCCCCCTCCCCCCACGCATTTCCAAAAAGGAATGGTCGATATTTTCCTTTGTCTGATCTTCTACACGAATCGGAAAGTTAATTGTTTTGCTACTTTATCTCCATCTAGCGTGAGATGAAACTTTGCAGTTGATGAGACGTGATATTTCTTTAAAAGATGATGATGAGTTTATTTTTCGCTTTGCTTGAAATAAGATTCCCTGTTTAAAGACTTCGGCAGGCTTAAATAAACGTTTGGAAGAATTGAAAGATTTATGCAAATTGTTCCACAAGAAGACTCCCCTAAAAGAACGGCTTTATTTATTCTAAGGCGAATTAAAGTGTTTGATAGAGAGGTTGGTTATTTTTTTCTTTTCTCCTTTGAGTCTTATGATTTAATGAGTATTCATAGTTTTAATCATTGTGGAAATTCTTATTCCAGATAAAGGTCGATTTTTCTGATTCCGATTAACATAATTTCAATTTCATGAAATGTTAAGATTTCTTTATTCAATTCTGAAAACTCTATCCCTTTCCTTTGAATTCATATCCAACATATTAATAAATAATAAGAGGAAATTATAGGATTTTGAATGTATAATATTTAAAATAAGTGTCCAATATTTTATCACAAGCATTTGGAATTTCCTCAAACTCTAGAACAATCAGTTTTCTTTCAGCTCTTACACGTTTAAAATAATTAAAAAATGCATTTATAATTTTTTTCCGTTCTAATTTTGCACGAAAGGCTTTCTGGGAAGATTTACTTTAAATTCTAAAAGTTGGAATAAACAAAATAATTCGAATACATATTTCAGAAAATAAGATGGGCAAAAGAACAAGAGTATTATATAAGTTGAATGCTTGTCGGAATACTTATGTGCCGAAATATTGGCCACTCGAGGGCGCTGCTGTGTGCACCTCAGTATCTAAAATGTAAATATCGTCAGTGTGTAACTTGTTTTGTAGAATGTAGGCCGCATGACGGCAAGTCCAGTCTTATTAAATATTACTATATTCAAAATTGTGTCTTCGTTGAGTAATATGGACTGATCAATTTCTATGGATACTGCA
Source organism: Trichonephila clavata (assembly GCA_019973975.1). NCBI lineage: Eukaryota > Metazoa > Arthropoda > Arachnida > Araneae > Nephilidae > Trichonephila > Trichonephila clavata. Next base: position 204,498 of record BMAO01032533.1, on the reverse strand, counting down.
CACTCATTCGTTTCATTCGCTAAGAACATTTCATTTAGGTTCTTAATTCTTTACAACCTACTTCCCGCAGGGAAGCTCAAACTCCTATCATGAAAAAACTGGGGTTACATGGGTTCAGCTTTACCTTAGCCCTTTGTTGCATTAAAAGGTGTGAATAGACTAAATTAAAATTTAAAAATAAGATAATCTAAAAAATTTACATTACAATAATTAAAATACCGGCGAAAGAATTTATTTTAAATGTCTACGATATTATTAGGATCTTCTGTTATTTTACATTGATACAACATATTGCAGTCATGGCATTCATTGAGAAATTTTCCTTTTTATTCCAATTTAGCATTTTTTAATGAGTATAATCAAATACGAAAGCACAACATGAGCCTCGAAAAATACGCATTAACTTTTTTAATAACTAAATATTAGTTACCCTTGTTCTGAGTCGTGTACCCCTCAAGGGGCTCACCTTCTTTAGGTGAGTACAGGTGTCACAATCCCGAGGTGCCCTAGTGATCTTTTCCTTTTCCCACGGGGTTTACAGTCTTTGGTAAACACGGGCTTGACGAACCCGGGGTACCCTAGTGATCCTTCTCTATTTTCGACCCTCTTTCTTGTCATTCAATTCATTCTATCTTTCTTTTCCCGTCTAGACCACAGATATTAAAACAAATGTTTGGCGCAGTATAGCCGAAATCGGCTCTTGCGCCAATAAACCCCAAAATCACTCACTCTGAGTCGTGTAGTGTGTGTGGCTGATTTACGTTAAATCTGTCGTGGCTCAAAGTCTATACATTGGCGTGGTGTGAACTTTGAGAGAGTGGAGTGTCAATTTAAGAGTCTTTGTCACTTGGCTGAAATGCATAATTTCGAGGTCCATCGACATTCGAGTGGTCGTGGCCGAGAATCCGTGAAGTGTTTTTTCCACCGAACTATTGTTTGTAGTCCTGGCGTGACTGAGGATTAGTAGTGAAGAGGAGTTGACACACGTTAAATCCACTGAGGCTCTAAGTCTTCACGATGGCGTGGTTTGGAAATTCAGAAAGTGGGGTGTCATCCTTGTCACTCGATCGAGATTTAAAGTAACGAAGTTTGTCACCAATGGCTCTCGTGTTGCTATTTGAAATTTATAAGAGAAAATAAATTTCTACTCAAATTAAAAATTCCTCTCTGTTTATTATTGTATATTGACTGTATCTGGAGATGTGATGAAATGACAAAAATGATGGAATAATGATTCGGCAGTGAAACCTTCTCTGGGGAAGGGGCATATAATTGATTATTGCATGTTAAATTATTTAGTAAATATGGTACTATCAAATTAAATAATAATCAAACATTGGAATACGACTACTTATATAGCCAATAGAAACTTTATTTTCAGAAATTGAGACCGAAATCTTAGTAAATAATAATAACATCCTTAAAAATACACGAGTTTTTATTAAAACCAATACAACGCAATGACTTCCCTTCTCGTACTAATGTTTAATTTAACAGTGAGTGAATGAGTGTATATTATCGTCGCACTTGAAGGCTACACCAGGGCTGCAATAATTTACCAGAAGTTGAACTGAAGAAATGACACTAGAAAACGTTCCAATATGCTTATGAGATTCTTCTTTCGCTTTTATCACCTATCCTTTCTTACTTTCTTTTTAAAAGCACCTCATAAAATCTCCTATAAATATACCCACAATGAAAAATATATACAGTTGGAGATTTCACAAACGCAGACATAATAAATTAACAGCAAATAACGCCCCCACATTAGAGGCCAGCCACGAATACAGATCCAATTGGTACTACAAAAGCTTTATAAAGATGGCAATATTAACCACGGCTCCATTGCCTCTTTTGTGCTACACAGAGATGATGAATAATGAAACATGTATACTCACCTTCAGCTGATTCGCAAGCGACAAAGGCACAAGTCAACAGCGCAGTCATTATTAAGGTAGTAGGCCACAGGGGAGCCATCTTGGACTAGGAGTGCTTAGGCAATCGAACCTAGGTCAGAATAAGAAATGGATTAAATCATATACAGCCCAGATGGCTTTATGCACTGAAGAGTTACTGGCCCCTCCACGATGTTCGCCAAATGACACCCTTTTGAATTTGTTAAGAGAGGTGGTAATAATTTAACGGAATGGCTTTATACGCGCCTCAGAAAAGCAAAGGGATTCAATAAGCTTGAGTAAACGTATATCCAATAAGATAGTCAGAAATTCCAATTACCTTTAAAGTGATTTGTATTATTGAACAAATTTACTGAATTCTATGACGATTAAATATTATGAGGGTTGAATTATACTTACCTTCTGCGTAGGTTATATTAATTTCTATACTTAATAATTCAACACAAATATCTATCATTTTCCCTTCATACTCTATTAATACAAAGAAAAATCACACACAAAAAAGAGAGAGAGGAATTTAAAAAGAAATAGCTAATAAAGTAAATTTCGGAATTATTCTGTATATTTAACTAGGTAATGAAATATAAATTTGACAACGGGGATTTAGAAAAAGCGTATAAATAAATATATTTTTGATATTTAGTATCACTTGAATTAGATATACATATAAAATAGTTTTAAGAATATAATTACAATAAAAAAAATATTTAAATGCAAAAAAGCATTAAAAATATTATTCTCTATAATAAAATTAAAATATAAGTAAATCAGCTTCTAAAACACACATTTCAAAAATCCTAGTTAAGGCTCTGAAACAGAAGTCTAAGCTAAATACAGAGGAAATATTATAAAAGCAATTTTCATAAAAGGAAAATGTTTCAAAAATATCTAAGTTTTCCTTTATTTTCTGCCAAAAAACGTTATTTAATTAATTTTTTATTGAAATAATATTCTAAAAACAAATTTTATATGTATATTCTAATTCAAGTGGCACTAAATATTTAAAAAAATCATTTATACGTTTTTGCAAAACCACGGTTCCGAACGTTGCGATACTTTTACAAACAAAAGAAAATATCACAAATCATAAAAGATAAAAGAAGCGGGCCTTTCATTTATGTAAAAAAAAAAAAAACACACACACATCAAAATCAACAAACAAGGTTAAAGGTTATTTAAAATTAATTTACTTAAAAAAGAATTTGCAAAATAAAATCAGAAAAGAACATTTAATGGGTTTTTTATAATTGATACTAATTCATTTCGTGCGTAAAAATTCAAACATAAGAAAAAGAGAGGGGGAGGGAAATAATTCTTATTATAACGCACAATGATCTTTTTAACTTTTATATTAGGGAAACGTGAGTTTTATGCTCGCCAATTCACGTTTTATGAGTTCTGCTATTATCATAAAAAACCATTTTCAATTTTGTGGCGAATGAATCACATTATTTTTTACAACATTCCACATCTCACATAGACTTTGGCTCATATATTCTTCGAGTCTGGGGTAATGACCAAACAAAAGCATTCACTTTTAAATAATAAATTATAACATAAAAACAGTACTAAAAACATAAACCTAACCACAGAATAAAAGTAAAATAAAATAATTCAGAGTATTGTTACACAAAATTTGAGCTTAAAATAAGCTTGATTTATCTGTAATAATAATAGTTATTTTCTCCTATTTTGTAGTGCATAATTTTTACGTCAAAAAATCTACCTCTAAAAGCTATGAAAGTAAGGTTCTTAACTATAAAATTATTTCTACTTCTAAAAACATGTATGTTCAGATAAGACATTTAAAATGATCTTTTTTAATATGGCCAATGTGTCTAGCTCTATTCTAAAGTATTTAAGAGGAGACGGCAGAGATTTCATCTTAAATTCCATTTCTCATTCATGTTCAGTTAAATATCCTCCCTCTTCTAATTTCAAAGGTAAATGTGGTGTTTTCCCCTTTAAACGTTACAAAACATAATTATATATATCGGGTTGATGCATAATTATCCGGCGTTTATATCAGCGCATTTTTCATCAGTGAAAAGTAGCGTTTTGTTTATTATTTTTGTATAAAAATAATCTTCTCTATTGTTTTAGAAAAATGCGTGTCGAAAACCATTGTCATATTCGCCATATTATGCTCTACCACTTCGAGAAAGGATGGAAAGCAGCACAGTCATTTCGCGTTCTCAACGAACTTTTTGACAAAGGAACAATCAGCGAAAGTCAGTGTAGGGAGGGGTTTGCCCGTTTCAAAGGTGATACCAGCTTGGAAGATAAGCCAGAAAGAGGTCGGCCATCGGATTTCGACGATCAGGCTCGGGATCGACGATCGGATGACTTGGTGGCCGATGTCAAAGCGTGGATCGCCTCTAAGAATCGTGTCTTCTTCGCTCGTGGAATCGACCGTCTGCCAAGCAAATGGGAAGCAGTAATTGAAGTAGACGGTGACTACGCTCCCGAATAATCGTTTAAACATGTTTTAGTCAAATATTGTTATTGATTTTGTTGAATAGAATTTGTTGAAAAAACACCGGATAATTATGCATCAACCCAATATATCTCTATATTAAAAATTTTTTTTTTCGTGATGATGTAATAAATTTATTTATTTATCTCATACACACGAGAGCAATCATAAACAGACAGTAAATCCTGTTCAATAGTTATGATTACAAATTGGCCATAAGGTGCAATTTTCAATTTAATTAACTACTTCAAGCTCAAAGATTAATACAACATTACATCATAAATGCGTATCAGAAAACTGGAGGGGCGCGTTTGTATTATTGGCGATCAAACCAAGCGCAATCGAGAGCAGAATATATGCAAGGATTGACAGACCCTGTATAAAACTATACATAAAAACATGTCTCTTTCTATATGTATGTATAATTTTTTTCCCTGCTTACAATATATTGAAAAAAAAATAGAACTACACAATACATGTAAATTACAGTTTTACAATTTGAGCAATGAGTATAAACAGTTGTATAATTTGCACAATGAGGTTTGGTTTACCGTTAGGTGAACAGGGGGTACTCCCCCACTAATGAACGTAAAATATTTTTTTAAACGTAATAAAACTTATTAAAGAATAAACATCACATTCACGATAAAAAAAAAATAACAAACTGGTATATCACTAAACTTTCTAGCATGTAAAAAAAATATTTAACTGAATATAGATGGAAAAAGAAGTTCTCATAATGAAACTTGTCATAAAATGTAGTAATAAAAGATGAAAATACAAAACTATATATATACATCGAAATGGATAGAAAACATTTAGTAGTTTGCATTTTCTTAACATGTTTACAGTAATAAGATAAATTGATGGTTTACAGAAAAAAGCCACACGATTGTTCAGAAATTTTAAGGGAAAAAAAAAAACGAATTAATAGTAGAGAGAATTACGAATTATTTAAGCTTAGAGAATAATGTATATGTTAACTTCAAATTTTTTACAAATATGACAATTTTTTGGAAAACAAAATCAATGAAAACCCTATTGAAAAGCTTTGACCGTCAGACATTCTTCGTTGACGTGTAACTGCATATAATTTTTTACCCAGGAATACATTTATTACTTTTCACTTCTCTAGGGAGAAAAAACCCATTCTATTATCACGAATATTTTGACTGTTTTATTTCCAGTTTACTCATATATCAATGTCACGCAAGAAGAAAATTGTCAACGGTTTAAAAAAAAACATGAAAGACACTTAAAAAAAAAAGCTGGGGGGGGGGCAAATAAACCCAAATTCCTCTTGATTACAGATTCTCTCATCCGATTTCTTTTCATTGATGCATATTTTGAAGCAGGGCTTCGAATCGTAATTTTCTTCGCTCCGGTTTTCGTTCCAGTTCAACTTTAAAAAAAAAATCGGTTTAATTCCGGTTTCTGTTCCACCAAAAATAACAATTTTCGGTTTAGTTCCGAATGAATAATTTTTTGTGTGTGTGCATATGCACTAAAAATATAATTCCATCATAAACAAAAAATGAAATTCTATCAAAATTTAGATTTTATTCTTTTTGTTTTTATTTGAATAGATACAATTAACAAGAATGCACGATAAGAGCGGCGAGCACTGTCATAGTTATCCATCATCAAAATCGCATTTGAAAACTAGATTACATGATTCTGGTTTATCAGTCTAAACAGCCTACAGAAATACCTGTGGATGATCGCATGCTGAGATGCGAAAAATATCACTCAAACTATTTTTCTTTAAAAATCATCTAGTTTATTCATCTGAATTAAATCTACCTTCTACAAGTAGTTTCATGCGTAACTGAAACAGTAAAATACCAGTGAACATCGAAACAGAAAATCGGGAAGTAATGTACATGTAATGATGATAATTATATGGTTGGCGTTAAATTACAAAATATTGATAAATTGGTTACAGTTACAGAATGACTGAAGACAAACTGAACCGAAATAAACAAATATTTTTTTCGGTTTGGTTCCGGTTCTCGATTCAGTTCCGGTTCGAAGCCCTGTTTTAAAGAGTGATAACTTTATATGAAACGAAAACGGGTGGGGGAAACATTTTAAGGTCAAAGGGATCAGCTAAGTTATAAATAATCCCTTTTTTAAAACAAAAACTTAAAAGTCTTCGCGAAATTCGGTCACACTAAATGCATTAAAATCTGGTTTAAAAAAATACTTCCTTAAACAGCTATGCATTATCCAGTCGTGTTTTTAAGATTTGTCCCTATTTCAGAAAAAAAAATATATGATAAAATGAGAAGATAAAAAGGTGCCAAAGATTATTTTAAAACAAAATATAAATCCTCAGTCCATACTACATGACATTTTTGTGAAGTTCCTCTATTTTTCAATCATAAAGTTATGCAATTCGGATATGTAACAAAAAAAAAATTATCGTTGCGGTAAAGTAAAAGATATATGCCGTAAAGAAAATCGATTGTAATTAGAAAAGAGAATATATTTTTCAATTTAATTTTGAGACTCTACAATTTGTAAATTGGTGTTGGAAGGGTGGGGGGTCCACACAAAACCTTATCCAATCAAGAGACGAAAACGCAAGTAATTGTTGTTAAAGTAATATCTTTTTCATTTTGTAAAAAATAAAATAAAAGTAGAAGAAAATATCCGAATTTGCAGATCATAATTAATTTTCATTATATTTTAGAACACAACATAAATTTCTTTAAAGTAGTTAGAAATTTAAAAAAATTTGTTTCATTTATATAACAACAATTAAGAATGTGTAAAAGCTATTAACAACAATTAAGAATGTGTATAAGCTATAAAATAATTTAAAACCATTCAAATATTTCGTTCACATAAGAAAAGCTTAGAATTTTTTCGTTAACATAAAAAAGGAAAAGAATAAAAATCCTATAAAAAATATTACTAAGTGTTTAAAATAAAATAGAGAATCTATCCGTCACAAATTTAGTACCACAAAGGTTCAAAAATTTATTTTCGAATTTTAAGCAAGTTTAAGTCACAATAATGTTTTTTTTTTTAAATGTGTAACAAAAAATTAATAGCAGATGCCAATTTGATGCATAGTTATTTTATCACACTAACTTTTCTGTGAAAAGTAGTTGACTATTTTAAATACCAAAAACCAGCGGCGTACACCGACCTTTATGGGGACCTTTACCCTCCCCCAAGCCCTCGAAAGTGCCGAGGTGTAATCTTTATGCTAAAAATTAAAAATCTGTCCGATTATGGGGGACGGGTATCCCATACTCCAATCAGCCATTGCCAAAAACCAACATTTATTATTTCTAAACTTTTTTTCACATATTAGATACTTAAGGTAAAAATTATGCCACGAACATGTTTATAATACATTTAAATAATAAAGTATATAAATGATTGAGAATAATAAGCATTTTAATTATAAAGATAACGTAAGCTTATACTAAAATTTTAAATGGCATTTACAGACTTCAGACTTTTTTTTATATCTTTAAGTTTGAAAAAGGGCTTATAATGACTCATAAATCCATTCGCTAACCCCTTTTCCCCCCAAAGAAGTAACTACGATTCGTATACGAAAGTAGAATACAAAAACAACAACAAATAAATTTCTGCATCATTCAACACGTGTACGGGAAGAAATTTCAGAAATCAAACCCAAATGAGCTCGATTAATCATGTTAAAAGGTTCCGATTAAAAATAAAATAAAATCTTGAAGAATCAATTCCATTAACAATTAACTCACTTAAATCATTTACGACACGAGATGTCATCAAACTTTCTGAAAGAGAATTATTATCTCGGTCAAATGACAGATCAATTCCGCTCAAGACATAGAATAATAGATGAATCGTTCAAGTTAAGAGAATAAACACAAAAAAAAGGAACTTTATAATAAAACGGGGTCTGATTTCTTAAAGGTTAATTATAATACTTTAAAACCAAGGAAACGCTTAGTTTACAAAGTGTATTTGTGCAGTAGCGCAGGCAACGAAATTTTTATTTTTAAATCTGTCTGCATTTAGAGTAACCAGACGCGACAAGCATGTCTGTGCAAGAAATTTAAACAATGATTTCATAATCTGTTTAAATTTTGTAAACAGTAATACTATATATAGGTTAGTGTTTTAGTTTAAGATAAAATAAAATGATGAATACTTGTAAATAAAATTATGCTTATCTTTAAATATATTTGTGTCATTTAAGTAAAATGATTGGACGTTTTTGTAAAGATTAATTCTCAATTCCACAAAAGCTTTTTTATACATCAAAAACTGTTAGACTATACAAGTTAAGATGAAATGAAAATAAAGCATGCAAATTTTCTTTCTCAGTTATAGAAAAATGATACTTGCTATCTTTGTAAAAATGCATACATACATACTATTCTCTACAATGTCACAAAAGAGGAAATAAATTTTTTGCCATTTTAACTATGATATTTCTCGAGTTAACAGAAGTTTTTGGTTTATATTAGTGGTTAATTCGATTTGGGAAGAACGTCGAAATAATACTGATATAAAAACAAATACTTCGGGTTTGTTTAGAATCTCAATTCACCAAGTTCGTATAAATAGCACTCAAATGTATTTTCCAATATTTCTGTTCAAATGACGATCCAGCTGGAAGTTTGGAGTTGGAATGTTCTCAAAGAGCTGATATATGAGAATGAGGTTGAAAACAAAAAGGTTTGACTAGCAAAAGTAAGTCAATTTTTGCTTCAATCAATAGAAACAAATCTATGCTATAGCTTTTTTAGACCTGTGGAACATGTTCTTACGAGATCAACCTCCTAAAAGGGGAAATAATTAGTTGCCATTTTACACTTCTATAAAAAAAAAATTAATTTGTAAAAAATAAAACTTCATATAAATTCATGACGGTCACATGATACAAGCAATCACGTGTTCTCCATTGAGTTCAAAACTAACATTAGACTTGTACTAGTTCTAAATGTAAAATTTAAGTAAAATTTTATGTTTGACATTTGGGCAAAAATAAATTAAGATTCTTCAAAAAGTTTTTCAATTTTTTTAAAACTTATTACATGAGTATTTTTAAATCATGTACATTTTAAGGACCTGTGGGCATTATTAATGTTTACAAATATATATTTTTGAGAGGATTTTCAAAAAACAAACTGGCAACAGCGAAGCGTATGAACTGATTGGCTGAAATATGAGATTGTAGTTATCATGTGACTATGAGGTCACATGAATTTAGCCAATTGAAAATTATAAAAGAAATTAAATTAATGAGTTGTGGTGCACCATTTTTTCCTACGATCCTCAAATAATTCTCATATCCTTTCCAAAACTATTTTTATTACCATTTCAATTCATTACAAAGTCTTTACACTCAACAAAAATTTGGAGAAGGCTTTTGGGTTAGAGCGTGGTAATATTTTTAAAAATGATCGTTAGGAAGGAAAAAAATATAAACAGATGATATATTTATATAAAACACAAATAAAATGACATTTATGTAATTTCTTCCCTCAAATTTAATTTATATGATTAAAATTTTTTTAAATTACTGTAACGGTTTAACAAAGGTTGTAGACGATAATTATTTTGCCAGCAGTTAAACTTCAAAGGATTTAAATACAAACATCGATAAAAAAAATTACTAAACACAACCATTTACAAAAACCAATGGCACAGCTAAAAATCAACTTCTAGCATCATGTGAAATCTAGCAGATTGAAATGCAACTTTTTGCAACTACATCAACCGGAAAAAATCCACCAATACAAAAGCAAGTGATAAGTTCGTGATGACTTAGGTTGTACAGACACGTGATAAAAATGATTACACAACATAACGAACTACATGTCACGAATACATAAAAATAAAAATTACAGCCCAATCTTGCGAAAACCGTAACATTGCTTAAAAAAGGGGCAGATACAGATTCCTGATGGATTACCCATAAAAAATAATACATCACAATCAATCTGCAAACTTCAACATCATAAGTTCAGTCACGAATCCTACCAAATCTTGTTCAACTACTCAATGAAGAAAGAAATGGACTTCCAAGACCCTAAGCGATTGTAAACACAATATCTTTGAAATGAACGTCAACCCAAGATGAGATTTTAATACCAAATTCCCTTTCTACAACCGTAACGCTCCTCTGTTGAAGCGTGAAGTGCAAAAATTTTCGAATGGGTATGAAATGTCCAATGGCGAGAAAAGGTTCAGATACTAACTGGTGGCCAATTGATTTTGGAATTGTTCCAAAAGACCGACAAGGTACTACTATTCAACGGTCGAACGAGCATTCAAAGATCAAAGAACTAGTGTAAAATGGGAAGGGAAGGGCAAAAAAAGAAATTCTACCCTTATTTCTCACGGACGTGCTGGAAACCTATTAGTCACCCACCGTTATTAGAACACCGAACATCGTACACGGGAATCTAATTTTATTCTCATGATGTGGTAGGTAGGGGGTTCTTATGAATTTCGTGCGCACGGGCACGTTAGGTGGTGATCCTTTTCTTTTATTGGTTTCGGAATATGGATATTTATTTCTAAGTACTTTGGTTGATGCACATGAATGGTAGTTGGTATTTTAACGCTCTTCAACCTTAAAGAGCTGAGATGGATAGTAATAGGTGAATGAAAAATTCTAACAACAATCATAAGTTCTGTGTTTAAAGCCCAGAGAAGTATTGACAAATAAACTGATAGCGAAAAGGGTGGTTAAAAGATTAAGGATAGTTTTCGTCAACAAACAATATTGCAAACATAAGTAAAATCCAAAATTTTTCACTAAAGCATAGAAATTCCATTTTTTTTCTAAAACAAAAATACAAGATTGCATTCAACAAGAACAACAACAAAACTTAAGGGTTGAAAAGGAGGTAATGAAATAACTATACGTCAATAAAAATAAGAAAATTATTCAATTATTAATGAATATCTGGCACAACAAGTTCATAAGTACATTAACTTCAGATCTAAAAGGCAGGATTATTTGTAAAAAACTGTACCAGAATGAATTTTAGTTAGCAAGCTAAAATTATTATAATAGCTAAGAGTTAAAATTCCAAGTTAAACTAAATCTTTGGCAATTCGATTAATATGCTGTAGGAATGAAGTTCTTGAAAATATAATTTAACTAAAAACACGATAAAACATCTGATGTTGCTCCCTTCAGTTGAATATAACATAAGAACAAAGGGGTATCAAAGGTCTCATGTTTGAAAAGCTAGAACAGGGGTTGGCAAACTTGCAGCTATGGTGTGTTAAACCAACCTACCAATATAATTCAGGGTAACACACTGTAAAAAATATTTGAAACAATTCTATTCCTGCAGCAATGCATGCAGAGTTAGGACATAGAGATCAAAATAGAGATTTAGAGTTTTATATTGCATTAATTCAGCATCATTTAAAGGTATTTATCAATATAAAAAGCTAAGCAACATAAAATATAACTATTCTTTCAATACAGTTAAATAAAAGAATATTGTGATGCGAACTATGAGGTAGAGCGACACCGCTCTACTTCATATCTCAATATCAAGGGTATAATTTGTGACCTTCAATTTGACAAAACTCGGAATTTTCAGTTGCTAAACAACTTCTTAGTAGACTCAAAATATTCTTTCATGTGAGAAAAGACTACATCGAAAGGTTGTAGAACCAAAAGAGGAAAGCAGAGCACATGGAGGGGGGATTTTTCACCCCAAAATAATGAAATCTTTTCAGCCATGACATGCAACAATTTAAAACAGCTGTCGAATTTTCGTTAGAGTTATCTTTCATATTTTTTCGTAATTTTGTCACATTTTGCCTCCCATAATTCTGAACATGTCAGTTTAGAATGCTAAATTTCAAATCAACTTCTGTTCACTCAAAAATTGACAAATTTATAGAGTGGTATAAAGTGCCACTGAAAACTGTACCGTGTGCAAAATTCGGCATGCAATAAATTTGCTGTTACTATTAATACGACTCCTCATATGTTATTTTCAGGACATTTAAAATATCACACGGCACCTTTTAGAGTTTGTTCACAAATATGTCAATAAATAAACCACTTTTTACCGATTATCAAGTTATTGACAAAGGTATGAGAACTGCTTTACAGAAACTGCTACAACACAAAACAACACATATGAAAGTGCAGTAAAACTTGATTACCAATAAACAGCATATTTAATTAAATAAAACAATTTTTGGCCATGAAATACAATAAACCACACAAATTTAGAACAAAATTTGAGCACCTTTTTATTTTCTGAATAATTTACGAAAAATTGTAAACTGTGATTGTGTAATTGATACACTCAACATAGTCCTATCCAAATAATTAATTTATGCATTATATCCTCGAATTAAATATTTAAAATTCCTCGGAGGCATACAACTATAAAAATAAATTATTCTCCTAGCTTTACTTCATTTATTTCTTATATAAATTTATCATTTCTTCGAAAAATGTTTACATATTTTATAACACGCTACAACTTCTCTTAAAGAAAACAAAAATTAGAAAGAACAACACAGACTATATCAAATCACGTTATGTTCAACATGTCTTCCAAGCGAAGTAAATTGTTGACTAAAATAAATATGAAAAAAAGAATTCATTCGAAATATCACCTCAAGCATATTTAACCTAGTAATAAAATAAACACGTCATATTACTAGAAATGAAAGCGAAAATTTTAAAGCTCATACGATAATTTGAAAAAAGTTTAGATCCAAGAGAATCTTTAATAAAAACATCCATTGAAAGAAACAACATAAAAAAAAGTAGAATAAAACAATTCGAATTCGGAAAAGAAAGAAAAAAAGAATGTTTCTGACTTTCATCAACCAACGCAAACAGAATACTTTTTGACGTAAATATGCATGTACTGCATATTGTAAAGGAATAACACTTCATCTTTTCCCAATCCCCCAAAGGCGAAATAATTTAAATTATTCTTCAAGTCTGTGAATTATAAAATGGGAGCTCTATTTGAATAAAAGAATTTTTAAACCGTAAGAGACTACATAAATGTGTGTCTTCATTATCACAACATATTTAGAGTTACTCGGCATTTTAAAACGGCTATTGTTGAGATTTTTATTTATAATTATGATATAAATTTTGCATATTTCAAAAATGCCACTTCCTCACAAACTTATTTTTTGAGTTTTTTTTATATCAGCACTTAAAATAAATATTAAAGGGGAAAAATGATTAAAATGCATTTAAAATTAAATGACAGTTTATTAAATTAATTCTAAAAAAAATCAAAGATTTAGAGAAAATTTTACCAAGTAAAATCTTTCCAGTTTTACGTAATTTAAGTTGAAATTTTAATTCTTCTAACAATAACATTATTCAAAGCAAGTAACTGCAACTTACTTTTTTTTTTTTACAATTGATATAATGTTAAAAATTTTCATTTTTTTTAATTAAAAAAGTCAGTATTTAAAGAGTAAACACATTACAATAAAATAATCATGATGAATTTTTCATCCGATATTACAATTATCGATGGTTATTGATTTCTTTCAATTTAATATTTGGTAAAAACCATACATAAACATTGTTTACAATAGAACATTCATCACGATTTTTTCTTCCGGTTTTACAATTATACATATATCGATGATTATGAATTTCTATTAATTTATCGTTTAGTAAAAACATATACAAACATTATTAATAATAGAATATTCATTACGATTCTTCTTCAGATTTTACAATTATCGATGTTTATTAATTTATCGTTCTGTAAAAAGCAAAACGTTCATTTCACATAGTAAAATTAAGTCCCTAAGTCTGAAATTAACTCATTCCGTTCATAGAAAAATTGCTCACTGTTCTTTAATATTTTATAATATATTAATGTTCATATCATAATAAAAAATATATACATTTAATTTCAAAAACATAGCACAAATATCAGAATTAAAATTTTATATTACCGAGTTTAGAATTTGATCACCAACAAATATTGCAAATAACAAATATTAAAAAATAAAAATTTACAGAAAACATTTTAAGAAATGAAAATTTAACTGAAGGGAACATTTTCTCTTTTTTGTAACTTTTCCCTCCGATTTCTTTAACAACAAAACATTATAAACTTAGTAAGTCAAGTTAAATTAATATTTTATTCTTTTTAGACAAGGCTTTGCAAATCTCTTCATCGATTCTTGCACATTTTCCCTCCTTCTAAATCAAATTTTTATATTTTCATTGTAAAATTTTTTTAAGAATTCTAAAAAGCAACAGAAAAATAATTTTTTCTTCGAGATTGCCTAAAATTAGCATTCATTAAATTTTGATACACATAGCAAAATATTAAAAGCAACAAAATTTTTCGATTACGAAAGAGATATTAAAATGAAAACTACATAGGAGTTTTGGTTATAATTCAAGAAAGGGCTTTGAAAATTGAAATAGAGATCCATTATTTTTTAAAAAGAAATAACAGAAAAATATCACAGAACATTCATCTTTTCGAATGCAATGCTAAAAATTATTACCTAAATGGCATAAAACGACACATTCAATATGTATTTTTTTAAAAATTGGAAGCCAAGATGAGGATATAAATACGATAGGCATGCCAAAATCATAGGCTGAGGCGAGCCAAATTGAACATATATTTTTAGGTTCAGACAGATGGGAAAAAATTACAACACAGGTTTATTAATTAAAAATATGTATAATATCGTTTAAAAAAGCTACACAATTATTAAAATGTTTATATGATACACCATTATATTGGATGAACATCACTATTCTACCACTGAGTTTCAAAAATGCTTAGTGTATACATTAAGGTTTTTAAGCACAGTAAAAATGGTTTAATACA
This sequence comes from Trichonephila clavata, assembly GCA_019973975.1. Classification (NCBI taxonomy): domain Eukaryota; kingdom Metazoa; phylum Arthropoda; class Arachnida; order Araneae; family Nephilidae; genus Trichonephila; species Trichonephila clavata. The sequence continues at coordinate 189,277 of BMAO01032533.1, read as the reverse complement.
ACAAGTTACTTAAATCTAAAATCTCCAAATACGAGAGATAAATTGGAAAAAAAACAACCCCAGAAATTCTTAAGACTTATTACATATAATTCGATAAATTAAAAATTCAATTTATCAATGAATTTTAAAACCGAGACATGGTATTTTCATAAAAGAAACTTATATTTTTATTTTATTTTACACTAGTATTGCTGTGTATGGATAAAATCTTCTTTTATTTTGTTTAAAAAATAACGATAAATTCTTTGATATACTTTTTTTTCAATAAATTTCAAGGCAATAATAAATTTTAAACAGCAGAGTTCATCGAAATAGTTTCAAGTAATCTCAACAGAAATTCAAATTTTTATACACTGATATTATTTTCATGCTAATAATATCAATGTTTCCTATATTATATATGCACAATAGCTCTTGTTAAAACAAAAAATAACAAAATGAATGAAAAATGCTTTATATATTTCAAACCACACTTATAATAATAATAGATTTCAAAAAAATTATTAATAATTATAACCACAAAATTTATTTAAAGTTGTATTTATCATCTTAAAAGATTAAGCATTTAAAAATAGACATTTCTCCAAATAAATAACACTAATTTTGCACGCTATGAAAAAAAAGGAAAGTGAAAATTGTAAAAAGTCACATCAAATATTATTGAAAGATTTTTTATTACAATTATATGTCCACGTTAACATAAACCTAATATGATTTAAAAAAAAACAAACTAGATTTTAAAATGAAAAAAAAAAAAATGTGTGTATAGTTGTAAAGTTGAAACTACACAATAATTACTTCAAAGGAATAGATTGAAGTTAAAATAAAATTATAATTATATATTTCGAGTCCAAAAACAATTGAATAATTAATTTAACTCTTCTTTTTACTATCTCTACTCATTCATTATCAAAAAGCTGGAAAATAAAACAAATTAAAAGAATATTATGAGAAAGTAGATTCAAAGAAAGAACGAGAGAACGATAGTGAAAAAAAAATTACTAATTATCATGAATTTTGAAAGTAAAATGAATACATTTAACCATTAGAACTCCAAATTTCAACTCATCCTTTTCTAATTTTATCACACAACATGGTACAGATGACAATTCCATTTACTGCAGAAACAATCATCACAGAGAGAAATCGCTCCATTTCAAAAAACCACAATCATTTCATTACATAGTGATCAAAGAGGTGGGAACCATTCATGAATACACACACCACTCAACAAGCCCACAGAATATTGGCACTCGGTAACACAGAACGTTTATAAAAACGCTGGGGAAATTCTATTCAAAATCAAACGATAAATCCCCGTTCCACAGAATTCAAATATTTCTTTAACTATCAATTCACACACAAAGGTTAAGAAAAAAACAGACGATTTTTTTCTTTTCACCACTTATCCTTTAGATCTCTAATTGGACTTAAAACAATCGGTGTTTGTACGACAACGCGTTCAGATCAAGATTTTACAACCACTCATTTTAGAACAGTCGCTTGGAATCATGAAGAGGGGAGAGGAGGACAAGTGAGAAAACCACGTGGCTTGACGTCATCCGGCCAATGAGCGCTTCAGTACGTTTTGGTTGCTCCGGCAACGATAGACAGGTTGACGCCACAACGCAGAATAGGAAACAGACGGAATTTTTTTTTCTTTCTTTTCAGGGCATTTATAATAGAAATGTAGTATGGTAATATTTTTTTTCCTTCCATTCGTGAGTTGATCTTTTTTCGTGCATTTCGGTTATTACTGGTTTTCTTTCACTTTAATTCAATATTTCCGGTCTCTCTGAACATTGTATTGACACTAATTAAAAATTTATGTTCAGTGAAAATGGATATGTAATCTTGTGATTATGAAGTTGATGTGACTTATGGCATTTAAGGCATAGAGCTTGAAAACACATTGGTGGTGTTTCTACTGAGGTACTAATATCTTATTGAGACATCTTGATTAGCAAGTAACTGTAAGCAGTAAATTTATAAGTTGGTTAACTGTGTTTTATGTAAGAGATATAAGTTTTCAACAAAGAAATAAAATTCTAAAGAAAGCTATTAAAGGCTTCATAATTATCAGGGACACAATATTATAATTGTACATCAAAATTATTAAATTAAATTAAAGTACTGTTATTTTATTATTTTCAATAAAGAGAGATAGGAATAATTTTTTTAAAGAAAAACAAAAAAATAGATTAATTTTTTAAAAAATCTGTTACTTTAATCTTTTTGACAATTTTAACACGAAATCAGGCCTCCAAAATTATGTTGTTTAATTTTGAAAATAAATACAAATTAATTATAATATAATTAGGTGTTGATTTCTCTATAAGCCAATTAATTGCTGTAATTTTGAATGGGGAAATTTTTTTTAAATAAAACTAAACAAGAATCGAGTGAGTATAACATTTGTTAAAAAGCACGACTCTCTGGCAAACGTTCTTTCTTCCAATAGCAGGTATATGGATAAGAAGCCACATTTACACTCATTTAAATAGACACGGCGGAAACAATTTTCACTACGGTAACGCAAATTTAAAATAATCAAGTTTCGAAGACACTTTCTTTTTAGACAATATTCATACCTACACCAGATATTCAGAATAAAGTTGAGTTCACCAATAATAGACTAGAGTAGCTCAAGTATTAATTATTATTATTTAATCGAATGCTATAATTTTAAATGAATAAAGAATGGTGTTTCTTAAAAATATAAAATGTTTTATAATTAAGAAGTATTAAAACAATTTACTTAAAAGAAGAATTTCATAAACATACGAAAGGAAATAAAACTAACACAACTATATATAACAAGACTATAAGGCAGTCTAGAAACCTTTTAGAATGAAAGATGAGATACAAGCTACACATTTTGACCTTTCCACCAAAGTAAACATTATATTAATTTTAAAAAAAAGACATTCATTTTACTTTGGGAGATTATACCGCTAATGCAAAATAAAAAAATATATATTATATTAATTAAAAATAGACAGTCATTTATTTATTTTGCGGAATATATCTTTGTACACTCTATATTTCGAAGTCTCCATTTGGTAGAATACATCTATGCCCGATTTCCTTGAAGAAAAATGAAAATAACATAGCAAGTAGTTGAAATTAATATAAATTAACACACTTTTGTTAAGAATAATTTAATATCTACAGGTATTAAAAGAACTGTATTTATTGCGACATTTACATGAAAAAAAAAGTATGTGTGTGTGAAAATATTTGAAATATATTTTAAATACTACCAATAAAAGCATATTTTATCTCCAAACAGTATTTTTATGATACATAACAATATTTTTATATTAAACACTTTAACGCACACCAACTTTTACATATACAACACACTTTATAATTATAATTAAAGCAATTTTTTTTATACATAATGCATCTAACAACCAAGAAGCATACAAAAGTCATCCTCTTTTGAAAAATTGATGCATAGTATTTTCAACTCCTTAAGAATACCAGGACATGCTTGAAAGAGTAAAATGCCAAAATTAAAGACTCTTTGTTTATGGGACATATATCTTTTAAAATTTCCAATAGAGCTAGATTTTTAGTGATCTTAATAAAGATATTTTAATCATTCTGTAAAAATACAAAAATAATTTTTTATTAAAATTTTTTTTCTGTTTAATTCAAATTGGACATAATTTTTGAGATCTCATAATACATGCTTACGTACCTTTTTTTAAAAAAAGTATCTCTTAAATATGTAAAATATTAAGATAGTTTCTTTAAAATTATAAAACTTTGTAATTTTGAAATTTTTTATCCCCCCCCCTTTTTCAAACATTAAACTATTTTTTTTTAAAACTATGCACTACTTTTACTAAAATAACACAAAAAATAGAACATCTTTTCTACATAGGTAGGTTTCGATTAATAAGATTTTTTTCTCTCAATACAACCGCGATCCAGCCTAGTATATAAACATTGGTTAAGCAAGAGGGAGAAGAAAAACCCCTCCCCCCACACTCCATACTAACAGAATCAATTTGGAATAATCAAAAATGAAAAGCACCGATTTTTAATCCATCATCATTTGACACTCTATTTGATACAAATGTCTATTTTTAGATTGATGCTTAAGTAAAAACAGTGCCATCATAATGTTAATGAACCTTCTAGACAGCAGACAATGAAAGAAAACAAGCCAGGCGTGTAATCGTCACGTAAAAATGGGTAGGCATGACAAGGTTCACAATGTCCAACAAACTTTCACCGGGGTTCAGTTGCAGAGACCCATAAATTACCATTGGATGTTTGACTGGACAAAGAGACAGATTATTTTGTTTGTTCGAGATGAGTTATTTTTAAACAATGCAGAAAGTATTCCTTCAATCTTGATTAAGAGTAAATGAAAGACAAACTGACTTATATGGGATGCATAATATCTCTGACTTTGAGATATAACAGATTTCACATGCTGTTCTCTGCACTAAGAATAAAAATAAAAATTGTCAGCTTTAACATGAATTGACCCATGATCCTTTTAAAATAATTGCTTTGAGATGGTAATGTAGACGCATATTTTTTTTAAACGAGGAATAAAGCTGAGCACTTTTTGCAAGAAATATTGTACGTTCGATGAAAAAAATTCTTTCATTTATAAAGAAAATAATAATAAAACAGAATAAATAAAGTTGAAAACTAAAATACACGAAGTAACAACTGCACATCAAAATAATAAGGGATATATATATTATATATATACACATTAGGTTGTGGTGCCGGTTCTATGCAGAAAAAATTATTAAATGGAGTTTATTTATGTGGAAAAGATGTTTCATGGTATGGAGATAAGGAGCAAAAAATTTATATAAAAAATTCGAAAAACTCTTTATTATGGTTAGATGATTTTAGATTAAAAATACAATTATTATTCAACAATATAAATAACCCAAAGCGATGATTACCAATAAGTGAGTATTAAGTAGTAATAGTACAATGCACTGTCCAATCAGTCCGATCCAAGCCTTCTTCCGTCTTTCACTTAATCGTGCATTGTCATTTCGACACAGTAGGTTTTTTTTCTTGTAACTATTCAGCATGGGTCTTCTCACCACAATAAATATTAAATATATTAAAATGCCTGTTTTTCTTTAACAAAAATTACTTTCGACATTGACATAAAAACAGGTAATATAAAAAAATATTTTTAAGACACTTCCTACTTAGGTCAACAAAGAAACATTTCATTTCAGTTTTTTCCCCATTAAATAGTTACAATTAATATAAATATGTATATACATATGACAGAATCACAATATTATGTGACAAAATAGAGAAAGCAATTTTCCATTTTCTTTCTATAAATGGTGTTGGACTACTTTTTTTTGTTTCTTATTATTTATTCACTAATTAAATTTATTTATTCTAATAAAATAGTATAGTATAAAAGAAATCACATTCTCATAAATTAAGCCATTCCAGGTGGGATTCGAACCCAAGACCTTTTGGATTAGAAGTCCAACACGCTACAGGGATACAACGAACGATTTTCCTTTCTATATATGCTGATGGACTATTATTTTTTTGTTTACTTTTTAATTTTTTAATTTAAATAATGAATTAATATTTGAAAAAACTGCATTAACATCAAGCGCCATCCACTACAAGTTTAAAAAAAATGTGTTTAAACTTGAATGAATGAATAGAAAGTATTTTATTAAAGATTGAATATTAGAAGATAAAAAATATATCGAGAGAGAAAGAGGGTGAACTTATACTAGGAATTGAAATAAGCTCAAATACCTAAACTTAATTTCCCTCATGGCAGTATTTAACAAACAAATTGATTCTTTTATTTCATTTCCCTTCATATACATGCCGCAGAACATTTCTTCGGTATAGGTAGAGTTTGAATTCGGGGTGGGGGGATAATTCTATCCACCCTAATAAATACGTATATATATATATATATATTAAATTAGTAGCAGTGCAATACTCTGAAAATGCTGGTAGAAAAATGATTTGCTAAATATTCGTCTTTTACTTTTACGACTATAAAAATTAAAAGTGGGTGGGTGGGGGGATCATATACCTAAAGATATTATTAAGATGCAAATAAGCATCCAGGTGGGGGGGGGACATCTTTGCTAGACAATACTATCATTGCTTATTTAATTATTCAATCGACATTAATTGTATACATGAGGTTGCAAAATGTAATTAACTCTTAAACGTGCTTCCATCAGTTAGACCCATATTTCATTTAACACGTTGTAATATTTTCGCAGCACATGCATGCTCGAAGAACAAGGGATACGTGAACCGAATGCATCATGACAAAACAAGGGACATGACTTCTTAAGCATTGTTCGTAATGCATCAACAGGATAGGACAGAGTTTGAACAGTTCTACCCACTATTTATATTGCTTCATGTAGATCAATTAAAAAACTGTTTTCTCCAACTATGAATTGAGCTTGCCGAGTGAATGATTTTAAAAAACGTTTAATAAAAACAGTTTTGTTTAAATTGGGATGGTCATCATTTCAAAAAGATTTCAGTGGCTTAACATATCACAAAAACTGAATCTTCTTAAATACTGATAAATAATGATAATGCTAATGAATAGCATTGGGCAATAAGCAAATATAACTCCAATGGAAGGAATAAACGGAGAAGAGTTTAGAAAAGTTCTTTCAAATGGTGGGAAACCGAACATTCAACATAAAAAAAAAAATGTATGAAGAAATTTTGCAGCATTTGAACTCGTGCACGCATTTTAAGAGGAATAATCTTTCTCAAGTGAAAAGAAAAAGAAAAAAAAAAAAGAATGCCATGTAAGCCAAACTAAAGAGTGATACGAATCAAACTATGGATATATTTAAACAAACGTAATTCTGCTGACAATAATAATTATGTAGCAACTATATATGATTTAATAAAGTAGGAAAAGAGCTTGCAAATATGTATTGTTATATTTGAACATAAGATTATTTATTAACGGGCGCTTTGAAGCAATCTGAATGCTATTACGATGAATTTCGTAATTTTGAACCATGGTTAAGTGAAGAGGAAGACATTTGAGCTGTGGCACACAACTTCCCAAACTTACACAATTCACCAGGGTGAAGATTCTTTGTGTTTTGATAGATCTAAAGTTCCTCAAACTTTTTACACGGTGGGTGTTAAGTGGCATTAGTTCTCGTATCAACGACTAAAAATATATAAAAAAAAAGTTCGATAAAAGTTCGCGATTATGCTATTGCGGTGACTAAGTCATGTATGAAAACTACGACCTATAATGGTACATATATTTATCTCTGCTTTTCTTTCATAAGCCTTTTCAACTTAATTTTTAAAACACACTTTTAAAATCAAAATTCCCTTTCTATGAAGTAAACTATCGAATCCAATGTAATGTATCGTTACTACGTAATAGACTATTGCTTTATAACATTGTAGAGGAAATAAATATCCTCAAAACATGAAATAGAAAGTCAAAGCATTTGTATGATTCTTTAATATGAAAGATGCTATCTCTCAAAAGTTTCTCTCATCATTTATAATTTGAACATAAAGTATATGTAAATACAAAGTACACGATTTATTTAAAATATATACCAGATTTACATTGACAGGATTATAATCTTATACAAAATGAAGTAACCATCACTAAAATATGCTTCTCTAGAAATATTCTTTGAGAAAGAGAAATCTGTCTAATATAAGACAGAAACTTCGTTCTATTAAAGAGTATGAACCTAATTCAGAATGAATGAAAAAAAAAACACACACAAGATACTTTATGACATTGATTTTATAGCAAGCGCTTTTGAAATATGACTTTCTTTGGAGCCTGATCAAAATCCTCGATATTGCTACAGCCAATCTAGTATGTAAAATCTAAATTTTAGAAGAAACTTCTGTACTATAATATCTAGTAAGTGAGTTATATGATGCACAATAAAACAACACGAGGGCTATGGGCAACGGACCTCGTAATTCTGAACCTCGGTCGAGTGATGAGGACGGTACTTGAGCTAGCACCCCCCCCCCTCTTTTAAATACCTCATCGCACCAACGAGAGGATATTGAGCCTCGAAAGATTTGACGTGCATCGGCCTTTCCTGCTCGGCGGCCTTCAGTGGCATCAGGACACGAACCCGCGACACTTCGGCCATGAGTTTGTAATCATAGTCATTAGGTACTAATGTCCAGGAAAAATATAATCATTGATGTCCCATGGAACAGCGAAGAATTCATTTGTGGATGCATTTCAATTTCGTTTATTTCAGTTATATTTTCATTCCTTAAACTCAAATTTTTAAAAGATAAAATATAAAAACATGACATAGATTCGATTACAACAACCATCCAACCGCGATTCGTCATATTCAATCTTAATCGACAGTCATCAGCAAAAAAAAAAAAGGGGAAACATGATTCAACAAACCGAATGCACACATACTGTTATCCGCATCACACCCCGTGTCAAGAAAAATACAAAACTAGTCAAACCCTTCACCAATTCTGACACACAGAATGATTTATACAACCACAAAACCACAATCGTCGGGAAGCCAAAGGGATAAAAAGAATCAAGCAGAGCATCGCCACACGTACATCAACCAGGGATCCAAACCACTAAAAATTACTGTATGGATTCTTCAATATTTCTCACTGTTTTGAAAGCAAAAGCAAAATATAAAAACTCCTCCTCCTTCCCACTATATTCTCCGGCTGAAAGATCAAACCCATCAGCATGAAGAAAAGTGTCCTGCAAGAAAAAGACAGGGGAGGGGCGATGACAAAGAAATACCTAAAAATTTCCTTAGTCCCCCCTCCATTTTTTTCCACATGACCGAAGAATTTTAGGCCGAGCCCCGGAATTCATAGGGAAGAAGCCCGAAAAGAGGTCGAATGTGGGGAAGATATAGAAGAGGGTTCTTCAATTTTATTCTATCTTCGAATACCTTTCATTTTTTGGGGTCCGACTTTAAGAAACGTGACGGCTTTTCCATCGCAAATGGAACACATTCTTCCCTCCCTGAAGTCGTACTTGTCAAGAAAGGGGAAAAAAATTTCTCAGGAGGGATTTTTCAACACTTACTCCCTTTTTATTATTTTACACACATAGGGAGGCCCGAAGTAAATAAATTGGAAATTCGACTATCAATACACATCAGGATCGGTTTTTCTTACGACTTGTCTCTTTCTCTTTTCTGATGAAATTGGTTTAAGGGCTTCCGATCGTGGGTGTGCTTAGTGAGAACATCGGTTCTGGAGAAGAAAAAGAATGCAAACTATGTAACATCAAGGATAAGATGAGATCAAAAGTGTTCCTCTCTTCAAGAATTGTCATAAATATTTTGAAATAACTATAAACAATATTTGAAACTCATATTGGAATTGTTTATTGAAGATTACAGACTTAAGAAGAGCCCCATAAAGAAACTAATAGATTTACTGAATTATGTTTGGGATGTTGAATATTCACATTTAAAAATGCTTTATTTTCAATGCAATGCAACTATATATAAGGTTTTCTATTATTTCATTGTATTAAAAATTCGATAAATAAAAAAAATTAAATCGATACACAACAATTTTCCGGGAAACCGAAATCATTGACATTTTATTGGTTTCTAATGATTCTTTTCTAAGTCAAATGAAGCAAATTAGTTAAAATTGTATTACTTTTAAGTTAATTAAAATACGCTTATTAAAAGAAAAGGAAATGGGTGGGAGGGAATCCCGAAAGATTTATTATGATACATTTGCATTTAATAATTGTTTAATATTTATCATCAAACTATAAATGATTATCTACGCTTTTAAAAATGCCAATAAACTAGTAGACAATAACAAAAAGACGAGACCATCTTCTTAGTGAAAAATTACCAAGTGAAATTTGTTTTAGTCCAAGGGAATCTGTAACGAGCTTTGTGGAAGGAAAGATGATTAATTGACTGCTTATTGCCGTCGAAATTAGAAATAACACGTGGACTATTGTAATGAACGTTTATTTCTGAACATTTAAATGAAATCTACAACTCACCAAACTCCAATAACACAAAAATATGTGGGGACATTCAGTCCCCACATATTTAATGTGAATCAGCCCTTCTACAAGACAACACCTGGTCACGAACCCATGAATCCCATATTGGGCGAGTATTCCTCAACCTCACACTATAAAACAACTCGATAGCTATTGGTGGCGAAACTCATGTAGTTCTAAGCTTCAATCAAGTGACGAGAACGACACTTGAGCCGACATCCCCTCTCCAAACTATCATACGAAGCCAACGAGAGGACATTGAGCCTCGACAGATTGAACGTGCATCAGCCCCTCTACACGGCGAGTCTTCAGTGGCACTAGAGGTCAAACTCATGACACACCATCTACGAGTTCAAGACTATAACCACTAGGCTACCGTGGCCACACCATTTCACGGAAGACAAGAATATTTCAGGAATAATTTAATCTCTTGTCGTCAAGTAAATAAAAGTCAAGAAACTATAAGTGATTTCTTTTTTATATATATAAACTAGCTGATATATTCGTTCTTGGCACGGGTGAATTGAAACATTAAATAATACTGATTGAAGGATAAAGTTAATTTAAAGTGTAATAATGAGAGAATTTAATTAAGTTAATAATTTACAAAGTATTTAAAGAGTTAATGCTAAGGGAATTGCAAATTAAACAAAGAAAAGTTTTTGCATATCTCAGATGAACAAAAAACCCATGTTTGTTAAATTTCAAGTCTGAAGGTCTAACAGCTAAGAAAAATGCTTTCTTTTTAAATTTATAACGCCCCGTAACTCTCTCGTGGGTTGATTTTTGAAAACACCTTCCGAAGCTAATCTCTGCTCAGCAAAAGTAACACATTGTTACAATTTTTGTGTAATTTACGCTTAAAATAGAGTAAATATCTGGATATCTGGATGTGTAATATTTTATGTTGAAATTGTAATATTCGAAAGCAACGCTATTCTTTACATTATAATGGCGATTCTCAATGGACACAAAGCGAAATGTTGGCGATAGAGCCAAGTTGGCATCATTTTTGGCGACCACGTAGGCAACTTGGCGATAGATTGAACGGTGCTAAAGTTGATACGCTGTAGCGCCACCTGGTAGGGAGCTGCAACAAAAAGGATAGCACAAAAACCTTCTCCCCTAAAAAAAATACATATGTATGCCAATTTTCATAGTGATCGGTAGAACGGTGTTGGAGTGAAGCAATTTCATTTCTACAAACATCCATTTATATATATAAATAGATTTATAACAGCAACTAAATTATGTATAAAGAATGTTGTTTATGAACATGCATATAAATTTGACGTGCATACTAAACCACAATGAAAAAACTACAATCGCAAATTGTCGATGCTTCAACAACAAGAACAAAAAAGAACTCCCAAAATTAACTGGATAAATGCATACGGGGAGAAAAAATACATCAAGCGACATAAACAAGCCTTTAGCAATAAACATACTGAAAGGTATTTTCCCTACTAAATCCTTCATTTCTTACAACACCAACCCGATCTTTTCTCTCTCAATCAATTCCACTTTTTTACTCCCATAAAACAGGAATACACACATCAAAAGAAAATCCTTACAGAAAAACACCAGGAAACGAGGGAAGAAAAAAAAACAGAAAGAGAGAGATAAGGAAAAAAACCGCGGAACACACGCTTTTGATCAATTGCTACGAATGGAGAATCGCTGAAGTGACTGAAAAAGAAATGCGACACCCGAAGGAAAGGGGGCAACGACGGAAAAATTAATGAAGCGGAGATGCACTCCGGTTCCTGTCACCCCCTCCAGCTACGAATGCACGCCCAGGAAAATCAAATCTTCACTATAACCGGGGTGCGAATACTTATTGCACTTCAAACTACCTTCTGGTTTCCGCGATCAAGGTTGAAATGTGCGGTGGTTTGTTTAATTAGCTTAATAGGAGATGTTTTTTATGGGATACGGTAAGTAACTTAATTATAAGCGTCATTAAACTCTAAGTCGCTTGTAAATAAAGTGATTTTTCGGATGTATGGAGAATTAAAAAGGAAAAGCAGTTTTTTTTATATAAATTATCCGAAATTTGACGAATAGACCTAACTATTTGGCGTGTTTTCACTCCAAAGCAAGCTCAGCATTAAATCTGACTATTTTGAACATTGTAACTAACTCTATCATATAAATTAGTAGTTGGTTAAAAGTGCTTAACCTTTCGCATCAATATTATAATTTTTTAAAAAGAACTTTTATTTTAAACACAAAGTTTTCCATAACGAAAGGACTATTTGAGAAGAGCAGCAAAATGTTAGTATCGGTATGATATGCTCCAAAAAAATACTGTCACCCACACACACTTCGTCACAGAAAATCATGTACAATGAGACACGCTATGTGTGTTATTTTCCCTGCAGCAACTCTCTCCCGGTGGGAAAATTCAGTTTTACAGGTGAAGTTCGCTTCCCAGTGCATATTACAAACGTGGCGATAAAATCTTTTTGAAGTATATTTCTATTAAATAAATAAATACTTTAAATTAGGAGGCAGATTAGAAACATTATGCATAAATTTAATACTTTAGGAATGCAAATCATTTATTAAATTCTTTTTTTACTACAAACATTAAAATAATATGTATGTTATAAAATCTAACAAATCAAAATTTTAATCAAATATTTTGAAGGTTTATAAATTTATTATAATTTGCTAAACGATATAATTCACTTAATGAATGCGTCAGCTATATTCCAAGAATTAAAATACATTCAATGACAATTACATAAACCGACAGGTCTTTCTAAATGGCAAACCCGATTAGAATAAATTAATTACTCAATGAACAAGAAAATCAATGTACATTATTCAGCTTTAACTACAACACTTCCAAATTGCATACAAAAAAGGTTTTGTTCAGCCTATCGATTAAAAACACGAAAAAATATTTTCTTAAAGAAAAATAAGTTTATTCATCAAATGGTTTTTTTTCTTTTCTTTTCTTTCTTTGAACAATTATTTTCTCGTTACAATCCATTTACCCATTGTTTTCACAACATATAGAAATTATTTATGTTTATTTACAGATCGATTTACAAAGAAAGGTTTAATACTTTTCTTTCCGAATGTTTGACTAGCGGCGGCAAAATGAGAAAATAACAAATTGCTACCGAGTAAAGTTAACTTCTCCAATAAGTCTTTGGAAATACTTTGTAAAGAAGTATTACATTATTAGTGTTTATCTAAAAAAAAAACAGTTTTCAGTTTTTTTTTAATGGATCCCTTTCTATTTTTCTTTGCGTTTTCGTATTGGAAATTAGCTTTTGTTGGCCTATAATATAATAATATAGGAAATATTAAATGAATAACAGCAAATAAATTATTTCAAAGCGCGGGAAAAAAAACCAAAAACCAAATGTTAGTTAAGAGTAAGGAATTATACCTTCCCTTTATAAATTATGGGTATATCGAAATTCTACAGTTAATAAATGCTAAAACGGCAAAATTCCTTTAATTTTTACTTTTGATTGGTGTTCTGTTGTTGCTCATGCCACCTGATCGACAATAACATCAGATCAAGGTCCACGAAATTCATCGCAGCTAAGGGCTAGAATTTTACGCCTGTAGTTAGCCTTAGCTTTGAGCCTCGTTAAGGTGACAGCACGATTTTGCTCGATACAACACGATAGATGGCGACACCATTCGGACGCACTGATTTAACGAGCACGTTTTCCGTGTGTACTCGGTGAATATTTGGTGGCATCGGGCATCGAACCCAGGCCTTCCGGTCTGGAGACCGATGCTCTAACCACTAGGCTACCCACGGCCCTAATCTGAACTAGGTAATCGAATGGTCAAGAGCCAGAATTATTCGTTGAACCGTGAGTTCAAGCGCTGGTGTCACTAAAGACCCGTCGTGTAGCGGGGTCGGTTAAATCTGTCAAGGCTCTAAGTCTTAATATAAGCGTGATGTAAAAATTTGGAGGGTCCTGTGCCAATTAAAGGACCGTCCTTGTCATTTGACGTTCAAAATTCCGAAGTCTGTCATTGATAACTCTTTCCATGCTTCGAAGTGCGACTCTAAGAAATAATCACTTCAACATAAATTAGATTAAAAATAAAATACATTGAGTGATAGAGTGTTTATCAACGTCGTTCAATAAAGCAACAACGAGGGCATCTCGTAATTTTAAACCTCATGTATGCAGAGAAGGCATGGGTCAACTCGGCCGCAATGGAGGCCTCGTCTCCGTCTCGACTCAGCCTTAAGAAAATCACAATTCGAATAATTTCAAAGGTCAAATGTTATTTCCGGTTGTATTCTCCGAAAAACTGTGAATTTCGGACGATATGTCAACAGACAATATGTGATGACCGTCGTCCACGTACAGGCCTATGCCTACTACCATACACCCTCATTATTTATTCAGTCAAAAGGCGGCAGTCGGTTGAGCTGGTATGTGCGATTGCAAATCATACACATTTATTTGTTTCGGGTCATTGTTTGTACGAGTACTTGACAACGTGTGTTATGTACTGTTCACTTTGAAAGATCATAAGAGAAGCCTATTTTTGAGTAAGAGCGCCAGGGCCTCAAAAAGTCTTAAGACGTTCCTGCACGTACGCCTCGCCAACTGAGCTGGTACTCCTCTCCTAACTACCATACCAACGGAAGGCCATTTAGCTACGACAAAGGCATTATACCTCTACACGACGGGTCTTCAATGGCACTAGGGCTCGAACTCCCGACACACCTACCTTCGAGCTCGTGAACCTAGCTACTAGGCTACCGCGGCCTCCAAATACAGAGAATAAAATTAAACAAGCTATGGAATGACTAATAAGAATTCCCGGCATTAAAATTATATTTCGATGGCCGATTTGAGTTATAACTTATGTTTCCACACACGCACATCAAAAATCGTAAATGCAATAAGAAAAAATTTTATGACGCCAGTTTTTTTCCCCAGCTAAATATTTTTTTTATTATAAAACCCGAAAAAAAAAAGTTATTAAAATAACAAAAATGATTTCGGACTTTTTTTTACAAAAAAATTCGTAGCTCCAGATACATTTTATTGCATTCTCACAAACACAAACTAGATTTCAGAATACAATTATTATAAATTCTAAGATACACTACATCAAAAAATTCAAAATGGCTGACAAAAATAAGCTTTAACTTCGACTAATCTCCCTCTTTCCCCTATCAATGTTATTTTCTATCATATAAATATATATTTCAATTAATGAAAAAACATGCTAAATGAATTCAAACGCTCATTACATAACACTCGCAACCCAATTTCCATCGACGAGTCTATAATACCCCGACAGCCAGCAGCTATTTAAACAGCATTCTAATTACAAGCCCTTTCGATTTCAATTTACAGATCACCCCCCTTTAATTCCACAGGCCCTATCATTTGGCGATGAGGTTGGAGGCTTAAAGGCAAAATCAGCAAGAGGAGCGTTTCGCCCGGATTTGCTGGAAATGGATCAACAGCCACAAAGCGGACGATTAAGAACCGGGACGGATAATGAAAATGTAATGATCTTTCAATGGGCGTCAGCAGGTCTTGCTTTTCGACTCTACCTACACATCGCGATTAAAAACGATGAAACGAATTAACCTTTTCGAGCGAGTTAACGTTATCTTTATATGTTCTAGTGAGGAATTTAAAAAGCGATGCGCGTGTTTTAGATATTTTAAACTTATATTGTTTTATTTAAAATAAACTGATTTACGTTCGTGAACAAAGCCGAAATTTGGAGCATTTTCCCAGACAATTTTTTAAAAGTAACCATAAGTTCATGCAGTGACCGATATATCCGTTTATTACAGTGATTTCTATAAATATGCAACATTCCACTGTATAGTGAGTGCACTTAAGATATTCTTTAGAAAGAAGCTAGCTATATGGAGGAGGATTGTAAGCAGGAGAAAGAATAACTTCAAATGGAAATTTTTCCTTTGTAATATTTGAAATATAACATTAATAACGGGGAATTTTTCTACCAGGAAATGTTCCAAATTTGAGTCTCTTGAAATCAAGAGAGCTTTAAGAGAGTGGAAATTGAAAAATATCCATAAAAACCATGAATTCTTCTTCTTTTCTGTTTATCATTGAGAAAATTTTAATTTCAGTTCTTACAATGATAAGGCCGCGGTGGCCGAGTGGTCTAGGCATCGGATCATGGCTAGCGTGTCATGAGTTCGATCCTAGTACCACTAAAGATCCGCCGTGTAGAGGAGCGATGCACGTTAAATCTGTCGAGAGCTCAAACATCCTCCCGTTGGTGTGGTGTGGTAGTTAGGAGAGGGGGGTGCCAGCTCAGGTGTCGTCCGCGTCACTTGACCATGGTTCAAATTACGCGTACCGTCGCCAAAAGCCCTCGTGTTGCTAATCAGTGCGACGTTAATATTCTCTCACTCACTTACAATGATAAATTTATTACTAATTTCTCTCGATCTTATCTTATAGGTTAAAATTAATATTATCTTATTGATATCAATTATATCATAAAAGAAAAGAATACGATACGTATAGATTTATTATTAATATTATCTTATTGATATCATTTATACCATAAAAGAAAATAATACAATACGTATAGATTTATTCCAAGTGCAAAACTTATAAAACAGTAAGGATTCAAAAAAATTTTAATGCCTTTTCTTAGAAATATACACACTCGTACATAACTGGAATGACAAACGAATTCTTTTAAAACTGAAAGAGAAAAATTTAAACTGATTCTTTGTAAACTCCGAATTTTATACAGTAAAGCACCACTTTCAATGCTCAGGGTCCGGATCAAGTTTCTCGCCGCCAACTATTAGACCTACGTGGATTATAAAAATGATTTACCACTATATGGTGGACCACTGTACCTACATTACCACTTACATACGTCTCTATTTACATGTCCATAACACTAAAAAGGAACTTCACATAAAGCGAGAACAAACCGGCAATGCATGGCAATATCGACAAACTAAAATGTTACGCAGTCAATTTACCAGGTTGCCAATTCTCAATTTCAAATGTTGCTAGATAATCGGCAAAAATAACTAAACAGTCGCTAAATTCAAATGGAATTCCCATAAAAGTAGTACCTAAAATTTTAAAGAATAATTCATATTCCATAATACGTTTTGAAACTGAATCTTCATAAAAAATATAAATAATGTCCCAATTTTTCTATGGATCATCATTTTTTTTCTTCAAACGGCACCCGAGTGCCAAATGCTGTTCAGGCACACTTTAAACGCGAGGCAATCAATACAAGCAAAGTTTTACTCGGAAATATAAATAGGGTTAAAAAATAGGGTTTATAAAAAATTAATAGGGTTTCGAATAAGAAAATAATGCAATCTTTCAAATTGAAGTGCAAAAATTGACCTAGCAGGCCAGTGGCGTGATTTCTAAAGAACTCTGAATCATGGTCTAGTAACAAAGGTAATTTCGATATTTACGTATTATCTCGCAACAACCGCCAAATTTATTAAAAACTCGCCAACAAACCCGATTTCATATGTGTCGTACGCGTTTAATTGGCAACCAGGTGCTTCGTTTCATATAATGTCGGTTACTTGTGAATCGCGCCATGATATCAAAACAACAAAGATTCCTGAGTGTTTCATTTGGGGGGAGGGACGATTTTCGTGGAACAGTTTTGACTGCGGTGACGCTAATACGCGTACTTAATGTCGCCAATAGGTTGCGATAAAAAGTAAAATGCCATTGAAGAATTGAAAATTAAAATGTCAATTGTATTGAAAATTAAAATGCCATTATATTGAAAATTAAAATGTCAATGAATTGAAAATCAAAATGCCAGTGAAGTACCGTAATTTCGGTACTTGATTAGCATTTTAATTTTCAAAATTCTACACCAAATGGTTTAAAACTACATCAGATTTAACGTGCAGAAACTTATATTCTTCAAGAAGCTCATGTAGATTTTAGAACATATAACCGTCTATCAACTATTCTACCATTCTCTCATATCGCCATCACGGTTCATTATTTATGCGAACCAAGTTCCCTAGTAAAATAATAATACTCCTACCACAAAAATCCAGAGTTTGTTCAAAAAAGGCCAACTTTGAAAGATAACATATCAAAGGAACAAAGAAAATTAACTAGCCTCATATTCTCAGTTAAATATATATATATAAAAATTAATTCTACTTACACACGATTATGAAGTAAGACAACAGCAACAATTTTTAGTGCGACAATTCGCCAGAAATTGTACTGCACCTGACACTGGGGAAAATAGCATGTTCGAAACTGCTGGTAAAAAGCCATTACGAACTTAACAATAGCTCTTCTCACTGTAAATGAATAATGTAATAAATGTGTAGCTTCTCACTGCATTGTGTGGTGATGAATTACAATGATGAGATGACAGATAATTTGCAAAAATGCTAATTGTGAAACTAGTATTCTCGTTCACCAAGCTTGTTTACTTATTCATTTGCCTTTCAATTAATGATGAATAATTATGATACACATTAATCGATTGCAACGTACATAATCTTTTAAATGCTTTTCTTTGGTTACAATTGTTCAGATCATAACTAGATTGGGTTTTTTGCTTTTCATTTAGATCATTATGATTGTAGTGTGAATCACATTTACATTATTAGGAAATGTCAACAAAGAGTTGATCTCCATACCCACATTTTTCAATTATTATTTCACAAAAACAAACATTTTACGGAAATACGAAAACTAATAAATCTTGACAATATATAGTCCTTTTCTAAAACTAGAGAAGTAATGAACACAGGAAAAGACTAAATGTTTTTTGGATACTTATTTTTTTTTATCAAAGAGTTTGTGACGGTTCTATTCGCGCTCCTTTTACTAATAGTTCTTTCGGCGAATTTCTGGTTTTTAAAAATTGTTTTATTACAAAACTCCTCTTCGAAGAAGAAGACAGACATGATTATGTAAAAACTACTATATATAGTCTAGGCTATCAGGTTAGAATGAGAGAGATAAGAAAGATTGCTAGCGTTGCAGTGATTGACCAAATTGAATGCGAATCGCAGATATTTAATATTTGATGATTGAATTACTTAAGGTGACGAACTGTCACTGGAGATTGAATCTAGATTAAATAGCTAAAAAGTCAGAGCTATTGCCTTGAGTTGGTGTACTTTGTATTAAAGTCTTGTCATATCTCGCGTACCTCGTTAACTGTCTGCATAGTTATTAACTGGGAGCATCTCTTAGCATTGATCGATTGCATTTGAGTTGGGTTAATATTTTGAATAAATTAGAATGTTTCTTGAATTTGAGTCTTCCTTCCAATTCTCCCACACCTTTAGGCGCGCAGGTAAGACCATTACAAGTTTATTATGAAAAGAAATTCAATATGCTTTGTAAAAGGGGAAAGAAAAAAGGATATGGCTGATATAAAAATTGTACTGAATTATTATGACTATAAACAAAAAATGACGGAGGAGAATTATTTAAAAGAGATTAGAAAAAGGAATACACAAATTATTTTAAAAATAGAATGAAGCCAATTCGTATAAGGAAACTTTTACTGTGATTTCTACGGCGCACAGCAATTCTTCACACCAATGAAGAAAAAAATAATGCTTGAATTTATTAGATTAAAAGGAGCTGTTATATCCTCAATGGCAAATCACAAGGGATTACAATATTTAAAAAAATGTTTAAGCTTTCAATTACTAATGGCGATGTATTTCGTGGGTATCGATCTGACACCGTCAGACAGGTGGCGTTAGCAACACAACAGAAACGTTACCAATGGTTCATATAAATTCAAGAATCATATGCATCACATTTGGTGTTAAAATACCTGGTAGAGTGCCATAAGTTCTGATACAAGTCTTTTAAATTTGTTCAGAAAGCAAAAGTACTTAATGCGGCGGCATGCTCGTAACGACCACAGACGAATTTAGTTCACCCAGAAGAAAATTTTTGACATTGAAAAATCTTCCAACCGCTAGAATGAGACCCGCGTGTACACAATGAGTGCCCAAGAAGCTGAAGAGAAGAAAAAAATACACGCAGAGAGCTCATCATCCGGCTTCTGTAATGGTTTGGTGTGTGGTGCCAGCTATAAAGGCGCCTCAGAGATTCGTAAGCAAGTACTGAAAACCATGACAAAGGTTTTAACAAGGCACTATCATAGAACCAGTAGTGTGAAACCCTGAACATAAACTTGTTCTATAGAAACAATTCGACTTTTCAACAGACTCATAAGGCGAAGACGACTCAGAGGTAGTTGAAAAAAAGATTAGCCGGACTTCACAGAAAACAAAGATTGACCACCTTTCAAGTAGCCGGGATTTAAATCACTCGACTCTTAATCCTAATCAGTATTGGAGGCAAAGATGTGCCATAATCGGCATCCCAATTTGAACAGTTTTAAACGTTCTGGAAGGAAAGCAGTGATGGAAATTCTCATGAGGTAATGCATGCCTCGATAGATGATTGGGCAGAGAGGCTTATAAGCCGTGTGATATCAAAAGGTGATCCTTTTTAGTAAAAAGGGCGATATGATAAATTTAAAGGTAAAATTAAACTTTAAGATTTAGTTTTGAATTTCGATTACAAGGCTCTTCGTTTCAATTCCTTAATAATTACATTAGAAGTTATGCTTAGCAAATCATGCAAAAGCGAAATATCTACGACATTTTCAATAAATTACAATGAAAATAAACCTAACTTAAGAACACAACATTACTCTGATAGAACCAAATCTTTACTTTTATCGACGATTGAGACAAAAAAAAAAGTTCAGTGAAAACAAAAAAGAATCAAAATGATTCCTGTAACTTATACGAGGGAACAGAATGTGCAGAGTAGACAGCCAACTCTGCACTTAATTTTCTCCTAAATCAAAACGCTGCCGCTACCGACAAGAAGGCGAAGGAAGCAATAAGATGAGCTACGCGAGGAATTTTCAAATTAAGCTTCTCTGGAACAATGGAGCAAGGGGGGTTTCCACGTGTCCCTCGTCTCGTGTAACAAAATGACACATGAAGCATATAAATAACCCCCTCGTTCAATTTATAAAGTCATAGTTCCAGGATGGCAAGTAAGAAGTGGGTCTACTCGACAAATTATTTCGTGTAAATGAAGCCTCAACGCGAAACGGCTTTTAAAACTTGAAGCCATTACGGTCAAAGATGTTGGAGTGAAAAAGGACTGGGATTTTATAAATTTAGACACGTGTAGACTAAAAGGTAAACAGTTTTTGACATTTTCTGTAAAAGCAAATGTTATCAGGAGGAAAGTTGTCCACTGAGGGAATGTTTAAAAACTTTGAAAAAGAGGAATTATTTAAAAGGATTAACAGAGAAAGAGTATTAACGGAAAGAGAAATTGTATTAGATATACTAGTCTCTAAATTCTATATTATATTTATAAATAATTTCAAAAAGCAAACAGAGAAATTCAAATCCCACTAGAGTTTCAAACTTTCTTTAAGACTAAGGCGTGTTTAGATATTTGAACCAACAATTCCAAAGAACACTTAAATCCGAATTTTAAAAAAAAGTAATAATATATTTTTCTGTATTAGCATGAAACACCAAAATTAAAAGACACGTTCAAAAACAACAGAGAAAAAAATCGTGATTAATTAAAATTATTACTTATCAACAGATAATAAAAATGCATTTACATGAATTTTCGTTGGCACATATAAAAACTTTATATGAAATTATGCAAATGTTTAATCAGTTTTAAAAGGGTCTAATTTGACATGACGATATACAGTACTTCATCCCCCCCCCTCCAAGAGTAATTTCAGTAATAACCTATATATATGAAATTCTTCAAAACACAACACATTCTAAATCAGTAACGTACACGTTTAATCTCATAAGAACGCATATAAAATAGAAGAAATGCCCTCTAAAATATTTTTTAACATAAACGTATAAAGTTATGTTTTATTAAAGTTTTAATCAAAATTTGCATACATTATGCTTCACTGAAAGTTCATGGGGAAGAAATACTGATCCTCAAATCAAAATAATATTTCTTTTACCTTCAGAAGGTTGCAGCTGAAGGATTAAAAGACTGCGCATGGTTCGCAGCAGAGTTTTGCATTTGTATATAAAATATTATGTAATTGAGAAAAAAGTTGAAATTCATATATGAAATAGATGCATAGCAAGAACGAGAAAAAAAACCCGATATTTGTCGTTACATATATTATATTTATATATAATAAATATAAATAATTAAAAAAAATTTCGTAAATATTTAGAACAACAATAAATAATGTATGAAGGACATTCATTATTAGATAATTTTAAAAATCTATTTAGTAAATAAATAATGACTAATTTTTAATTAAGTTTCTAACGTTTATGAAATAAAATCACGCATAACTTTAAATCTGACATAAAAATGAATTTTTTTTAAAACAAAAAAAAAACATTGTTTATAATCAGAAGACAGAGAATTACAATTTTAAATACGTTTAGCCTAGTCAGAATGTTATAAACAAAAACAGATCGATATAATTCAATATCATACCCGAAATGGGCATGATTTTGTCTGTTTATTTACAAAAAGCGTGACACAGTAAAATTTACCACATTTCCCACTTTTTTTTATAAGAATTTATTATCTACATTTAGAACGACAAACACAATTATGCTAAATTTCTATGTACACTATTCCACATCTCGCGTGACGTTGTTTGTCAGCAGAAGTAGACGAAAAAAAGCAAAAGATACTGCATTACAGTAAAATTTCACTGATCTGTACTAAATGGGGCTCTAAGTGATTGGTCTCTAATGAAGAAGGGGGTGCGTACACAAAATGATACTAGGGGGGGGGAGGGGTATGCCAAAGAAATAGGCCACAGCTATTTGTGGGTAAGTGTTTTTTATTAATGTCGCAACACGAGGACACTACTGGCGAAGGAGCTCGAAATTTTGAACCACGGCCAAGTGACGAGGATGACACTTGAACTGGTACTTCCTCTACATGGCGGGTCTTCAGATGCACTAGGGCTCTAACGCATGAAACGCCAACTACGAATTATCTCGTGGGTGTTGATTGTGCACCATCTGAGTAGGAGGTTCTTTCACGAATGCAATCGCTTTAAAGCGCATTCGTACAAAAACATTCATGGGAAGAAAGCTTTCTGTGTTTAGAAGGAAGATGTCTGAAAGTTCAAGTGCCTAAGAAAAACCATCTTCGAGCGCATGCGCTTTAAAATGGGTGCATTTGTGATGTTTAAATTCTCCACACACACAAACTCTGCATTCTCTCCAACTTTTCATCTCCTCCAAAACGTTTACTTCCCAGAAACTTTTACCATCTTTTCTCCTGAGAAAAGATGGTATTCGTAGAGAGCAAAGTCTGGGATATCAGTCTTTTGTTTGAATGCAAAGAACACCAAGCTCAACAACTAGGGGAAGAAAAGTATAACACGGGAGTTCTGAATTTCGTGGACAAATATGACAATTGTTTAAATGTAGGAAATTAATATTTGGAGAAGGAAGTTACAAGTTATGTAACACTTGTTTGTCCCAATAATTTTTTTTCTGGATAATCCTCGTATTATAATATATTTTGAACAACATATTATTTTCGTCTTGGAAATACGCGATCAAAAAAGTATGGAAAAATCGCTGTTCTTAGTCGTTCGGATTAAAAAGAAACAACCTATAAAATGAGAAAAGATAAATATATAAACCCTCTGCGCAGTAAAGAAATAAGTATTTTGAAATAAGACAAATGACAAATAAACGCGCTAGAGAGAATTCAAATCAATATTTTTGTTACATATGTATTAGGTCTAGGGGGAAGAAGTCACTTAGAACATAAATTAAGCTTTTTACTGCATTTATTAATTATGAATTTTTTAAATAGATGTCAGGATTAAGTGACATTCGGTTTGATGAAGGTATTTTTCAAAATTCTGCTTCAATTACGACTTGAGGATTGCGTGATAACTTCTTTGATTCGCAAATTAATTTCTTTTCAACCTGCTTATGATAGCGCGAATGAAAAATGCAACTTATATACTCGTATTTCATACAAATATGATTAAGGATTTTCGTAATAGCCTGAATGGGGGAATATATAAATACCAGACTTTTTACAATTTGAATTCAGTAATTTGTTAAGAATGTGATTGATTGAGAAGATCAATACGCTAAACTACCTTAAAACTGATTGGTTTTAACAAAATTAACTAATGTAACATTTGAATATTAAAGCTCAGTACTTGTAAGCGAAAATAACTGATAAATACATCTTCTAAGATATAGGAAATCTTTTCCTCATAATTATTTTTAATAAGAAAAGATCAATCTGAGGATAATTTTTTTTTTCGATCAAGAAAGAATTATATCGAAAATAGCAAACAAAAGAAAACTGGGAAGGGTCCTTCAAAGAAAGTTAGGAAAGAAGAAAAAAAAAAGCAACGAGACTTCAAAAAAGGGACAATCATCCGTGAACAAATTATAAGAAGTAAAAATAGTGCAAAGGATAAATATCCTTAACACTAGAACCATATATAAACACTTGGAAATAGTTGTAGCAAAAGGCGAAAGTGAAATGGTAAAAGGCAACTTATGGAGTGGGTTCTTTTGGAACACTTCAAAGCTTCCAAATGATTAAATTTTAACAGGCGAAAATAACTGAAAATCGAATAATGTTCAACTGAAACAAATCTTCACACCTATTCTCGAAATTACAGTTAAATTCTAATCAAATAATAATCGAACAATTTATTTTATGATAGAACCTAGCACGTTGACAACTCTAACAAAAATATACAGTGAAATACGTCTAACGCGAAAACGCTTAAGACAAAATATGGGTTTCCACGAAAAAATATAACGGTTTCGATAAAATACTGTGCATTTGCATGCATTTTTTCTCTTTACACGAAATGAAAATCGCTTTAAACGAAAAAATTTCCCTTCTGGGAATGAACAAAATACGGAAAACACCAGCCGCGCAGAGGAGATTCAAGAAGGGTGTGGAACGAAAGAGAGGTGGGTTTCACATGTTTCGCAAAAAGGAGGATAAATTGGCTTTGAAATACCCTCAAAATAGTCTGTTGCACGAGCCAATATTGTTTATTTAAGCTACTTTCACCCTCTCCACCTCCACAAACACCACGCAAAAACATTTCATCTCTCATTAGTTGATTGTGGAATTCGGTGGCGAGTACATCGTAATGTGAGTAAAAATCAATAAATCGGGTTCCCCCTTTTTCTTTTATTTCTATTTGAGGAGAATTTTTTTACGAGCACAATGGCAAAGAGCTCAGGGGGAGAGCAAATTACTATTCCGCTTAAAATGAAGATGGAGCTTCTTAAGGGTTGATCAAAAACAGAAGACGAGAACGGAATGGGTATTGCTAAATTTTATAAAAAAATTCATGAAGATCTTGTGAATGTTTTTGCTTCATTGATTTTAATTAAATACATGCATATATATCTAGGTAAACAAAAAAATGTACCTTAATAATCTTAATTTTGTAAAATATATAAGTTTTTTTTTTTTTTTGCAATATCCTTTTAACGTGGAAACTATTTCAGTCTCATCAGTTTCGTGTTAAGGGGATACAGTACGATTCAATTGACAAAAATCGGTCAAAAAATCAAATCTAATTTTTTCTTTTAGCCTAAATTATTTTTTATATACTTTTCAACAAACTCACAAAATTTGAAATCTCTAAATTTAAAAAACGTAGAGTTGAGACAACTTTTACGTTTTTTATTCACATCCCAAAGGCAAATCAAAACTTTAAATTGACTTATCTTGGAAAAATAAAATTAGTTTGTCTTCATTTAAAATGCTAAGGCTTTATTTATTGTGCCTAATACTTGGAAAATTTTTTTTTTCACTTGTTGTTAATAGTACATGGAAAAAAAAGTTGGTATGCATTTTTCAATCAAAGCAATACTTATTTTTTTTTAAAAAAAACTAATTGAATTTAGAATTTACACATTTTTTAAGGAATTTTCAATAAACATTCACAAAAAGAATTTTACGAATACCAATCATGTTATCGCAAAACTCATACCAACTTTGGTACACATAGTTTGCCGTTTTTGTAAATCAAATTTCATATGTACGTTAATTTTTGTAGGAGGAGTTGTATTTTAAAATTACTTCATAAGTTTCAAGTTTTTCGCTTAAAAACTAAATGTAAAAAACTTTTTATGAAATTCTGAGCACAAAATCTGTTTTACATCATACATGTACACAGGAAGAAACCAAAAAAAAAATTATGAAAATCATTAAATAAAAATTTCTTGTGTAAATCGTACCATTTCCCCTTAAACGATTTTCACTGTATATATATATACGTTTTTTTTTTAAACATTTGGTACGGAAAATAATAATAAATGTCACAGCGATAGATAAACGTAAGGTAAGCCTAGATTTCAAAGGTATGTATTATTAGAAATGTATTTATTCCAGGAATAACATAATAACTTTTTCAAATAAAATGTCTTTAGAAATACTAGTTACAGAATCGATTTTTCAAATTCCAGAAAAACAGGTAAATCATTTCAGAGTGTATCGATTTGTTGAAAATAGTTTTTCCAAGAAAAAATTCTCAAAAGACTTTTCATAATAAAAGGGGGCGGGCACATCCTGTTATTCTACATAACAAGACCACCCACGTTCTGATTCTAAAAACTGAAAGTTAAATTATTTTTATTTCCAATGTAGCTAATCAAAAAATACAAAACTCTCTAGCAATGAAACACAAATTCAATTGTTAAAGAATGCAAACATATAACCTAGAAGGGAATATATATATATACAAAAATAAAACTTACGTCATTTAAGATAACAATACCTATACACAATTTTTTCAAAATGAAAAATTTACAGATTTGAATTAGAAGCGAGTGATCAAAGAACAATTTGTTAATACTGACGACAACGCGTGAAAAGATACCTAATAAAAGTAAATCCTATTTAATTTATACTCTTCCCCACCCCTTCGAAAACAGCCCTATAAATATATGTGTACATATGTATGAAACGATTTCATCAGGGATTACTGAACATTTAACTGGATAAACTTAATTTTTTCGCAGTAGTTGAAAGGACGAGACAAAACGATTTGGTTTTAAAAACAACGTTTTGATTAATTAAGGAGGGGGATTTTCAAGGGGAGAGTCCATGATCGAAAATCCCACAACTCTATCGTACTTCAAGACAACACCAATTGATTCTTCTGATTTTGTTAACAAAAAACAGTAAAAAATTAATTATTGAATAATTAGCATTAATTAATAAAAAAAATTGTTAATTACAAGTACTTAGTATATATATATATATATAGGATTATCATCAATCAAAATAAACTCAAGGGCTTTGGGGGTGTCCAGACCCCCAGGACAACCCCCTTGTGTGCGCCACTGTTACAAAACAATAAATAAAAGCATTTCGCAAAAAGAATAGAAGAAAAGCCCTTTAACTGCTAGTTAATCGTGCCTGGAAACAAATTGTGAAAGGAAACAGTAAATAAGGCATTTATCAAATCAACAGAATTAGTACAAAAATATGACTAACTTCTTCCCCTAATTGTCCGTACAATGGTGAAACTTGACATAAAATCAATTGAAATATAATTTCGAAAATCATCTCGCGCATCGAATTAGTGCAATATTGTTGCATAGGCACCTGCTGCTTTATATTTCAAATAAATTGCATCTTCAATTGCAAAAATTTAAAAATTATTGAGAATTTACCCTTATAACCATGTACCTGCATCAACAGTGAAACTAAATCTACCATCCTACAAAATTTGAACTAAATCCGTTACCCCAAGACCTTGCACTCTCCTTGTAAGTTCTCATTAAAACAAGAAAATACTTTCAAATCACGCGAGCCTTTTTTAAATACGTATAATTATACCTAAAAATCAAGCACCACTTCCCCGGCTCCCATCTAATGAGTTAATTTACAAAAACACGAAAAAACCCAGTCACACGATTAAAAAACCCACTAATAAACGGATTTCTTCCGATTGCGTTCCGTGACTTGACAATAATGCAAATTGGAAGAAGTAAAGCAGAAAATTGGATAGTGGCTAGCATAACAATTTCTCCCACTGAGAGAGAGGCAAAGTAGATAGCGTTACAAAAATGCTGGAACATTTCGCAAATTTCACAGAACAAATGCTAGCAAATGTTGTCAAGACGACGGAGAGAAATAGAATTTGTGTGAAAAAAGGAGGTGGGGAACATGGAAGAATACTTCTTTCTACGGCCCTTCAACGGCAACAAAGGATAGTTCTGGAAAATCGAAAGCAAGTGGTAGGAGATAAAGGATAAAAAGAAAAAAAGTAAAATACTGGGAAGGAAATATATTTTAGCACGAGCAATGCGAAAGTGTGGAGTGTTAGAAAAACAGAGTTATGTACTAAAGTGCAAGGCGTGCTTTGAATTCTAGAAAATACTACTAACGCCACCTTTTTTTTCGAACTTCAAAAAAAAAAATTTTTTTTTTCATTTGCTTTAGTGTTCTTTTTTTTGTTCCACTTTGCTTTTGTATTCAATCCCTTGACTGGTGCTAACGTTTAGTAATTCGAAAATGCGTTTGCATGTGAATGCATATATCTTGATGTTAAAGAAGGAGTAAAAATACAGAAAAAGAAAACACGATGACAAAATCCTTTAACAAGACGCCATGGTTAACACATAACCAAACCTTTAAAAAAAATCAGCGGGTTTAAAAGGTGGAAGCATTTTTTCAAAGGAATTTTATGTTCAGAATGTGCAAGGTGGTCAATCGTAAGTGATTGCATGAGGGGGGAAAAGAATTCAAACTGCTGTTTACTAACTCTTCCACTTTGTCAGTTGATAAAAATGATTCTTTCAAACGTTTGTCACCTGGAGTATTTATTCACCATTCAGATGGAAGTTTCATTTTTGGAGGATAAAATAAAAATGTATAAGGTTCTGAAAAAAAATGGCAAATACCAGAAAAACTAATAGACAGTAAATAAAGTTCAAAACAAGCAAGTTTTGTAATGTAATTCAAAAATAAGCGAATAAATGTTGCAAAAGCGCTGTTGAGAGAATAATTTTACAGTTTTACAAATATTAATAAAAATCCTTTAAAGCAATTTAATTAAAACAATTCTTTAGGGTTTTTTTTTTGGAAAATTGCAAGGTCAAAAAATTTTCGAGCTATGTATACATATATGTGGATGATGAACACTAATTACAAATTTTTCACTGATCATTGATCACAAATCATTTTTTCAAAAAAATAAATACTGCACATTTTGGATTTTATTGGGTGACACATGAAGCATCAACCTAATAGTCCTACAGAGTTGGCGGATATGTCAAATACACTACATTTTCAAGTATCCACACTGAAAAAGAGAACTTTACATAGCTACACGAAAACAGTCTACAAAAGTATTATATATGTATACTTAAAATAAAAACGTAATAAAATAAAATATGCTTAAGGTTTCAAAACATACAGTTGCTGTAAAACAAAATTACGTTTCATGAAAAAATTTGAAACTCAAGAGAATTTCTGTATAATTATACTTATGGGAAACAGCAAACGGCTGAGTAAACAAAAAATGTAATACTTCAAATGAGAATTCTAAGACGATCAACAGCAATTGACGATAGCATTTAACAATAACGAGTTCTGACAAAAAGGAAAGATTTTACATTTAATTGTTAGTACTAGCATACGAAAAGAGCAGTATGGTATACCTTGCTGAGGCGAGTTTCTCTTTAGGGTAGGGCAGTGATTCCCAAAATGGTCTATGATGACCTCCAAGGGGCCCACGTTTGCAAAAAAATAATTTGGGGGTCCATGACATGTAAATGGGGGTCTATACAACTGTGACTCTCATTAAACCAGATCGTGGCTTTAATTTCAAAAGAATATTAAATCAAATGGAAACCAGACGTACCTATATATTTAACAGATTAATTTACTAAATTTAATGAGGTTAATTTGCAGTTGCAAGGAGACAGTATAAATTTTATTAAAACAAGGTTCTAATTTCAGCGTTTCTTGTAAGAATTAAGCTAAAAGAGTTATAATATTGGACGTCGCTAATTTTCCTAGTTTCTTAATTGCCACAGAAAATCTGCCAGAAAAAAGACGTTTTAACCTACATTCAACATTTAAATGCCCATTTTTTAGATTTTGAAATTAAGTCTGATAATGCCTTGACTATGGTAATATCACAGTCGGCAATCAATTCATATGGTCACATTGAACAAAAAAATGTCAAATTACAAGAATTAGGCACTAACAAAGATCTTAAAATATAGTTCAGAAACGGATGTCAGCAATTTTGGCTTTATTAAGATATACCTGATATTTATCCCAAATTATGGAATATCTTGAGAAAGTTTGTCATTGTGCTTTTCCAATTGAGGAGTTCCAGCACGTTTGCCAAACTCCAAAACAAAGAAAGAAGAAAAGACTGGACACTATTAACCAAGAGGATATTTAGGGTTAAATCTAACGAGATTCATACGAAATGTTGAAAATTTATTATTGAATCTTTAGATTCCTCCCCCCCCCCTAAAAGCATATGTTTGTTGCTCAGTTAATTTATGTAACAGTTATTTTATGCATTAATTAAATTTTCATTTAATTAATTAAAATGTTATTTCTTAAGTTTTAAACACTGGACTATAGTTAGAAATTTAAATCTTTTAAAGTAAGTAGCTCTATACCAGCTGTCAAAATCACATTTAAGTTGATGAGTTTGCAAAAATTCAATAGTAGGTAAGTAGGGGTCTATCCAAAACTGAAAAACCTGGCAAGGGCTGTATGAGGCAAAAAAGTTTGGGAACCTCTGGGGTAGGGAGTATGTGAAATCAAAATGCAGGTTAAAAAACCAAATTTTCAGTTTCAAAATTTAGATAAGTTTTTCGTTTAACGAATATCTTTGAAACTATTCACCTGGACCAATTTCAGGAGAGAAAAAAGAATCTTTGCTATAAGCAGGAATTAGAATGAGGTATACTTCTAAATTTACATTGTCAGGTGCAAGATCATGATTAAAATAGAAAGAAAAGAAGAAGAAAAGCAATGAAATCGATTGATTCATCAGTTTTTATGAAGTCTTCTGACCTAAAAAGATTGATTAATATTTCATCACGTGATGTACAGAAAATCCAGGCAAATGTTGCTTCAGTATAGACACGATTTCTATAACGGATGATTATCTATTATTCAATGATTTATTGAGATGTCAAACATTTCTCCGTTTTTTATCACCAGAAACAGGTAAAATTCATGTTTTATTAATTTAATCAAAATCTCATGATATCGTATTGCGTGTAAAAATTTTAATATGCTGGAATGTTGTAATAGTTCGTTCAACTTCCGAGTCGGCCTCACGCTTAACGCTTGTTATAAAATTAAATAGGTTTTAATATATATTCCTCTATCATTAGAATTGGTTTGTTTAAGTAGGGGCAGAAGAATTTCTGTTATAAACTACATTATTCAAGTTTTTTAAAAATATAATTTTATAAAGAGTATCAAGAAAAATTAGTTAATGAAATATACCTGTAGTACCTGAATATTATGCATGTAATTCACATAAAATAATATCTCCCACATGTGCCTTATCAGAGAATGGGTCATTTTCCCAATAGGAGTTTTAATTCTAATTTTCGCATTACACCCTCCCATACAAAGTACATTCCTTTCATACATTGTTGTTCACAGACTGTTCCAATCATGATTTCCATCATTATACTGATCTTCAGAACAGTTTTATTTTAATAATAGCTTTAGAAAGGAGGATATTTTTGAGATTTTGTGATAAATATTTTCCAAAAATATAAGTTTGTCTTTTACCTTGATTACACAAGACTCCTAAATTTAAAATTTTCGAGTTTAAAGAGGGGCATTTATATTAAAGTATGGTGCAATTATTAAGTGATGTATGAAAATTTTTTACTTGGGAAGGCTGGTTTCCAATTGCATGCTGTTTACAGCGTTATATTTATATAGTTGTTGTAAAGTAATCTTGCCTCTTTTGCTACGGTGAATTTTGTTGGCTTCGATCTGATGTTATCGTCGATGATATGGGATAAGTAACAACAAAATTTGATCGCGGATTTATGAAAAATATATCGAGAATGAATAAAATATTAACAATACGTAACACCCGTGGGAAGGGATCTTGAAGTATTTTTTTTTTTTTTTTTGTTGCTATTAATGACATAATCGATCAAAATCCTTTTGCCATCTCTTGATTGCAAATTATACTTATTTTCTTTCGAACTTCTAAATTTTAAAGACGTGTTTTTCAATATCAGTGTAGTTCTTTTGTATTAATTAACACTTTAATTACGCAAAAAATGACATACATATTCCCTTGTTGTTTTAAAACCATTAAATATCTTTCTGAATGATATTTGTACCAGGTTATCTTACGAGGTTCTCTCTCAAAACTAACTAGGGCTAATATTTTAAGTTTAAACGTTTCCTCCTAACAGTGGAAATGTTATATGCAGGTTCGTTCTAACATGCAAAAGTGGGAGACAGAGAGAGAAAGAGATAAAGATTAGTTAAGAGTAAATTGTGATTTTCATTACTAGTTGGAACGCTTTCGGATTCAAACGGCTAGTTAACAAATACCATGCCTAGATTCAGGAATTTTATTTATCATGAGAAGGTCTTGGGATAAATCTCATTTCTTTTTGCTGGAAACTCAGAATCAAAGGGTCTGCTAACATTTTGAGACCTACAGATAACAGTGCATTTTGATCATTTAATAGATTAATCTTCATCGCATACCCTGGGATAAGATGGTACAAAATAAATAATTAATTTTTTTGTGTTTCTGATTAATCCCTAGTATCTTGTATCATGTCGACCATTCCTATCATAAGGTCGGGTTTGAATCCCATTTCGAGTTGCTTCATTTTGATCTTCGGGCATATGGGTAGTAAGCAACCCTCAATCTCGTAACTGCAATTAGCTATGATGATGAATAGCGTAAGTGGATTTTATGCTGACGAGAAACTGCTCTTCGATTGGTCAAGCGGCAAGATACCAGAGGGCGTGTCCATAAGAGTAAAAAAAATCGGCAAATTTCAAGATTTTGATGTGAGTTGGAGAGCTGTAGATACATTTCCGATTGGATTTTGGGTAGTGAGAATAATGGCTCTGATTGGCTGCACAGAAGGTGCTAACAAGTGGGAAGAGCAATGTACAGAATGAAATACGAGAAGGGAGACAAGTTACTAAATACTTTTTTAAAAAGATAAATTAAGCAAAAATTAGTAGTAATAACAAAAATTACTGCAAGAGGACGAATTTGGAGGATTGTGCAAATTTAGAAGAATTCTTCTAGGAGCTTCTAATATGTGAGCCTTTCGAGTGGGAAGCCCTCAGAGTTAAATAGTTAGACTTAGGAGGGACTACTACCCATTGATCATGTGAAAATCTTTTCTTAGTCACCATATGTGAATACTAGAACAAAGCGAATTCTAAAAGCGATTTTGTGACAAACCAAGTTTTCGTTACCTAAGCACGAAAATGAAATATTTCAAACCATTTTATAGTAATAATATTTTTTAAAAAATAAAACCAATTCAAATTACATTGGATATTTCGTATTCAACAGGACATGAAAACACTTAATAATCAAACTTTTAAAAAGCATAGAACAGGATTTAAAAAAAAAAAAAAAAATAAGAAAGTGCTATTTCAGCTTAACTGCAATCCTTAACGTACTTTGGCAGTTTAAGACAATAGAGAATGATGTCAAACACAACATATACGTACAGACTATTTTTTTTTTAAATTTCAAACATTACAAATCCGTATAGTATAAAAAATTAAGGGCAAAAATTCACTCTCCCCGACCCCAATCTTATGAAAACTGGAAAATATACTTTACAACAAAAGCATATTCAGTCATTTCTACAATATACAAACTCCGCCTCGACATTTAACGCTAAGATACAAAAAAATTTAACTTAAAAAAACTTGATTTTTAATAATCTTAAAAGAAATTTCCAGTTCAAGTTTGTATTCTCGTTATTCACGATTAGAGAAGCAGGGCATAGTTTTTTTTAAAAGAATGTAAGGACTTAGTTTTCAACACTTTCATAATTGATGACCAAACAAGACTGGTAAAACACCCAAACACAGTGTAGTCCTTGCATAAAATCACCCAGAAGTCTTTATTATGATAAATACGGCTAGTCAAAAGAGATTACGTGAACACTCCAAGGAGTAATCTCGTCCCCAGACATCGCAGCGCAAGCGGCCACACACACAACAAAACACTTTACAATTCATAAAGTTTTGTTTTCGAGAATGAAAACGGGGGATGGGATAAATTTAAAAGGAAAAAAAAAAAGACCCTCACATGATAGAGGGAGTACTAACGACTTTTGAAGGCCTTTGGAGACAAATTTAGGCGTTATTTAAGAACTCGAGGGAAGAACAATTTATTGGCCCGTAATGAGCAAAAAACGCTCGCAACGATTGCCATTAATATCCCCACGATAAGAAACTGCGCTGCCCCCAGAAGAATGCATTAAAGTGTCGCGGCGAGTTATCTCAGTTTTAAATCGAAATCGCAGCAAGCTCATCAGCAGCTTGAAATCTCAAGGGGAAAAAGAAGGGGACCGATAAGATTACACTTAAAAGAGGTCGGGAAAAGAAACTTAAAGCACTTATTTTAGCAGAGATTATTTTGGAGGTTAAGTTTTTATACGAAAAGTTCACCTAATGTTTGACCATAACGATGCCTCCGACGTGACAATTGAGTTATCAATGGGGATGAGGACATTTAATCCATAAGTAAAGGGACATTCGACACAATGATTTTCTATGCACGGGTAAGATGGAACAAAGAAATAAAATGCAAAGAAATCAAAAGATCCTGTAACCTCACTAAAATAATTATCAATGAATTTATTCTGAAACTGTCTAATTGTAGTTATCACAATTGAAGATAAAAATATAAAGTGATCATGTCTTTGTGGTATAAACAATATCCGCCCGATTTAAAGTGTGTGGGGGGGGGAGATTTATAAGATATTAGAGGAATGAGGAAATAAAAAGATTTATTTTGAACAAGAAGCAAACTGAGTCCAAGTTCCGATATGAAAACTTAAAAGCTTCCTATTTTTTTGTTGTTGCTTTTAATGCCACCTGTTTGACGCTGTCAGATCGAGACCCACGAAATTCATCGTGGCAAGGGGCTAGTAATTTATGCCTGTTGTTAGCCATAGCTTTGAGCACCATGCAGGTTGTGACGGATCTATCCGCGTCCTTCCTCTATTCTTCTTGGGGAATCTCTGGTCTATCAATTTGAATTTAATCACAACCAACCTGTGATGTTCGACTATGCCTACTTCCCCTTGTCAACTCTCGGATCCGGCTAGAATTGTGGGAGCAACTAATTGATCAGAAGACATGATTCACTAAAATAATTTTGTCACACTTATCAACACAAGCACAATAATAATCCAATTAAGAAAGTTTGATCATTATTTAGAGCGCGAAGGTGAGACCAGTTAGCCTAGGGATAATATTACGGACACTCATCTAATTTCTACGTAACCTATACAAGCTCGGTTTTAACTCCGACGCGCCCTGACAATTTACTCTCTAACTTCTATTTAAATAATAAGCACAATACCTGTACTCTTGTAAAGCAGAAGTCCTACAGTTGAGGCCTTGAACACTAATATCTATCTTGATCAGCTCACATTCAAGTGATCCTCACTCTGGATATCTTCAATTCTCACTTTAATAATCTTAGATTCGCACTTCAATAACTCACGATCCTCCCTTCACTAACTCTCGAGAATACAGAATTTATATAACAAACTTAATTTGAATAATCACGTTTTCTTACCTTCGGTGAAAGTTGGTTGAATTAAATATTTTCCTTAAAGAGTCCTCAAGGGGTTAGAAGAGCCGCATATAGATCCGTCACAATCCCTTTGAAGAAGCAACCGTGATATGCAGATTAGGTCGGATATATACAGTCTAGGTTTTCCAGTTAGTGAGATTGATAGAAGGAGGTATATGAAGACTGAGATATAGACAATCCGACTAAGAGGAGAGATAGCTACCGATCAGGTATTATTCTACATTTAGTACGTTTCAGAGATTAGATAGTTGAAGGTATTCAAGTGACGATTGGTCACCATAGTTAAATTATAACTCAGATATTTAGAGAAGCGGATTGATCCTAAAAAAGGAGGATCGAGATATAAGAAGTCTTCTCGTATAATTCGCGTCTCATTGTTTAATCTTCCGTTACTCTTATTAGGAACATCTTTTATAGTTTGAATTATTAGAATTCTACCTGTTGATAATTTGTGTTTAATAAATAGACTGGATAAATATTATGGCTAGTCATCCTTCACTTCCTCCCACACTTCCAGGCAGGGCTGAGAGTAGACCAAGCCCCTTATAAACAATGGCAGCATAGTCGTTGTAGAGGAAGTTAATCGAAAGTTTAGTCGTGCTAAACATGGATGCGTCCTGTTTAGAACACCACGAGGTAAAACGCCGCCTTATTGTGTAAGATGAGCGTAATGCGGTCATCTATCGGTGAATGGTGATAACCTATGACAAAGCACAGTAAATGTCAAACATCTGTGAAAAATTGGTGTAAAAGTTTTCATGAAATACGGCAAACCTTCTGATCTCCATGACTATACTTACTTACACGTTCCTGTAAAACCCAAGTGAACTTTAGAAAATTCCGTGATAATTTTTGGAATATCCACCGTACAGTCCAAATTTGACACTCTGTGACTTCTAAACTTTTAGATCCCTAAAGAGAACATCACGTTTCCATTCGGAAGATAAAGCAAAGGAAGGTGCGCAGGACTTCCTCCAGAATTAACCGCCATTTTTCTACGACTAAAGCACAGACCTGTTGCAAATACAATAGGAACTATGCGACAACGTTCGTGACAATTCCTTTCGATTTCGAATAAATGTATTCTTTTTATTTAACATGTCCACTTTTCATTTAGACAACCCTTATACTAGACGGTTAAGGAGGGAGAAAAAAAACATTTACACAAATTCAAACTAATACAATTTCCCCAAACTTTATTCTAACTATAAAAACGTTAATTTGCGTTGGGAATGGATACAAACTTTGACCAAAGAAACAATGTCGGATTTTCTTAAAACACTAGAGCAAAAATAAATCTTTGAATAGCGGTCATTCAAAAAGTGCCGGAAACCACGGCACGGTGAAAGCTACGAACGACGACAGCGAAAATATTTCCCGGATTGGGGGCATTAATTGAAATCACAGCAGAGAAATAATAAATTTTGAAACGCGGAATTTTCACCGCGTGAGAGGTACTACGAGAACGGAGGGAAGGGGGTTGACCACCCCCCACCAAACGATAATTGTCAAGGGCGGGAAATACTTCATTCGAAAAGCTATTACGACGACTGTGCTGTGTACACACACCCGCGCGCAAGCGAAACAATTTGCATATTTCTCAGAAATTATGTGCCCGTCGCAAATAATGAGGGATGCGCGGTGTTTAAGAGGAGAGAATGAAATTATATTTTGGGGCTGACTGCTGTACAGAAGACTAGGGCGGATTAATTTATGGGATCCAGGATTTTCTGTCTGTGGGGCAGTCGAACGCGGAAAAATGCCACTGCGACTAAAAATGCGTGATATTTCGAAAAGAAATTAATTGTATTACCGTCTGGAATGGTTTTCTTTTGAGGTTCGACCATAAAGGCGTCGTTGGTTTGCAGCGACGATAGGATACGTACGGTGATATATACATATCGCTGAATGTAGTAATCGTTTTGAACAGAGCAAATTGTCTTATGGTAGCATTAATTGCAAAGCTTATTTACAATAGTATCACAATACGCTTTAAGTTACAAGTTAATTTATTGTAATGGCGCGAATGGCTTAGTAATAACAATTTTCCTCTTTTTTTCTCATTATATATGGGAATGGAATTGAAGGAATTTAACTTCTAATAAATTCTAGTTTATATATTTCTAGGATTATACATTTCTTATTTGTATGTAGGTTTTTTTCTTTTTCTGAAGCACTGCATATAAACTACAAAAATATTACAGCTCTGAACTAAAAACAATGGGATTTTTAAATTTTTTCTGAATAAATCTGCATTTATTTATTAAAATATTAAGAAACTAGTTTAAATAAAATATAACATTAAAAGTTTAAGTAAAAATATAGTTTAAAGGTTCAATTTCTTTAAAGAAAAAAAATAACATTATTCATCAAAAACTCGTCCAAAAATCTAGCACATATGTTTGCAATATATATCACGTTTTTGAAATATAAAATGCTGAATTCCGTATTAAAAGTTATCTATTAAAGAAGGAAATATATAAAATACTGATTTCCGCATTAAAAGCTATTTATTAAAGTAGGGAATATTAAAGAACTGAATTCAAAGTAGGAAATATATAAAATACTGATTTCCGTATTAAAAACTATTTATTAAAGTAGGAAATATTAGAACTGAATTCAAGTTATATCCAAGATTATCAGGAAATGTATGTTTTGGTTAAAGTTTTGAACCGCCACTATCTCATGTTTACAGAAACACCCCCCCCCCCAAATTTGAATGAAAATATTATATACTAATACTATAGGGATCATAATCACACAATAAATAAAATAAATAAAGATACTCGTAGCTTCATTAGTAAGATAAAAAGTTATAAGAATGATGCAGTATTTACAGTATAGAGGGAACAGATGTATTTTTTACACAATTAATGTAATAAATATAGGTATAAACAAACACACAAATTGAATTTTTGTATTTTAAACAGAATTTTTTTTAGGCCTTTTAAATGAAAATAGTGTGAAAAATTAAAATCTAACTTACGATCTGTCGGAACGAAATTCGGTTGTAAAACCAGACCTTGTACTTTAAAAAAACGAATCATTCAAAATATATACAATTTTAATATTTCAATTAAAGTTTTCTCAGACGATAATAAAAATAATAAAATTTTCCGAGTCTACAAAAGTAATTTAAAGGCATACAAAAATTTGAAAACATTTGTAAAAAGTTAAACATTTTATTGTGATCGAAAAACCGACATGTACACCAGCGCAAGAACATTAAAATTGGTCAAAAACTTGCGAGCGATTGCCCACCCGCATCGCTGTTTATTTTA
Organism: Trichonephila clavata; assembly: GCA_019973975.1. Taxonomy (NCBI): domain Eukaryota; kingdom Metazoa; phylum Arthropoda; class Arachnida; order Araneae; family Nephilidae; genus Trichonephila; species Trichonephila clavata. Next base: position 150,097 of record BMAO01032533.1, on the reverse strand, counting down.
TGTGTGTGATATTGCATAACAATATATTGTTTGTAAGTTATTGTGTCTTATCTAAGTCCTTGTATAAGTTTTCGATTGTACAGAAAAACACTTATAGACTTTGCCTCTTGATTAAAAAAAATGACGGGACATGCATTTCTACAAAGGAAGTAACCTTGGGAGTCGATTTCCACAAAACCCGATCTTAGCGGATGTCTATTCAACAAAAGAAACGTGCCAGCCAAATTTCAAGTCCTGTAGACCAGTGCTACCAACCTTTTTACCGCCGTGAACTGGTCAACGTTTGACAATTTTACCGCGGGCCACAGAGGAGGAGGGACTTTGATTGTTTATATTTTAGATTGTTTGGTTTTAACAATATTAATGTAATTGTATTTAATCCCCGAACTGCCGATTAAAAGACACGCGATCCGCTCCCTTTTGCTACCGTTTTTCACATTAGCGCGCATATGCACTGCACTGAGGCACAGATAATCATAAGTTTCTTTGAAATAAAGAAATAAATCCTTCTCAAACGCACTGTCAAGGTCATTTCATTGTATTCCAAAGCCTTCGGAATAGTTTTACTGAATACAACGCAAAAAAAGGAATAGAATTTTGGAAGCACGGGCATGTACGTCGGGGTCACATAATGCACCAGCTGAGCGAGACGGATATATATATGCCAAAGGCACTTAAGGGGTTAAACGTGTCTTCAGAAATAAACACAGCTGCACCAAAAAATTAATATAAAGTGGTTTAACAGGGAATATAAAGTGATTTTCATAAAAAGTCAAACAAACCCGAGAGAAATACACCACAGTAAACAAAATGGAAAAAAATTGATGTTTCTTGGAGCGGACCGGTACTATTTGATCCACGAACCGGTCCGTGGCCCGAGTGTTGGAGAGTAGAGGTTGGACTCTAATATTTTTGAAGATCTTGTGATAAGTAAATGTATGTGAGACGCAGGGGCGTAGCTACTGCCGTATCAAATGATACGGAGCCCCCAAGCTACAAGGGCCCCAACATGTCTTATTAACAATATCTAGAAAAGGGACTCGAAGGAATTTTGATACAGGGCCCCCTCAGAGTGTGAGCCTACGCCAGTGGTGAGACCCTTGCTTTTCTCATATATATATATTATGGCAGAGAGAGAAATCACAGATACAAATAGAGGGTAAAATGAATTGTCCTTCTTTTTACAAGGGAAAAAAGTATTCTTGAAAAAGTCATTTTAAATTATTACCATTAAATTAAATTAAAACATTTAGATTTGAGATCATACTTCTCAACACTATAATTTTTATTTAATAGCGTGAAATAAAAGAGTCAACAAATGATTTAAAATCATAATAGTAAAAAATTAGCTATTGCGTACGTCAGGGGCAAGAAACAAACTTAAATTGTATATCTATTTTACGGTTCACTGAGGTAATGCTTGTTTTTGATTGTTACCGATTGACAGCATCTGAAAAGAGTGTACTTCATTTTGAATCACCCTGTAGGTATATGAACATAGAGAAAAAATACGACGAAAAGGTTGATGGGTACAATTTTCTCCTATATATGAATTATTAAAATATTCGAAAAATATTACTCTAAGACTAATTTACCGCGTGTTCAGTAAAGAGCCGAATATTTTATTCATTTAACATATTTGATTCAATACCGCAGCAGGCATCTTAAATTCCTCCCATTAACATTTCAAAACTAAACTATTATCAAGTAGATAGCGAAATTATTAATTTCGTTGTAATAACAATGCGATAAATCCAATTATTAATAATAATAGCCATTAGAATAACAAGAATTAATTATCTTTAAAGAGTTGGATTCGTGAAAATGCATTTCAAGGGATTTATCTATAATGGTTTCAATTAAAACTGCTCCTGAGAAAACATCGCCTCAAGACCCGTATTTAATTGTATTGAAATTATTTATTAATTTAATCGGAAAACTAAATGGTCCCTATCTATGTATTTTCCACTGTATATTCCTGCAGCCAAAATTACTAAATAAAGGAAATTGTAAGAGAAGATTAAGTGTGGTACAAATTTTTACAAAAACATAACCAAAAAGCATATTTTTGAGGAAATTGGTTTGAAATTTTTTACTAATCCTTGGTCCAAATTTGTTCTTTTTAAAATCTTGATGGTAAATAAATGATTTGAATAGAAATAGCAGATGGCTGCAATTTGGGACATTTTTTTAAATCAGTACTTTTCTTTTAAATCATCATAATTTGAAAGCGAGAAAAAATGTTTTTAATATTGTGCCCACAAAAGCTTCTAAAGATCAATTATAACTTTTAAAACTAACCATCCCGAAATGTTTCGTTCAATTTATATCATCATCGACTGCTGTATTTTTTGTTAAAATTTCTGCTACCTCCTATAGTTTGAGAGCTCCCCTCCCCCTTTTAAACAAATATGCTTTGGTTACAGTACTACAAAAGGTATGGAAAAGCGATATAATACATATACATAAAAAATAATAATAAAAAAAATGAATACACATTTAAATAGAATGTCAGTTTACTTTATTTAACAAATGGTAATACCACGAAAGAATTATAAAGCAAAACCTTAAAAGAAAATTCTCCATACCGAGACAGAAATATGGATTATAAATTACTAGTCTACATAAAGTTTGCATAAAAGGAACAACAAACATTATTAATAAATCCTACAAAAAGGCGAGTAATGAAAAGGTGAATAAAAATAAAACGTATCAAAATAATAGAACAGGAAATTTTAAAAACAATAAATTAAGTTGGTGCATAATAAGGATTAAATGAAAATACAATTCCTTTCAATAACAGAAGAAAATAAATTTTTTTTTTAAAAAAAAGTTTTTTTTTTTTTTGAAAATGGTTAAGTATCTAATGTAAAATCAATAATGCTATATTGACATTTTTTTTTTCCAATATAAAATTTAAATCATTAAAATTATCTATAAAAAATGCCAGTTTTCTTTTTTTAAAAAGTTTCTGTATGTGAATATCAAATAAATCATATCTTTCAATAAAAAAAAGTAAATCTTGAAATACATCCACACACATTTTACTTTGGTTAAAAAATATTTTTAAAAAATTATTGAAAAACGAATATTTAAATCTTTTAAAAAGTAAATATTATAAAATAAGTTAAAATTTCACAATTTTTAATGTTTCTAATATTTCTCCAAATAAAAAATAATAAAAACACTCACGAAAATTTGTTTTGAAACTTTTTTATATTAATATGAAACGGAAGTATTAAATGAAAGTTTTTAATTTCTAAGAAAGAATGCAAATTACTTTCCTGAATCATTCATAGATGGCGTAACGAACAACCTTTTTGGTTATGCTAAAATGAGTGAAAAGCTATTCCCAATATTTTTGAAATTAAACTTGTGAAAATAAATAAACAAAAAAAACACACTACAGCGATAGTTTTAATAAAATTTTCGGCAACATTTTTGAGTCGGAAATACAATTAATAATTCCAGAAAATTCCAAATCTTTTTTTTTTGATCTATCACAAATAACTTTCAAAAAGCACAATTTTTAGTTAAAAATATATAGAACTTAATTTTAACAGAAATAGAATTTTAAAATCCCCCTATTGCTTTGTTTAAATAAAATCCATAATTATCCTTAATTTTTCTAACAAACGCAAGAAATATGCATTCGAAATAAAATGTGAAATATAACGAATTTCAAACAAATGAAATGTGAAATATTTAATGCAAATTTCAAAGGAGTTGAATAAAATGTCAAAACTGCTAAGTACTAATATTACGTCATTTCTCAGTGTAATTGTAACCGATAAAATTTTCTCAGATATGTCCTATCAATTATATAAATTTTTTTCGTATTTTCTTTGTCACTATTTATACTCAATATTTATTTTTCTGGGAGAAAAAACATTTTTGGTACAATTAAGTATTTAATATTTATTAGCACACAACATGAATATTTGAATCTTCTTGAATCACAAACTATCTTTTTGAAATTATAATTTATTAAAATAAATAAAACTCTACACATGCATTGAAACAATTTTTTCTAAAAAAAAAAAAAAAAATTCCAATTCCTAAACATTTAATTTTACAGATGTAGGAGTTTCCCTTCCCCATAAAGAATTCGGTACTTTTCTGTTTCGCCGGCGCAAATCTCGCCAAGCAGGCTTTATTGGCGACAACACACAATATGCACAATATTTTAATGATTATTCTCAGAGTTCATAACAATTGAATATAAGTAAAAGAATCAGAAGTATTTAAATGAAACGTATTATTGAAATGTGATACAAAGTACGACATAAGTTCTGGATACATATTTGCTATCTTCTTGCGGAAGGGGGAAAAAGAAGACAAATTGGAATCACAGTGGGCGTTACTGAAGAAATACGATATTAAGAGAAAATCATAAAATCATTTGCACAAAAATAAGATTCCAACGGAATACATGAGAATGATTTCAGAGATTTAAAATATTCTCTTTTGATCACTTGACACAGAAATTCACTATCTCAGAGCTTTTCTTAAACAATTACTTTTAGATTTAAGAAGAAAACTGAAATATTAAACTGCGTCTCAATATTTAGAAGGGATATCGAAAAAGCACTTTCAAAGTAAAATTTTAAGTCGTACATTTGGTAACAAGAGAAGTTTCCATGAACACTGAAAATAAATTCGTTGAACTAAGGTCCTTTCCATTTAAATTTTACGCAGGGAAAAAGGTTATAATTACATACTAAAAATAAATAAGCACTTGTTATAAGAAGTTAAAAAAAAAAATTACACTCACTTCAGTGGCATCCCCCCCCCCACACACATTTAAATTAGAACGATGCATTTTCGAGTATCGAATTCTCTTTCGCCGATTATCATGTTCTGTCACGTTTGAGAAAATTAATGGTAGCATGAGATAGTTAGGAAATTAAATATTTGGTTTATTTACGTCACAGCTATTAATTACAGTATATACATTCACATTGAAGTCATTCAAAATATTGAGTATTTCACAAGAGTTCATTCAGAATATGATATTTGCAAGCGAAGGAGGCCACAACCGTTTTCTTCAGTTTTCCTACGGACTCCCTCTCCACTTTATGGGTCTTGGGATGCGTGTGTGGTTCGGTTTCTTCCTCACACCTCGAATTACTCTCGGAGTTTCCGGACGGCGCTGAAGAATCCAGCCATTGGGTTTCTCATTGCCATCGGTTACAGGGTGATGTCAGATCAAAAGTCGATGCAATATTTAGGTACACGTGTACACAAGAACGCTGTTATCCTATCGACAAAAAGAAGTCAATTTTTCAGATGTGTGACGCGAAAACGTCATAGTTAACATTTATCTAAAACCATGATTGTTGCCAACTAAATGAAAGCAAAGCATCTATCTTTCTCCGGTTGGTCGTGGCCCCGGTTGCAAACTCACGGTCAGCGCTATCGATTCATAGTGTTACTGTTGACCAGCTGATGCATGTTAAATCTGTCGAGGCTCAAAGTCCTTCCGTAGTCGTAAAGGTCAAAAAAGAGAGGTGCCAATGTCATCCTCGGCACTTGACCATGGAACAAAATTATGAGGCCCACCGCCAAAAAGCCCTCATGCTGCTTCAGAGTACGACGTAAAATAAAACCAAATTGTCCGGTTACTGTATAATTTCTTTCAAGCATTCAAATTCTCTTAAAGAACCAATTTTCTACGAGGCATGTTGACTACTGTTCTCAATATTTCATGAAGTTCTTTACAAATGAAAGAATATTGTGGACTTACGTTTAGCCCGACAGATCTTTGGGTATTTTTAAAAACAATGAATGAAAGTAACAATATATCGAGTTTATTTATCACATCAATTATTACTGTTAGCCACTGTACAAGCCACCAAATTGTATATGTCATTTTTCGTGTGTTAATTTTTTGTTTGTACTTAATTTCTATACAATTCTAATTAATATGTTTTTTGTGTAAAATAGCTATTTTTTCCTGGCAATATGTTGTTTGCTTTGAAAGATGTTTGTATGATACAATCTTAGAGAAATGCGCCAATTGTTGTTTTCTCGCTAGGACAGAGATTCCCAAACTTTTTTGACTCATAGACCCCTTGCCATGTTCTTAGGTTTCGGGTAGACCCCTGCTTACCTAATATTAAATTTTTGCAAATTTATCAACTAAAATGTCTTTAGTGCTACTACTTTAAAAGAATTAAATTTCTAACTGTAATAAAGTATAGCGTTTGAAACTTTAGTAGCGCATGTTAATGAATTAAAATCAAATTAATACTTAAAATAACTGAACAACAAACATTTGCTTTTAATGAGAGATATGAATCTAATGCTTCAATAACAAAATTTCAACATTTAAAATCAATCTAGTCAGGTTTAACCCTAAATCTCCTTTGTTAGTGTCCAGTTCTTTTTTCTTTCCCCTTTCTTTTTTGGTTTTTGAGATTGGCAAACTCAGTGGAACCCCCCTCTCACAAGGAAAAGCAATTAAAAACTTTCTTACGATATTCCATAATTTGCGACAAATATCAGGTATGTCTTTTTAAAGCCAAAATTGCTGACATCCGTTTCTAAAATTTATTTTGAGATCTTCGTTAGGACCTATTCTGATCAGCCCCATCGTAATATGACATTTTTTTTTCAAAGTGACTATATGAAATCATTGTCTACTGCTGTTTTTTATTACAACAAAAAAAAGCAATCTCAAACCTAGTTTCAAAATCTGAGTAAAGGCATTTAAATGTTGAACGTAGGTTAAAATGTCCTGACAGACTGTCTGTGAGAAATTGAGAAAATTCGCCACGTCCAGTATTATACTTTTTTAGCTTAATTTTGGAAAGAAATGCTGAAATGTGGTCCTTATCTTGATAAAAATTTATGCTGTCACCTAGTAACCACAAATTAACCTCACTAAATTTAGTAAATGTGAATTGGTAAAATCTGGTTTCCACTAGATTAAATTTTTTTAAAGATTAAAGTCATGATTTGGGATTTAATGAGAACTACTATCATAGACCCTTATTTACACCTCATGGATCCCCAAATTATTTTTTTGCTGGTGTGGACCCCTTGCAGGTCGACATAGACCACTTTGGGAATCACTGCGCTAGGAGGTTCACCGCTTAAGCTGCTTGCACTTGTTTAAAAGCTTTCTTTGCAAAATTTAAATTGCTTTAAATTCAAAAGTGTTATCGTCTTGTAAGTCGACCAATAACTGCATTTTACAATTCAATTCCAGATTCAGTTATAAGTTAAACATTAATGACAAGTGTTTGTTTATTTAAACAAATAATATAAATACAAATAATATCGAATCAATCCACCAAAAGATATTTCAATGACTACTTTAATCTGAAAAGTAAATCCATGATAGTTCATATATTACTAAAAACAAAACCCCTTAAATGGCTTGAAATCCTCTAGTGTTAAGTACAGCAAAAGGTTATTTCAAAAACTCTTAGATTAATATAATAAAAATGTATTCAAATTGCAGAAATTATTTTATAACATTTAAATTAACTTAACTACAGATAAATCGACTGAAATAAAAACTCATTATTCAAAAGTTATTATTCATACGAATTATCATTTTTTTTTTTTTTTTTTTTTACGAAAACGAATTGCTTAACACGCAACAATATCTATATGAAACTTTCTGACAGAAATATTCTTCTCAATGACGAACGATATATATAACCATAAAGCATTTTTTAAGAATTAACAAGTAATATAAAAAAAAATCAATTCATACTTAGATCAACAAAAAAAAATTATTTTAGTTAATTTTTATTAAATAGTTACAATTAATATAAATATGTATATACATATGACAGAATCACAGTATTAAGTGGCAATTAATTTTTATTAATTATCATTAAAGTATCGTATTCTCATCCGAAACAATCGTGTATATAAAATTTCAGTTCAATTGAATGCTTTGAAACGTGAAGGGAAATAAATCTTTCAGAGTCGCTAAAAATGAAGCCAACGTGGCTGTGTATCTGTAATTCTTTAAATAATTAATTTCAGTCAATGAATTTTAATTAATTATAATTAAATTATCGTATTTTTCCAAAACAATAGTGCATAGAAAATTTCAGCTCAAATGAGCGCTTTAAAATGTGGCAAAACTTGAAAAGGTTTTTTCTCACAAGTCGCCAAAATGGTTGCTAAGTCGAGAAAAATGATGCCAACGTGGCTGTATATGTAATTCTTTGCATAATTAGATTTAATCAATTAAGTTTTATTAATTATAATTAAATTACTGTATCGGCATCCAAAATAAACGTGTATATAAAATTTCAGCTCAATTGAGTGCTTTAAAATGCATTTTTTAACGATTGAAAATTTGAAAAAGATATATATATATATATCTAAATAGAGAGAGAGAGAGAGAGTGTGTGAGCTTATAGTAGGAATTGAAAAACCATATCTTTTCCAAAAACAACAGCTGCATCTCATTCTCCGCTCCCGCACAAGAAACAAAGTGAGCCCTGCGAATTCAATTACAAGCATTGCCAACGCGAAACATAATTTAGTAATTACATCCCTAAATGATGCTAATTACTAGAGGCAACAAATAACAATAACACACCACTTTTAATCACGAAGTAGTGGACCCAAACAAACATCTCAAACCTTCAGTCACGCAATAGGTAGACAAAAAAAGCCCCGGAATCTAAACATCCCCCGATAAGGTCAACACTACCGCAGGGCCACAATGCACAAAAGCAGCCTTGTAATTAGCCCTCTGACCACGAGCAAAGCCAAGTTAAACGTTTCGCTTGACAGCAGGGGCGGTCAATTAAGCCGGGGCGCCTGCCAATCAGATGGGGCGGCATGATTCATGAATCTTAATGAATGGATTGGATGTCTTAAAAGCGAAACTGATGGACCGAAAATGGCGCACCTGGACAAGACGGGATGGTTGTGGTCGGCTGGATTGATGGATGTCCAGGGAATGCATTAAGCAGTCAATCAAGAGGCGGCTGGGATATGTGCGCATTTATCAGAGGGAGGGAGTCATCGCTGAAGCGCTGACAATGCGGTAATTGATTTGGCTTGTCTGGCAAGACAAAACGCTGGGGATGTTTCAGAGAGGTATATACAGTCGGAATGGAAATGGAATTAATGTGGGATGTTTTGATGGAAGAGTTGGAATTCACGTCAAATATATTGCGTGGTATATAGCATTAGATTTAATTTCCCCAGAAAAAATTTTACCAATCCCTATAGTTAAAATTCTTGGTTTGATAACTGAATAATAGATCTAAAATACAAAAACCACCAATTTGTGCACATTTCTTTTTTTTTTTTTAAATAAATTTATTTGCAAAACTCCTCATGCTTCACATTGCATAACATGAAGCTTACAGACGTGTACATATATATAACATCATTATAAAATTTAAAACAAAATTAATTTAAAAGACAAATATAAAATAAAAGGAAGGGAGGAAATACACAAATATAACGAAAGGAAGGTACCTCTATAAGACTTCAAAAATCTATACAGTAAACAAATTTTCAGTACAATTGACCAACATAGACAAAACAGGTGGCCAGGAAATACCTAAACGTTTCAACTTTTTAAAATTTTCTCTTTTACAAAAATATAGGCTACAATACAACAAGACATGTTCAGCGGTTTCAGAGCATCCAGACCAAAAGAACAAATACCATTTTACCAATTAAATTAAACCTAGATAAATAGCTCTTAAAATTTTCCATTCCTATTAGAATCTGGGATAACTTAAAATCAGTAACAAATTTCTTACATTTTAGCCGTTGATAAATGGATGGAAAATTTTTTTGCACATTTGGATAAGCTTTTTAATTTTGTTTTGAATTTGCGTCAATGCAAACGTTAATGACGTTGACCTCAATGTAGAACTTCGGGCAGCTTACGTCATAACTTCAATATTTTCAGAGACGTCTTTATTATGCAAATACTAATGAAACACGGAGCATATCAGATAATGATATTTACAAATTCCTTAAGGTATGGATTTATTATTTTCACAAAAACTCTACTTTACAAATCAGATTCCGAAACAGGTATCAATTACACAGTAATAACAAACGAAAAACCCAGTTCTCAAATGGAAATTCAGTAGATCTCTCCGTTGTTTCATAAGATGGTTTTATAGAAATTGGAGCTCTAAACCACTGGCGTAGCTAGCTCTGAGAGGGTTACCTTAAAGTTGTTGGGCATGAGTAGGACATACTACTTTGATTTGCACAGTCCAAATTCAAAGTGGAATTTACAGCAACTGATTGGAGGAATGATAACCGCTCGCAAGAATACACGCACATACAATAATGAAAGAATTATAAAACATAATTAAATAATTACGATTGATGTATATGCCATTTTTACTGAATTAACATATATGCTTCACTGTTAATTAGATTTTTGAAATTCTCCAGAACAAAACTTACATTAAAACTTTCTTTATTGGCTGATTTATTGCGATACATCTTAAAGTAGCGGAAGGTAAAATGGGCATCATGCAGTGTAGAAATGTATAAAATAACCGTCTATATGTTTCAAAATACACGCTACCTGCAATAAATTATACAAAACAGCACTTTAAAGCACTAAATCGTCGTAAGATTATATTGCTGTTTGGCAAATAGCAAATATTTAAATAAATTATCCAAAAATCTAATAAAGTTTTATTTTAAAAATTATAGAACTTATCTTCTGCAATTAATTAAAAAAATACTTTAAAAAAGTTCATTTCTCGAAAATACTCATACCACGATGAGTTTTAAATGTCTGGAAATCTTCTGTCATCTTCAACAAATTATTATTATCGTATACGTAAATGTTGACTATTTACAAGGGGGGAAAAGAGTGTATTTTTAGTGCTGACAAATATTTATTTATTATGTGAACTGAGATATTTTTTTTATAAATTTACTAAAAGAAGGGCTGAGCATCTATAGTAACAAATGACACTTAAATCACATAGAAATAAAATAGAAATAGCACTAATATGGCAAGGCATAAATTTATAATGAATTTAAGCTTTAATATCAACCAATAATTATTTAATTCAAGTTTTAAACAGATAAAAAGAGAAAAGGGGGGGGGGATATTTAGAAGGATTTTTCGTTTTCAGTTCTTGAACAAGACAGCGAAATGAATTAAAAATAACCTTCCCTTCGTTATAATTGAGACGATATTATTAATCCCCCCCCCCTCTTTAACCCTAAGATTTTAAATGCTTTCAGCTTTTTCATAATATTTCTCCCAATTATCATTATCCGAAGAAATTGGCAATGCGAATATAACAATGGTGCGTTTACACACATAAAAATTATTACTCATAACTTCATCTTAACTAATTTTCTTTTGTTTTTCTTAGTTACCATTGCGAGATTATAAGAAAAACGAACAAGTTAATCTGCTTAAACTAATTACAGCGTTCTTCCTCAAGGCTATTTCAGGTCAATATTGATTAGGATAATAACGTAAAAGAATTAATTGCATACTAAGGATTATTGCAAGAGAAATGGCAACGATATTTCTCATTCTTAAAAAAGCAAGCGTGAGAGAAGGTGCAAAAGGTTAAGAAAAGTGCATGTTGCGTCTCCCCCCTCCCCCAAATCTCTATAATCCAGATTATCAAAAATAAGTTTTGCACAAGTTATTTTCCTGGTAAGTATTTTTTTAATATATCAAGCATCTTATTCAGAAAGATTAAAACATAAGCAATAATAATAAAGTACACAGGGCGCTAGCTTCAGATCGAAAGACAAAAAGGTAACCCTGATACCTATGAACAGATTGAACCATGGAAAATCTCAGAGGTTTGTGCCATAGAAGGTTTGAAAGAGTATGAAATAGACTAAAATTATAATTACAAGAAAGTTTTCTAATTTAACTTGTGCTACTTTTAAGTTTGTTTAAAATTAACTAAACACAAAATTCTCTTTAATGATTCTTAGATCATACATAAATATCGTAAATAATCCCCAATAAACTACTAAAAATATCTCAAATAAACTTAATATATTTTTCATTCTTAGAAAAAACAACTTAAAAAAATGAAAACACTGGAACATATATTCACACTTCAAGTATTATTAGAATGAAAATCAATTATTATAAATTAATCAAGCTCACTACTCAAACATTAAAATTGTAAAACTGACTTTAGAATCTAAGAGTTCCTTTTAAGAACTCTAGTAAATTTGTTTACACGCACATTATAGAAATCATACGTTAAATCATTCTAGAATTCCTTTCTATAAATTTTCGATGCATAAAGAATAAGTATAATTAGATGAATGACAAAAATATACATGCATTAAATTGCTCTATTTGAAGACATTTGACTGATCATTAAAATTTGAACCATGATCTATTGAAGAGGTTGATTTCCAAGCTGATGCAATATTCTACTTATCACAATAAGTGATATTTTAAGCCCTAGATTCATTTAACATGTTTTACCTCCTTTATTCCGCTTGATCTGTAGTAGCATTAAGGTCCGAACCAGCGAGTATTTAATCATATTAGTTGCAATAAACATTAATACATAAGTTTATTTTAAATTAAAACCACGATATAAAGTTAAAGGATGAAAACAATTTATGCAACAAAATTAATTTTTAATTAAAAACTACATTATTAAACACAAAATCAAATATTATTCTTAAATTATATATGCAGTGAACTTGTGTAGTAGGCCAGTAACTTTTCCAATGCATAAAATAGAATAAAAATTACTAAAGCTAATAATACTAAAAAGAAGAGATAAGTAATAAAAAACAGCTTTTACTTACCACTCCGACGATACGAAGATACTTTTATCCTTCAAAGACGAGCCAATTTAAGTAATTTTCAGCCATTTTATAAGTAGTGTCTGAAAATAATGAAAAATTAATAAACACATGTTTATATTCCAAAACAGAATTTTGAAATAAAATAAAATTTTGAAGAGCATGTAAATATCAACGTTAAATTTTGTGTGTGTGTGTGTGTGTGCACAATGCTATTTTAAATATAAGTACGAAAATTTTGAAATATATTTGAATAGTACAACGAATAAAAGAATTCTAATTAAAATTCGAAATGGCATTTTATTTCAGTTTACTTTACATGTAAAGAAATTTTAAAAGTTTATTTTTTTTAAATTACCTTACCAAAATGCCAAAGCTAAAAAAAAATAATAATAATAATATTTTTTGCTATTTTAGATATCTAACATAATTGTGTAATTATCTTTCATGTTCGTAACATGCATGATGCTTCCATACTCCATTAATTCATAACTCCGTTTGGCCCCAAAAGATGGCAGCACTAATTAAAGTAAGTTCCTCTGATGATGAATTCTAAAGAGAGAATTTGAAAACTGCCAATACCAATAACACAGCAAATTTTTAAACTTTGTATGAATCTACCTGTTTACTTTTTCACTAAAAAGCGTTTAAAAAAAGTACAAAATAAAGAATTATTTTATTTCTCTGAAATACATTTCATCACTCAAAATGTTTAGTATGATGGGAATGAATATTTCTTTGTGGGTAAAAGATTACTTCCAACTGTTTCTTTCACTCACGTAACTTCGACAGGTATAAATTATCGAATATTGAAATTAAATTTAGGACTCCGACATAACTAATACATGGAAACTGTCTCAGTACGCTTAGAAATAAAAAACTGTGATAACTTGAAAAGTGCTGGAATAAATGTACTAAGATAATTTCACAATGACAAAGAAGGTATTTTATCCACTTTTTCTTTGTTTTAAAAAAATCTATAAAATGTTTTAAAGAAATTGCAGCTAAAATTTTCTCATTCAAATTTATTTACGCGAAAGAATAAATTTATTTTAGGAATCTCAAAATTTTTAGGATTTTTCTATAAAATGAATATTTATATCAAATGGAAAGTTAAGAATTTTTCTATATTTTTCTTAAATTTTTTAAAAAAATACAGATAAGTTATTTTTATTAGTCAAATAAAATATAAAATTTTCTTGAATCAATAGAAGTTTGAAAATAAAAAACACTAACCAAATTTTATTCGCATTCCTTCTTTTCTCATTTTAGACAAATTTTAGACAATTTCTTTGTCAAGTGCTTTTTAAACACCGAAATACTTCTCAAAGCAAAATCAACCACTTGACTAAGTTTTATGTTTCCGAAGGCTATAAACTATGACAATCGTTTGTGCATGTCCTAAGAAAAATTGTACAACTAGATTCGTTGCTTTAATTATTAGAGACAAATATTTTTCTCGTAATTGGTTTACATATTATTCCTCTCAACTGAATAAAAAAGCGTCAAATCATCATTATATATAGGAAAATAAAACAATGACACCGCACAAAATAATATGTATTCAACAACGCACATTGTTGGGAAATACAAGCTAGAGACAAGAGTAATAGAAGAGACAATACAAAAGTAAAGTCATACCTTTAAATAAAAAATAACGAAAAAACATTAACATTGAGGTTTCTTACACTTGATATTTAAAATAAAAATATTTAATAACGCATAATATTTAGTGAATATTTCTTTTCCCAACAGATCTTTTACGTAATCTTTACTTAAAATGCATACTTATTTGTCCTATAAGCAATATAAAAATGTATTTAATTTTTCTAGAATTTAATAATTATCGCTATTTTTATTAGTTTGATTTATAATTAACGTTGCACAAGTAGCATTGAACGATATGGTTTATATTAACCCTATATAACTAAACTTAAATCTGAGTTATTCAGTAATTGATCATTCGATTTGAACTACGAATTAAGAACAAGCATATCTTTATACACAGTGAATTACGCGTTTAACGCGAAAACGCATAAGACGAAATATCGGTTAATACGAAATAATACAACGACCCCGACAATCTACTTTGTATTTTCATGCCCTTTTTTCTCTTAACGCGAAACGAAAATCGCTTAACACAAAAAGATTTCCTTTCTGGAAATGAATAAAATTCGGAAAACACCAGCCACGCAGGCGAGATTTAAGGGTGCGAAATGAAACAAAGGTGGCTTCACGTGTTTCGTAGAAATGATGCCAACTTGGCTTCAAAATACACACGAAAGAGCGTGTGACACGAGCCAAATTTGTTTATCTAAGCTACTTACACCCTCTCCACCCACACAAAAGTATCTCATCTCTCATCAGTTTTGTTTTTCAAAAAACTTGAAAATTTTGTGTTAAATTTCTATTTGTTCTTGTGAATGTTTTTGTTTCATTTATATTTATTAAATACATGTACATATACATATATCTCAGTGGCGTAACGTACACCCCCACAACCCCCTCGTCTAAAGGGAGGGGGGGACAAGATTGTAAGGGGCCTCAAAGCCTGACTGACGCTCAATACGTATTTAACCAGTTTATAAAATAATAAAGACAAAACCTGAGTTTGCACGGGGACCCTAATATTCTCCATCACGCCACTGATATCTATTTAAATGAATGTACTCTAATAAACTTCCTTAAATATATGTTTTTTTTTTTACAATATCCTTTAACACGAAAAAGTATATCAATTCATTCATTTTCGTACTCAAGTGATTTTTTCACACTGTATTTTATTTATTTCAAACAAAGTGTTTCTTCGCGAAATACTATTTCCACTAAAACGCAAAAAGATAAAAAAAAAAAATGTACATACTTAGGAAATATTAAAAGTATGCTCTTCACAAGCACCCTTGTTGAAACATTTGCATACGTATTTTGTGATTCTGCGTTCTTTAGAAGGACAGAAAGTACAAATTCTGCGAAGGCAAGGATGGGTGTCAATCAGACAAATGTTTAGTTATCTAGAGTTAGCATCATACTCAGAAACAATACATCGGTTATCTGCGCCAGATTTCATAATTTTGAACCATGATCGAGTGACGACGATGACACTTGAAATGACACTTCACTCTCCAAACTTCCCCACCAAGCCAAAGTGACGACCGTAAGTTGAATAGATCAACCGTATATCTGCCTATTACACGAGGTTCGGGCACTTGCGACTATGACTATTTGGTTATGAAGGTCGCAGCAATCAGAAGCAACCCAGTGGCTATTAACGACGAAGTTCACCATTTTGGCAACGGTCATGTGACGAGGACGACATTTAAGATACGCACGCCGTTTCCTTAACTTCTACGCAACATCATATGGAGACTTTCATCACCGACAGATTAACGTGAATCAGACCCATTACCAAGGGTAGGACTATACCCTTTGGAATAGACAAGTGTTTCTTAACGTTGCACAAGCAACTCAAGAACTTTCCGACGAACCTCGTAATTTTGAGCCTCGGTCATGCTACCCCTCTCTCCGGACTTCCACACTAAGCCAACTGGAGGACTTTGAGTCTCGATAGACTTAATGTGCCTCAACCCCGCGACAAAGAGGGTTTTCAGTGGCACGCAGGGTACGAGTTCGTGACCCATGACCACTAGGCTATCAGGATCCACAGAACTTTTTGGATGGACAACACTCAAACTAGCTATTGTTGCCTTATAAAACTTCCATACCTTTTTTTTTTTTTTTTAAAAAAGCTTAAATATTTTCACCTGATAATTCTTTTAAACCTAAATACCGTACAATATTATCACAAATTTTAAAAAATGCATAAATACAATCAGGGACGTATTCAAACATGGGCCGCCTGGGCCTTCTTTCGTTCTCGACTCAAGTCTTAATAAGATCATGATCTAGATCAGTGGCGCAGACAAGGAGGGGAGGATATCCTAGGAGTCCGGACTTCCCCCCACACCAAAAAAAGCCTTTTTTTTCGATTGATAATCCTACATACATATAACGTAAAATTAAAAAAAAATTAACAATTTATTTTATTAATTAATACTAATTATTAATTCAATAATTTACTTGTTTACTGTTTTTTGTCAACAAAATCAGGAGAATCAATTGATGTTGTCTTAAGGTATGATACAAGTTGGGAGACTTTTCGACCATGGACCCCCTCCGAAAGTTTTTTGTGTGCGCTACTGATTTAGATCACTTCAATGGTGTCAAATATTTTACCCGAAAATATTCTCCGAAAAACAGGGAATTTCAAACTGCATGTCAACTGGCAAAAGAGGCAAGACTGTTCCCCCCCCCTTTTTGTGATAACTATTGTCCATGTCTAGGCATGAGCCTAATGCCATAAAAAAAATCATTCAACTCATTTAGTCGAAATGCGGCCATCGGTCAAATCGGTTTGTGAGTCGTACACAGTTATTTCTTTCAAATCCCCGTTTGTACCAGAATTTGACAATGCATGCTTTTTTCTGTCTACTTATGAAGAACACAGGCAGGGCCTAGTTTCGTACAGAGGCCCAGGGTCTCAAAAAATCTTCTCAGGGCCCAGAGCTTCAAAAAGTCTTAAGACACGTCCCTGAATGTAACTCTTTAAAAGTAAAGTCAAAAAACGGAATAACCAACAACTAAATTTCAATATTTTAAGTCCAATCACTGCAATTACGCAAAAATAAATAAATAAATAAAATAAAAAATAAAATCAAGGACACGATACTTAAAACAATTCTTTAATATCCAACGATTTTTTCAAACTCATAATTATTTAAATTAATGCAAGTATCGGCGACAAAGAATATAAACAAATCAATTAAGACACACAACACTCAGTTTGAAGTAACTAAATAATAACAATAAAAAAAAAACTTGAACAAGCATCCATCTTTTCCGAATAATATAGTCTGACATAATTAAGATAAATCGCGTAACTTCAGTCGACAGAATTAATAGCGGTCAAATTAAAACGCATTGTACGATGAACGGTGGCATCAGTTTGTAAGGGAAGATTAATAAATTTAAGGGAGAGAGATGGGCTATCTATCAGGCAAGGCTTCAAATTTAAGTTCTAAAAGTATCGAAACTTAATTTTTGGATGTACCGTCAACCTCAATGGGGTTGACATTTCCCCGGAATTTTAAGAAAAATTTCAGCATCCTGAACAATGCTTAAATGGAATGCATAATTATTCCATAGGCTTACAAACCAAGAGTGAAACCCATTTTAAAGATTAGAATTTTAAAAAGAAATAGAATTATATTCTTCTGTATTTCTCCTCACTGGAAACATATTACAGATATTTTTCGTTCTTGGGAAGTATAATGAAGCAAATTAAATTTTCAAATACAAATATCATTAAATTAATAATACAAATTGCATAATAGACTGGCTTTCAATTTTTGAACATTTAGAGCAGCATATTGAACTTCGGAATTCTCATTTCACGCTTCAAAGGGGAAAAAAACCATTCATCTCTTGTTTTAAGATTTAAAAAAAAGCGGGAAAATACATCTAACAACCTAGACATGAAAGAACGTTAAAAATGTCTGCAATTTCGTCTGTAAAATATTTATTATTCAACAAATAAATAATGGTACGTATTATACCATCGACCTCATTCGTTAACTCAAAAGACGTCGCCAAATGCCACGATAGACAGCCAATAGTGGAAACCGTTCCCGCTCGTGATCGAACAAGGTAATAATAACCATAACAGTATTTGGCGACGTTTTTTGAATTGGCGATGTCTTTTCATTTGACGAAAGTGGTCTATGGTGTAACATGTAAGTACCTAAATAAATACATATTATTTAGAGTTGGTCTTCATTGGACTTTTTATGGAGTTCATGTGAAATTCGAGATTTGCAGAAGTATCGAACTTGTTTTTATTGAGGCGCTTTTGTTTAAGCGCTATTTTATTGAAGCGCTATTATCGCTTTTGTTATTATTTTTTTCTTTTTCTTCATATAAAAGCTTTTATTATAATCAAACCAAATCACACAATAGTTCACTGATGATGGACCAAATCGCTTAAGTCGAGATTAAATGACAGAAATGATAACTGAATCAATATCTTTCTTTCCTTATTTTTTTTTAAAAAAAGAAGCTTTGGAAAAACTCATAAATTTTTTTTGAATGAGCTTGAAATTTCACATGATAGACTAGAACCAAACCCGAGAAAAATCTCCATAAAATAAATTTGAATGATGGGATATTTTTGCCATTCGACATTTTCAAATGAAAAAAAAAAAAGGTTTAATTAATAAAAATAAAAATTTATTCAAAATATAAAATTCTCAATTCTTTTAAAGTTGAATTTTGTTTATTATCATAGTTGACTTAGACACTAATACATGGTTGAAGTAACGATTATTTAACAAACAGAACTCACACCCAATTAAAATCTATGATATTATAGTTATTTCTAGCTAAAACACGTTCCATGTTGTTTAATGACACAAAATGTATTATTATCATCCATAACAGAGAAAAGCTTAATCTGTTGTCTGTAATTTCGAGAGAAGACTGTATAAATAATTGTATCAATAAATCTCGTTACACCAATATAAAGAATCAGCTCAGAAACCTCATAGGAGAACGTTTCAAATACATAAACATTAGATGAATATCCCAGAAGCCATATATCAAGATAACAAAAAGAGGAAATGCATAAATGGTAGAAGACTTAGGGAGAATTATTATGTTGCCTATTCAACCGTCATGTCGAGCACTGTAGGCTATTGACCTATGTCAGTATGGTACAAATATTCTAATAAAGTTATGTATAACGATTTGATTACTATTCCTGTAACATAGCAAAATAAAAGTAAAATAAAATACAAAATGTAGTTAACCATTTCTTGGGCCATTTATTTCTCTTTCGAATTTCTCGCAGTTTGTTTTATTAACCATCAAACAATAGCATTTAGGAATTTTTATTTTTTATTTTACCGAATTTTATGTTTATTTTTAAATTTTGTAGGGGTGGGAAGAATGCTTCTCAAGGAACCATTCACCGTCCGTTATAAAGAAAATTAAATTTAATGATGATTATTTGTCATGAAAAGATGCGAAGCATGTTGCAATGCACAAGGGGACATCACATTCTGCACACATGTGTAGCGGATCCTCTTTTCTTGTTCCTTTCTGCTACATTTCCTACCTCGTCTATAGTTGGAAACCATCTTTGGCATATGATTTCCTACACTGGATAAGCGCACATCATCCAGAACTACACACTTCTTCGCTTGGAAGCTAGCAGGACGTTCTTTTCTTTTTCTTGAGATATGTCCGTCTATTAGCTAACGAGCTAATGCTATACATGTACTATTTGGTCCAAACTTCTGCTTTTTTTTGTTTTTGTTCACTTGCCACAGTATGAAACTATTTATGATGGTAAGGTCAATAAGAAAATAAAAGATACGCGCGCGATGCCACCTGTTTACAGATCTTCTTATTTGGTATCTTTCTTTTTTTCTATGATCGAAGCGATCAACCCCTTCCATGACATCGTTAAATACAGCGACAGCTTTTGAACAAGGTACTTCTTTGGTAGTACCATCGTTTTTTGTCCGATTTACAGATGTTATAATCGTTGGATTTTGTGCAGTAGCACAATAATGAAGCGAGAATTAGTCTTCCTATCGTTATAATACCGAGCCCAATATATAATGTGTTTTGCGCTTCCCACAGGTGTATTTTGTAAGATCTTGTAGATGGGAAGAGTAATTTTTCCTATGTCTACGAAAGGGTTAAGCAGTAGTTTTTCAACAATAGAGCTAATAGCGGCGAAAATTTATATCCGTTGATAAATGTATTTTAAGGGACAATTTAGTAATTACTGAACTACGAGTAAAGGTATCGCCTATTTACGTAGAAATTCAATTTATAGATTAAGTATTGAGTGAATTGTTCGATGACTAAATTTATTTTCCTACTTTGTACTACATACTAGCTTCTACCTACCTACTTTGCTGAGCCTTTTATGAGTTATATGACTTACTGTATTGCTTTTAAGTTATTGGTATCTAAGTCCAAGCATAAACCTTTCGATTGCTTTCAGAAAGTTCTCACAGTTAATGCTTCTCCTCATCCTTCGCTCATAAGTCTGTAGCTAACAGTTTAAGAACAGAAATTTTTGTCCATAAGGAACTTCACAATCCCCTTTGGAAGTCCTTTTCTGCAAAACCAGTTCTCAAGAGATCTACTAAAAAAAAACCCATGTCTGCTAAATTTAAGGTATGTGTATCAAATACATCAAACACAATAATTTATTTCATCCCCCCAAGAGAGTAGATTTTCCACAAAACTCTTTCTTAGCAAGTCTTTACTGAACAAAAGAAACAAGCCTGCCAAATTTCAAATTTATAGGTTTAATAGTTCAAGGGCGGGAATTTTTGTCTGTAATACCCTGTGTGAATCCACCCCTCCCAAATTTTCCTTTTATTGAAGACAGATAAAATTATTTCCGTGCGCCACAAGCATCACAAGGGGCTTACAAAAGTAAAACAAACAAAACAAGATATAAGTAAAATAAAATGTAAATAACAAAACAAAAAATACGAAATAATGAAATAACAAAAATAAATACGTTACTAAGACAAAAATACATTACAAAATAAAACAATTACAAAACAAAATCAAGACAATGAAGTTACAAAAATAGAGAAATGAAAAATTTACAAAATCAAATCAATGAAGTTACAAAAATAGAGAAATGAAAAATTTGCAAGAAATTACAAAATCAAATCAATGTAGATACAAAATTAGGTAAACGAAGTTTTACTTGAAACAAACTGGAAAAAAAAAAAATTAGAATTCCAGTTGATTTTAAGAGAATGCAGTTTGACTTTCAGGCATTCTCTTTTTTTTTTCTTAAATTTTGCAAATTAAATTAAAATAATTTTTTAAATTTGTAATGCAAAAAATATGAATCCTTTTTGAGAGTCGATTTCTGCAAGATTCGTTCTCAGCGGCAACAAAAGAAACACACACATGTCTGCCAAATTTCAAGAATGTAGGTCGAACACACCGGCGTAGCTAGTTCTGAGAGGGCCACGTGTTAAAACTCCTTCGGGGCCCTTTTTTTAGGAAAAAAGCCCGTTAGTAATACTGTAGTTACACATGTTGGGAGCCCCGTATCATTGATACGGCGGTAGCTATAACCCTAGTGGAACAGGTCCAGAGACCATGAGATAAGTGAGAGAGTCGCTATTCTCCTTTTTGATGTTCCTTTTCTGTTTTTACACAGTTATGATTTAACGCATTCCTGTCATCATTATCGTTAAAAATCCATTTAAAATGGATTTCTAACTCTACATATAAAAGAGAAAAATTGTGTAATATTTGTGTTTCCACCAACTGGATTTGTACATTTATTTTTCTTTAAGAAAATTTCGAATTCTGGTCAATAAACATGACACCCAAATTTCACAAAATAGAAAAAGTGAGAAAATAGTACGAATATTGAAATATATACTTAGATTACACATTATTTAAAAAATATTTTTATTAAGTTATTAAACTTAGTATTACCTTTTACTTTTTTTGCTTACTTTTTTTATTTTCTTTGTGTACTTACTTTATTACTTTTTACTACACGAAACTGTTTGAAATTACTTACTCATTTTACATTATTACTGAGTCAATAAAGTAATCTTGAGAAAAACATTTTTTTAAAGACTCAAGAATGAGAAGTTAATCTTTGCGATTTACGAAGATGTCAACTGCTAAGTAGTTAAAATTAAATACCAAATCATTCACCACTAAAAAAATGGTATTTTTTTATCATGCACAATGTATTTCGCATCTTTTCCAAGTCTTAACCAAGTCAAACTTATAATTAAAATAAATTAAAATCAAAAAGAAAGAAGCATAAAAAATATAATAAAATACTAAAGAATATAAGCAATTTGTAACAAGTAACTACTTAACAAATAAAGATTAAGCTAAATAAATATGCTACCAAAATAAGACACGATATGATCCCTTAAAAAAGGGGAGGGGAGGAGTCTAGTAAAACTTTCACACTTCGAAAAAATCTTTTTTTTAAAAAATCAATTATGAAATTTGCGTTAATTATCTGTCTTTAATTATATAAATAAAAAAAAAATACTTAAAAGAAATTAAAAAAAGCAAGGAAAAGACATTAAGCTTTGCTTGCGAAACAGGATTATATAGAAAAATATTTTGAACAAAAAATTTAAAGATAAGCTTTGTTTTTAGACCGAAAAAATACAGTAAAAAACGTATAGGCTCATTTTTATATCATCATCGCTTTATGGAGAAAAGATTAATCCAACCAAGAAATACATAAGAGAGAAAAAAAATACCGCTAGACACGAAACTGCAAGGATGAATTATTGGCAAGAAGAGAGATACAATTTATTTCCTTTTTTGTCACATTAATCGCATCAAAACAGATTAATTTAGCACCAAGAATTGAACACTATGTGATATATTCATGCAGTTTTTATTACATATATGAATTTCTTAGCTTTTTTTTTAATACTTTTTCTTATTAAAGTATCCGACTACCCTAAAATTGTGAATTTTGACAAAAATTGACAAATATTTTTTATGATTTCCTTTTTTATACACCATCTTATAAGCTTTATAAAAATACCAAGTTTATTATTTTCCATTCACTGGAACAAAAACTACGTTTTAGTAAAAGTAGATACCATTACTTTAAGTACAATGTCATATTTTAAAATCCGTTTTACTCGAAATGTGTGTGTGTGTTTTCAAAATGCTCAAACAGGGACAGCGATTGCTCAAAAAGTTTTGAAAATAATTAACTGAAATTTTTTGTGTATGTTCTGTAGAATAGTAGAAGTGTTTTAACCTTTAGATTTATCAATCACTGTTTTGTTACAAAATTTGCAGTTCCTTATGAGAATATAATCCTTTTTCCTTAAGCAATTTCATATAATAATTAAGATGAAGTGCTCTAGTTTTTGTAAAAATAAAATCTCTTATCCTGAAGGTCATTTCAAAAATGAATAGCAAAGCAACAGATCTAAATTGAAAAATTATTCAAAAACTTTTTGTACAGAATGGGACCCGTTTATATAATTTTTTGTAAATTTTGACCAATTGTTTCCCATTTCAGTAATAATTTCTTTTTCTGTTCTTAATTTTAGCATATTTTTCTTAAAATGTACGAAAAAAGTCTAAAAACCACAAAAAAAATCTCTATATCTCTATTTTTTTTTAAAGTTGTCACAAGTAATCGGATACCTTAAATGAATACTACATAGTCATTCAGTTCGTACAAATGCATCATTTACTTTTATCAGAAAAATGTACTTCAATCGGTAAAAAAATCAAGGGCTTTGGGGGAGGGGGGTTCCAGACCCGAGGATCAGTGTGTGCGCCACTGATATTTTTTTAGTGTGTGTGCAATATCCTTCACCACAAAAAATAACCCAATCCCTCAGTTTCGTGTTAAACGATTTTCAGCCCCCCCCCCCCCCCTCAATACATCCTTCAAGCAAAGAAATAACTTTCCCAGTTCAGAATCTTTGCGATAGTAAACAAGAAATTATTTTTCCAGAGAGGAAAAACCCTCCCCCGAGTGCCACTGGTGAATCCGACAGATGGCGTGGGTGGGAGATGAGTCAGAGGCCCACACAAAAGGAGGGATGCCAGACAGCTTCCGGACTGGGCTTTTGTTTAGCAGTACGGATCCACCTCTCCAGATGGGAGAGATGAATGAAATAATGCCAGACAAGGTTAGGGTGGTACATCAACGAAAAAAAGAAAGGTCTCTTGCCCTATATGTCACAGAGGCATAGTTCTTTAAACCTTGTAACCGTTATGTGGTATGCGTTTTCCTTTGTTTCTTTCAGTTCAAAGATTAACTTGACGTTACTTTTTTTGGTGCTTATAAATTAATCATTCTCCATAACAGGTTTCAGAATGTTTAATTTTGGATAGTAAATACAATTCTTCCACTTTACATCAGATCCTACTTTGAGTATTATGCAATAATTTATGTTTTTAATAATCGATTCGAATTAGGTCGTATAAATAAAATCTGTTGCAAAATCTAGCACCGCCTTCAAAACATGAAATCGCTTTTAATTTCAGGAAATCTTGAAAACTAAATTTAAGTATAATTTGCCCCTGAAATGTTAATGTGTTTTAAGACGAAATAAAAACGAAACTATTAAATGAAAATTAATATAATTTAGGAAGAATGTAGTATCAAGCTAGAAAATAAAATGTATGAAATAAGGATTTGTATGGAGAAAGAGTTTTTAAAATAACACAGAAAATCATATTTTGTAAAGCACGACGCATTAGTCAAAAAGTTAAAATTTTACAACAACCAAATTTAAAACAAAATTTAATTAAACTCTAAATATCGACAACATAATTTTTTTTCGCACATTAAAAAGCGTTGCATAGGATTGGAATTTTAGTATTAACATTGAAATGAAACCGTTGTCATAGAAAACTCCCCCCACCCCAATGGGCTGCATTTTGGCAACTAAGCCTTTGTAGCCACGGAGAGTTCCCAAGTGTAAATGTCATGGTGGCACCATCCAATAGCTGCCCTCGCTACCAAATTTGGACGCTTGAATTTATTTTAATACTAACACTCATCGAATGTTAAATATTGCCTTGATGAAATTTTGACGAGAATACCAAAGCCAAATAGATACTCAAGGGATCTTTTGCATGACACATAATCAAATGGCATGCGTGACTACGATTTTCGCAAACAGAAAACTTATAGACTCCAGCCGGGATCGAACCTGCAACCTAGGCTTGCGAAGCGTGCGCGCTACCTCTAAATGTAAACAGTACCCTATTTATAGTTTACGCCAACTTTCATGGGGAAACTCTAAATGTTTATCTCTAACAAAGCTTTCTTAAGAAAATAATAAACCAAACAAAATAAATATTTAAAGTTGTTTATATCAAATGGGTGAGTGTTTTTAACATCGCACTTCAAGCAACATAAAAGTTCTTAGCGACGGCCGGCGTTCCGAATTTTAAACTGTGGTCAAGTGACGAGGTCAAAACACCTCCCTTTCCAAACACCCACACCACGTCGACAGAATTTTGAGCTACGAAAGATTTTACGTGTATCAGCCCCACACTACACGGCGGGTCTTCATTGGCACCAGGACTTGAACTCACGACTCAACAACGCCAGCCACGAGTTCATGAGAACCAAGCTACCGCGCCTATGCTGTTTACATCAATAAGTAATCAATGAAAACAATAGTTTCATAAAAGTGTTTCATTCGCAGTAAAGAAAATTCGCTTATCGTATTTCTTGTTTTACAAGATTTTTTTTCTTCCACAAATAATAAATAAAAGAACCATTGCATAAATATCAGTTTTAACTAAACATAACGTTTGAGAAATGGAATTTAAATGCATCAGGAAATAATTTATCGATTTCTAGAGCCATTGCTAATATCTATGTGACTAATACATAATAATGATTATTTTTATGAACCTGATCCCCATCTGAAAAGCCATGATGCAACCAAACAAAACAAGATCTTCATCTATATCATAACTTATATAACACCGTAGAGCGAAACAAATAAACCAGAGTAGACAAATGTAAGCAACCACATACAATGTATATAAAACATACAGGGAATTTCATTAACACTGCAACTAAACCGTACTTGGCGAGGCATACTAGTCAATGGAGTGCGAAGCGGAAAACAACAGAAAGGCAGAAGTTCAAGGTAAAACCGCCTGCTTAATGATCCGAGGTGCATTAGTTTTGGAAGCTTCATTTGCCTCCATGGCAGAGAAAAAAACATACGACTAGGGACATTTTTTTGTTGTTGTTAGTTTTCGACATACTTTTATGTCTGTACCTGGGAACGAAATAAGAATAAGAGATTTTTAAAGTTTGACGATCGAATTAAATCAGAATTTAAAGTGAAGCGCGTAGAATTTTGAATCGCTGGGTGGGTGAACAGAGTTCCTAGCTCTTCCGAGCTTTAATCTCCAATCCTTAGGATTTTGAATGACAGTAACGTTTTGAGTCTTGCCCTTTGTTAACTTAAAATACTTAAGAATTTAAGAATACTTTATGTAGAATAATAAAAATAATACATTAATATTAAAAGAATGCATTATAAGTGCATGAAAAAGAGCTTAAAAAACAGTGCAGAGCACTGAAAATGAAGTCAGAATCGGATCAGTGTAGAATTTTGAAGAAAGTAACCTAATTTTTCCTATGTATATAATAATTATCAAAAATACATTACATATGATTCTATAATTGCTTATAACTTTTGCACAGCTAGAATTATGCGAATGCAGGTTGTAGGTTTTAAGAATACCACAAAGAAAATACATATGAAACAGAAAAGGAGGGGTAGACATAAGGGTAACTGAAAATTTTGCCTCATCTAGGTTCCTTCCTGGGATTCCCTGAGGCATACCCAGAGGTTCCATAAAGCATAATAAAAAATCGAAAAGAAGAGGGGAAAACTTATCAACATGATTCAACGTTAAAATCTATATTTAAGCAACAACAGCTCCTGAATTTTAGGTTTGCAAATTCATGCAAAATACACATGATTTCTCCCACAGTTAAACATTTTAATTCCATTTAGAACAAGGAATCTTAGTGAAAAATGTTTCTTACGTGAGTGGCTACAAAATAAAATATAAAAACAGGTTTAACGCAGAATATGAAAGGAGACTGTAGATAACTTCAATATACCTACACTTCCATACCCTGTGCAAAAAAAAAAAGTACACATTCCAATTACTCAATATAATGGATGGACGGGTAAGTGAAACTCAAATCAAACATTTATTATTGAGTAAATTATATTAAAATTACATTAATTTTCAATAGCAAATACAATACTTTTTTAATTGTCTAATATAAAGTACCTATAACATGTTGATTTGCTTTAAATATTGTTTTAAGGTATACGACTACCCTAAAATTGTGAATTTTGCCAAAAACTGACAACTTTTTTGTGATTTTATTTTATAGGCCATCTTATTAACGTTATAGAAATGCCATGTTTATTATTTTCCGTTCACTGGAACAAAAACTACAAGTGTTTTAGTAAAAGCAGATGCAATTACTTTAAGCAAAATGTCCTTTTACAGCGCATTTAAATAAAAAGCTTGTTTTTAAAAAAAGTTTTTTTTACTTTTAATTTATTTGAAAATGCTCAAACGGGGACAGCGATTGCTCAAAATGTTTAGAATATAATTTACTGAAATCTTTTGTGTATGTTCTGTATAATAGTAAAAGTGTTTTAACCAGCAGATTTATCAATCACTGTTTCTTTTTAAAGCAATTTCATATAATAACTAAGATTAAATGCGCTAGTTTTTGTAAAAATTGAAATATCTCTTATCCTAAAAGTCATTTCAAAAATGAATAACATAGCAGCACATCAGAATTGAAAAATTGTTCAAAAACTTTTGGTACAGAATGGGCCCCGTATATGTTATTTTTTGTACATTTTCAGCAATTTTTTCCTACTTTAGTAATAATAATTTCTATTTCTATTTTAATATATTTTTCATAAAATGCACCTAAAATAAAAAAATAAAATCTCTATATCTCCATTTAAAAAAAAATTCTCGCAAGTTGTCGGATGCGATACTATTATTTTAAGTGAGTGAGTGGAATGGGGTTTCATGGTTTTTAGAGACAAACGTAATTTCTTGACTCCACACCCTTTTTTAATACCTCACACAGATTTGATAACATCGATTCACATATTTAAAGAACTGATTCATGTTACACTTAAAGGTACTTAGTGATTTAACTAAAAACAAATACTCCAGATAAACGGAATGCAGTAACAATCGATAGCCCGCACATTTACAGCTTGTTAATACATTAAATCCCCCGACTTTTATCAGTTAAATTACCGTCGACATGATAAATACATTACAGAAGCAAACATACCACCCAACAAGATAAGCGAAAGAAGTTACTAAAAACAACTCTGTTCTCATATACTACATCGCCAGATCAAGTGCCATTTCTCAATTACAGTAGCTAATCCCTGCGGAAACCAATCCCAGAGACTCAACTTCAAACTTTTCTGAGTCACCGACTGAAGTGGCACCGAGTGCGAGAGGGGGTGGTGCGTATGAAGTGTTGAAAGATGATAAGTGGGTTTCTTAAACTCATTGGCTGCAATCCATCTTGAAGTCAGTCGAGACCTGCGATGAGTGAGAGAAGGAAGAGAAATAGGTTCTTTCCTTTTTTTGCAGAGCCAAACCAGATGACAGCATCACTCCACAGTTTCTAGGAGTAACGAGTCTCGCAGCACTCGAGTACCAGAGATGACGAAAACATATCTGCCAGCGAATCGATCCTATCGGTGTGGATGGGATGGTGATGAGATGTGGCATGCGTTTTTGAGATAGGCAGGGTGGTGTTCATCAGAGGGCGATAGATAACTGTAGAAAAAAGGTTGAAAGAAGGACACCATTCTACATCGCAGAAAAGGTATAAATTGGACCATAAAAATCAATAAATACAAGTTGAGTAAAATAGTGGCAGTTTCATTTAATTTAGTTATTGTGCTAATTTCATATCACCTGTAACTGAAAGCGCATTTACCGTATTTACTGGAATTTAAGCAGCCGTCGATTCTAAGCTGCACCCCAAATTTTCAAAGAGTTGTCGTGGGAAATGGAAAATAGTGTAAAATGATTTATCGGTATCCAATTTTATGAAATTAAAATAAATTTAAAGAAGAACTAAAAGAAGTGAATAATTAGTTATTTTACCAGAATAAAAACTTGTAAATACTTACATGAATGAATAATTGCTTTAATTGAATCTACCAATGAATTTTTTAATTTGATTCTAAGCCACACAAGATTTTCAGTAACTTTAAATGGGTTCGAGAAAATACGGTAGTAGATTTTAGTACCGTATTTACTCAAAAATAGATTCGAGTAAATACGGTAATTTTAGAATCAATTTAATGAGACTCAAATGTGTATCCTACCACACTTTTCTGCAATCTTTTGCAAATCAAGAATGAAATTACTTGTTGAAATCTAAGTCACTGCATACAAGAAATGTCAACCAATTTGTATCTATATTTACTTAAGTTGATCTCTTTGAGAGAAAAAAAAACTCTCACAAATATATGTAGATCCAAATAAAGAGAACATTTTCTGTCTATTTGGCTGGGGTGGGCATACAGCGGGCCGCACTATAACGATTAAAATATTCATTTATATTTCAGTAAAATGCTAAATACGTAACACTAATCTGCATAAAATACGTTTCTTTCAATAAAAAAGTGAATGCACTCCAAAGCAATGCGACGCCCGTCAGTGATGGACCTCATAATTTTGAACCTCGGTCAAGTTACGGGGAAGAAATCAGGTCTTTCCCAATCCACTCTCCTAACTTCCACAGCACGCCAACATGAGGATTTTGAGCAACAACATATTTAATGTGCACGGCAGATTTTCAGTGGCATCAGCGCTAGAATAGCTAGCGCTCGACAACGCCGGACACAAGTTCGTGATTATAATCAGGGAGCTACCGCACCACATAACAAAGTCATACTGTGATATTAATAGAGGATTTATCTGAAAAAGTTTTCCGAGTTTAAAACTCTTTTTCAAAAAATATTATGAGAAACACACAGCTTCATATGTAATCATTCCAAAACAAATATTTTACAGCAAGCTAGATAAAATCATTAATTACTGCACAACCTCTTATACCTGCCCATAATTTTGCTTCTTTCCCTATTCTCAAATATGTCTTTCTATGATTTCATGAAAATGAACTTAATTCCAATTAAACTCAGGTATTAAAGTCTGATTTTAATTGGAAAGTAGTTCGCGACCTTCCTGCAAGGAAGTACAGAGAACAATATACATTTTGAAAATATATATACAGTCGACTCTCGCTAATTCAAACCTTCGATAATGCGAACCCCTCACTAATTCGAAGTATATGCTCAGTCCCTAGAAGAACTCTTGATATTTCGAACTAAAACAATACGTTTTGGTACACTCAATATTTCGAAGTAAAATCTGTGGCTGGACAGACTACAACACGCGATAATTCGAAGTCATCTAATAAAATTCTCGACAATTCGAACACTCACTATCGTGTACATTCCTGTAGCAAACAGGTTGGAGCTTACATGTTTTGTGTTGAATTGTGTATGCTTGTCTCCCCTGTAACGCAGCCCCTTTTGATAATCATCGGAGTTGACTCCGATAACCTGACAGAAGTGTCAGTAAACAAACTATCCTTCAAAATCATGTTGATGCGAACGTTTTTCAAGCTTCAATTATTCTAGAAAAATCTATTGATAAAGTTAGATTGAATGCCAAAAAACAAAAAATAACAGATTTTTTCGTCAAAAAATAATTGTGCCCAGTATGTTTTCTTTTAATAAAGGACTTCTAACTTCTGTATAATATTTATCCTGTATAATATGTGCTTTTTAAAACTATAATACTTTAAAAAAAAATTATGCACACTTACAATTGTTGTTTTATTACATAGTATCAAACTTAAATGTGTTAGAAAAAAATTTCTCTTTGTGAATTTTGGGAGTTTTTTCCAACTCTCTTGATTTTTCGAACTCTTGATAATTCGAAGTTTTTCATTAACCCCTTCAAATTTGAATTATCTAGAGACGACTGTATATATTCCTTTACTCTTTTTTTTCCTTCCAATTACAAAGAAAGCGTGGCACAATGATTACTTATACTTTAACATACTTTTCCACGCACATTTATATGAATCATTTTAATTTTAACTTCGCAAAGAGATAAAGGGACAGTGGATGATACGGAGAGTACATATTCAGAGTCTCAATTCATACAATTAGAAAATTAAACATTTTATATATACAGTAGACAATAGTGCTGTTCTTGTCAACAACTGATGTTATTTTCCGCCTGCTTAGCAATTCTAGTCCTTATTAAGAGAACAGTTATCGCGAGATAAAAAACATTATTTTATGACAATAGACATTCTCTCCTCTGTGTGTGTGATCGCGTTCCGAATTCCAAAATATCACGAGATCATGGTCACTGCATCGTTTGTCCGTTAAAATGTAGCATAAACATATTGAAAAAGATAGAAGTCAGCAATTTTAATTTACGCGTTAAAAAGCGAAATAAAAAGTCAAACACTTTTAGAAGGCTGAAATCTCTTCCCATTGTAAACTACAGTATTCTTTAAGGATTCAAAGTTCCCATTTAAATTGAAAATACTTGAGATTTTGTAGTTTTAGTAGTAAATTTACGATTCACACAAACGGGGCATACATGTTTTATATAAACATTACACTATTTGAAATATTTTCATATCTAAAATGGCTTATATGCGCAGTTAAACTACGGTTTCTCCACGGTTAAAATATTTTTTTTGTTTCTAATGGGGCTGGTGGCGGACCCAGTACGTTTCCGGGAAGCTGGTATCCCTTTTTAGTGCGGCACCATATAGGTGGATAACAATCGCCGCACGTAATTTTGACGCACAGTTTCCTCCCCAGAGGGAAGCACCTGGGCTTTGGTAATGCGAAACCGTACTTAGGATTTTAATTTTTCCGAGAGTACACACGCTAGATATACACTCAAGGAATCTTTTACTTGCCGTATAATCATGCGACATGACAGCTGTCGATTTTCTGCATCATGAAAATCCATCCACTTGGGCCGGGGTCGAACCCGCAACCTTAAGCGTACAAGGCCAGTGAGAAACCAACTACGCCATCCAGCCGTCATTTAAAAATATTATATCACAAAAATTTAACATATTTTACTTTTATTTTAGCAGCATGCATATTAAAATATTACTTAAGTTTACGATTCCAAAAACAGGAAATGCAAAAAAAAAAAAAGAATTTAAATATTTTTTGCTAAACGAACAAGCAAAATTTTAAATGCCCCTTAAATCGATTATTTCACAATGGTCGCTGATCCCCCGCAATTTCGACCAACCAGTTCTGCATATTCTATCAAGTGAACATAATCGCATTTCCTACTTTTATTATGATTTTGATTACTATTCAATAAAACGAAATTCCCTGATAATTACATGCATTAAAAGGCGTTCTTGACCTGAAGTATACTACTACGAGTGTAAATAAAATTCACTATTCTTATCAATTATTTGAAACATGGGGTTTATATCAGAATGTTTGCTTGATTGGAGCTTTTGAGCCCGGAAATGCAGCTAAGCAACATTCTTAATATTCTATTTTTTTTTAATGAAAATTTAAGATTGAATTTGAGTATTTCGATAAAGTTTAGCATAGTTTTCTAGAATCATAATTAAATGGTGTAAAAAGTCTTCTATTCATTAAAAAATCGTTTTTTCGTTTTGAGTCAACATTTTATGATTCGCTTTATTTTCAACAAATAATAATGATAATAATATAGTTTTCTTCCGAGTATGAGCTTAAAAAGTGTGTTTTTTCCCCAACAATTTAGACAAAATTTAAAATAAGTCAAATTGGAATGGGCGAGGGCATTCTAGCAATTTTCAAACGTGTTGCCATGAGAGCGAAAATGTTAAAACACCAGGCGCCAACAAAATTTTTTTTTTTTTTTTTTGTGGTAACCCATCTGAAGAGTGAAAACATTTTTTTCTCAACCATTTGAGCTCGTCACTTTCTGCGGCATTTGTTTTTGTTAAATAAATTAGCGGGAAGAGAAATACGCATACGGCAAGTAATCGTCGATCTATATTTGTAGTGAAAATTAAGAAATCAGCCACAAAAACATTTTATATATTAACCGCGGCTTATAGAAATGAAACTTTGTCTCGTGCACATGTGTTTGAATGGCATACGCGATTTTCAGGGAAGAAGGGACAATGTGGAAGACGAACAAGCTGGGGGCCCAATGTAAGCTATTACAGACCAAAACAATGCCAAAATTCGTGATATGAGTGGCTTCCCACTCACACCAGTGGTCAGACTGTTAAGCAACACAACAACATTGAAGTACTAAGAAGACTTCGTGAAAATTTTTTTAAAAAAAGGCTAGAATTCGGGAATGATGGATGGCTGTTGCACCAAGACAATGCACCCTCC
This sequence comes from Trichonephila clavata, assembly GCA_019973975.1. Classification (NCBI taxonomy): domain Eukaryota; kingdom Metazoa; phylum Arthropoda; class Arachnida; order Araneae; family Nephilidae; genus Trichonephila; species Trichonephila clavata. The sequence continues at coordinate 116,270 of BMAO01032533.1, read as the reverse complement.
GCTCACACAGCCCCATCTGTCAAGCAGTTTCTAAACAGCAAAAACATAATTGTAATGAGGTATCCTTCTTAATCACCTGATTTGGCCCCCTGTGACTTTTTTTCATTTCCTACAGTTAAATCTTGCCTAAAGGGAATCCATTTTACCTCAGTTGATGAGGTTCAGGCAAAACCGGAGAATTTCTTGAAGGGCCTTCCAAGAACCTCGTTCCAGATACGTTACCAGCAATGGAAGCATCAACTGCAGAAGTGTGTGAATGCTGACGAGAACTATTTTGAAGGTGAAAATGTCCGGAAGAACTGATTCTGTAGGTACAATGATTTATTGAACCAATCTCGTTTTTTGTGTCACACACACATACACACAACTCATATTTTGTCTCTATAATGTAAAAATATTAAGGTGACAGACGACGTTAAGAACCGTAATTGCAAAGAGAAAATGAATAATTTTTTGATATTTAGTGTCATTTGAATTAGAATATACAAGTAAAATATTGTTTTAAAATTATTATTACAAAAAAAAAATAATGCAATTTTTTTGACAAAAAATGAAGAATGACATATTTTTAAAACATACTCATTTTCTGTGTGAAAAAGGCCTCCATAAATAACAACTATTTTGACTGCATATAACTACGACTTCTATGCAGAGGCTGAAATAGGATTTTAGAGAGAAAAATTCTCATTATTTTCAGTGTTACGATCAATTAAAATAATAACAGGCATTATAGGTTCAAATTTCTCAACTCTCTCTGATGTGTTCAAGTATGAAAACAAATCCACTTCTAAATCATATATATTTCAAAAATTCAAATTCAGACTCTGCACAGAAGTCTTAGCTATGTAACAGCAAATTATTATTATAGACCCAATTTTCATCAAAGGAAAATGTTTTTCAATTATGTTTTTTCTTCATTTTTTGCCCAAAAATTGCATTTAAATCATTTTCTCTTGTAACAATATTCTTAAAACAATTTTATACGCATATTCGAATCCAACTGACGCTATATATATAAAAAAAATTATTCATGCAGTAGTCACCTTAAAAGAGAAAATTCATAAGCTTATATTTATGGAAACAAGTATGCAAAGAAACCTTCACATTTTATAAATACGAGGGCTGTTTTTTAAGTAAGGTCCGTTGGCACGCATAGTTCCCTAGTTCGCGCGTACGACCCAACGAGTCTCTGCGTCACTGACCAACATCCTTTGCGAACACACTCGCGCCATTTCCAGCTCTGTAGCAGTCGTGTAAGCTTCGCTGTGCGTCTTTAAAATGTTTAAGATGATTGAATCGCACGCCAAGTGGGAGATAGGTCTGTTATCCGTTTTTTGACTGCGAGAAACATGTCGGCTGCAGACATTCATCTCCAGATAACAGAAGTTTATGGCACTGAAGTGATGAGAGACAGAAAAGTTCAAAAATGGGCCAGGAAGTTTAAAGACGAGAGCCTCACACTTTTCGAACGACTCGGGACTTATCGAATCTTTTGGCTCTGGGAGGTTTTGAACCATGTACCATACATCCTCGACCTTGCTCCTTGTGTGATTTCCACCTTTTCCGGTACCTCAAACACTGTCTTGACGGGAAGCGCTTTAGTGACAACAAGAAGTGAAAGTGGCCGTTGGATGCCCGACCAGGCGGCAGACTTCTTTGAAAAGGGTTTTCAAAACTTTGTTCTAAGGTATGACAAGTGCATTGATAAACCCCGCAACTATGTCGAAAAATAGGCAGAAGTATGTACAATCCTAAAATAAAAGTTTTTTTAAACAAAATATTGTCGTTATTTTTTAAAAAAGAACAAAACAAACGGACCTTACTTAACAAAAACAGCCCTTGTATTAGCTGCAGAAATAATAAATATTATTTTGTTCACAATTACTACTAAACTACGTAAATATTGCCCAATCATATCACTGAAACAAAACATAAACTACCAATGTTTCCTATTTCTAATTACCAACGGTATTCTCTATTCATCCCTCTCTATTTTTTTTTTATCATTGTCAGTCTTCAAAACCGAACCACCACCGGAATGAAAACGAATACAATGAAAACAAAGTCGAATGTTTGACAAGGTGCTCCGCATAGATTAAATACATTAAAAGGAATTAATTACTTTTCCATATACACCCCTAATCCTTTTCACAGCCTAGTCCCAGCGGCTCCAAAGCAAACATCTGAGAATGAGAGAGCTCTTGACGACGATCCTGTTTGAACTTTTTTAACGGTAGCTTTCATCGTAATTGTGCTACAGAAAGGTAATTTCGCAGGGAATGCGAAGATGTGCGGCATTGGCTTGAATAGAGATGGAAATTCGGGAATTGTTGTGTCATTGTTAGTAATGCATTGATTGAGTCAGTGTTTGAAATTAAAAGGAGTTTACGGACTGAATGAAATGCAGTTCTGGTAATCTGGAACAAACCTGCGGTAAATTTAGTGAAAATATTAATTGTTAAAGGGGAAATTTTGAATCCGATGGTCATGAAAAGGTTTCATGGGTCTATGGCACATGAATGGATAATATTGATTTAATTATAAGTAATTAGTATATACATTTTCTTTCTTTATAATGTCTTCAATAAATTATATGTATCATCGACAGAGTACCACGCTTCACATTTTAATATGTTAATCGCGTATGTAGTATGTGAGTGTATTATTGTTGTTTTACATTCTTAAGTTTTTCAGGGTCCGGAATATATTAACCTCTCCTATTTCAAAAGGCAGTTACAAACAAACAAAACAAGATACAGAGAAAAGTCTTTTATTGGCGAACAACAAATATGGTGCCATTTTACAACAGTTGGTTTTAAAAATTATGTCCAATAAATGGCGTCCTCCAATGGGGATACATTGACGAAGTCTTTCCCGAAAGTTCTTCAGAACATTCCCTCTGACGCTGTTTTGATTTCATCTTGAAGTGTATACATGTACATTGCAGTGGCGTAGCGTACACCCTCGCAACCCCGCTTGTTGGGGGGGGGGGGGGTCGGAACTCTAGGGTGCTCAAAGCCTGACTAACGCCAAGTACGTATCTACCCAATTAAGGCAAAACCTGACATTTCAGGGAGGCTAAACATTCTCCGTGCCACTGGTACATTGACAGAAAACATTACAGAGGCTCCAAAGCCGTTGAAATTCATGTACCGCGTAAAAAAAGATCGCACAGAAAAAATCGCACAAAAATTAAATCGCATAAAGAAGGACAGCACAAAACCAGGTTTTACTGTATATTTATAAGGTAATTAACGTTTCATTAAAGTTTCATACTGATATTTCTCCATGTTCAATTTTTGATCAGCTTACTATTATTCAAAACCCTCAGGTTTTTTGATAATTGAAGTAGGAATGTGAATTTTTTTTTAAAATGTCCTGAAATGTATGTTTTGTAAAACTGTGCACGGAATTAGCTCTAAAGTAAGTAAAAAATTTTTTTTAAAAATTTCAAAATCAAAAATTAATATAGTAGCATATATTACAAGGTACTTCGAAAAAAAATTTTTAATTTTACAAAAAATTTGCAATAAATTTGAAATTTTTTATATGAAATTATTATTTAGTAATGATCTTTCCCAAAACAAAACAAAACCAAATTTCAAACATTAAAAATAAAACAAAATTTTAAAATCGGTACCATGTCGCTTTAAAAAGGATATTTAATAGACTCGAAATTCTATTCTAACCAGTGGCGTAACGGAGAGCATTTGCCCCCCCCCCCTTCAAAGCCAGGTTTTAGGTCCCCAAGTTAGATTTTACAAAGGATAGGTACTTGGTGACAGTAAGGCTTCGGGTCCCCTAAAACCCTGCCCCCCGATGCGGGGGTATACGTTACGCCACTGGTTCTAACACCATAAGTTATTTGACGAAGAAAATTAATAGCAATACAAATTTATCTAGAGTACCTCTCAGTCTCCTAAGAATATCTACAAGATTACGAAATAACAAGGATTCATACATTAAATCCAATAATCTAAAATGAGAACAACTACCTGATCTTTCAACAACAAAAACGCCGAACTTCAATAAAATAGAAGAATAAGAAAAGCAAGTTTTCTTTAAGTCAATATAAGAAATAGATTTCGGAAGAGAATATATATTTGTCAACAACATATATTTATTTGATAACATATTTGAGTCAACAAATTTTTGGGATGAATAAAAAAAATATGAAAATGAAATGTTTGCGTTGATTCCTCGATTCACGCCCCACTTCCGCGACAAATCGACCCTATTCAAGATGTAATCACATCTAAAAACCAAAAACTCGCACTTGGAGAATTATGTGCACGATTTCAGTGTACAGGGACAGAAACGAGGGATGAAAAAATACATTAAAAAACCTCACGAAAAAGTAAAAAAAAATAATAAAACGATAAGGAGTAAGAAACGAAATAAAAAGCAGCAGTTTCGGTTGCCTAGGTTCTCTCCCCCCTCCACAACAACCCCATAAAACATCCATCGAGCGGTCACAGTTACACTATCTCGACCACCCTCACGAGCGGGGGCGGAGCTAGGAGATTGAAAGTAACATTCCCCACCCTCCCCCTTCCCAATCTAAGCTCAACAAGAATTATTTACTCAAACGTCGCTCTCTCTCCTCAACCCTCATTCGCCCCATGCATTAGAACGAGTAGGAGTAAACAGGGTGTAGAGGGGAAGTCGTCTGGCGTGAGAAGGCGGAAGTTCTAAGAGAGAAGGGGCACTCAGGAGAAACATGCTCCCTGGTAACAAGTAATCTAGGGGATGACGTTGCCCTATAGTGTGTAGTACATATAGGGCGGATTACATGTTAAGAGCAATTTCGATAATGCATCTCATAGATTAAGAATCCAAATAAAATTAAAAGAAAGTAAATAAGAAAAGAAACAGCCTTGAGGAGTTGTGAATATGGGAAAATAAGGGCGTAAAACTTCTCGGACTGAAATCAAGAAATTTTCGAATCGAAGTACGTTGTATTCAAGGCACAATTTTTTAGAGAGTGTGAACTCTTTTTTTTTTCCCGAACAGAAATAAATAAAGCTATATCGTCAGGAGGGAAGGGGTTCTCGGGTCCGAACCCCCCCCCCCCAAGCCCTTGATTTTTCTCTCGATTGATTATAATCCTATGCATATAAGTAAAATTCAATTAAGTGTTTGTATAACGTTAATTATTTAATCAATAATTAATTATTTACTGTTTTTTGTTCCTAAAAATCGACAAAATCAAAAGATTATGTTGGGCGGCGTATTGGAGCACATACGAGAACGGTGGACTTTCGACCCTGGACTTCCCCCTCCCCCTCCGAAAAGTTCTTGTGTGCTCCAATGACTATCGTTGTTTGTTATTGTTGAAGAACCTTAAATATCGATATATCACTTTGATGAAAGGAAGACAAAAATATATAATATAATTTAATTTCAGGAAAAGACATATTTAAAACATAATAAAAGGTCTAACTGTATTTAGCTAATTACTGATCAAGCAGACGTAAATATAACCTAAGAGGGAAAAGACAATTTAGTCAACATAACTTAAAGTATTCTTCAAAAGAAGCTATCATCAACAGTTATTATATCAAATAAAAATAACAATGCAATACCATTTCAATACTCTTTCACTGCAATATTCAATAACTTGCAGAAAAACACGTTTTACAGGAGTAAATATCTTGTTTTCAAAATGAGCTAAAAATAAAATTTTACTTGCTCTCCGAGTTGCGTTAAATTTTGAAAGGGGAAAAAAAATTCTCACACCACACACAAAAGTCTAAAAGGACATTAGAACTAGAGAAAAAAAGCACACGTAAGAAATTTCTGAAACGTGTATGGTTTTCTGTAAATATTATGATAAAAGCAACAAGAAATCAGACAGAATTTAATGTCTTAATGTATTTGATTCAACTATCAAAGTATCTGATACTTTCCAGATATTTGTATCTTTGATACAAATATCTTGAAAGTATCAGTGTAACATAAAATATAATTAAGAAAAAACACAGAAAAGCTTTTTTTTTTTCAAAAGCCATTGTAAGTGACGAGTTAATTGGATATTTATCAACATCGCACTTGATGATGGACATCGCTGCTGACAATGGACCTCGTAATTTTGAACTATAGTCAGGGACATTTGAACTTGCACAACACTCTCCAAATTCCCACAACTCGAGAAACTTAGAACCTCGATAAATTTAACGTGCACCAATCCTTTTACAACGGGCCTTTAACAACGGGTCAATTCCCCACCCCCAAATAAGGGGTACATTTTCTCTTACTTCATTACATAATACTTTAACAGAATGCGAAAATGAAAGGATTTTATTTCAATTTTCAAGTTTACACACTATTTTCGATTGTGGAACACAAAACCCTCTAAATGTTTGCTTTTTATAAGTACACTTAGAATGCATTGAAGAATATTTCCCCTCAAAAATTTTTTCTCGTACTTTCATTTCTTCTCAAGCAAAAAAAATTGCTCCATGCCTTGCCAATATCCCTGTTCTTTATCGAATATTTTCAAGAATCTAAATTCCTGCCTTCAATGATAAATATTGGCCTTCAACTCAAAGAAAATTCCGCTGAGAAGTACTTCACTGCGATGGACAAACTGCATTTCTTAAAAACACACACTACCATTAATAATCTCACTATAAGAATTTAAAATATACGCAAGCAAAGATATAAAGAAGAAAACATATCACTGCCCGTACAGCGTAAGGGCAAACCAGTAAAGAGGTAGCAAAATTCAGCAGGCTACAACTTTGCAACCATTTTCATTTACTGGCCGCGACAGTGTAAGTAATGGAATAAGTTGTGTAAAATATGTTTTCGAAGCCACACTGATACACAACGCTTTCTGGTAAAGTAGATCTAAACTTCTACAAATTAAGATGTTATTTCTAAAAAGTGATATGAAAAAAACTACTAGCATTCATGAAATGAGATATCATAGCATGGAATCTTCACACGAGTATAGTCGAAATTTAATAATTTTTAAAAATCATTCTTCAACTGTGTCCACGCGTATAGTTACAAATAATCAGACACTTGAAATTTTGTGAACTTATTTGGGTTACTGAAAACAAATAATTATTTATCACTTGTAACAAACTAAGTTCTCTTAAAGTATCCGACTAACCTAAAATAGTGATTTTTGCCAATAATTGACAATTTTTTTATGATTTTATTTTATAGGCCATTGATTAGCTTTATAAAAATACCAAGTTAATTACTTTCTGTTCACTAGAACAAAAACTACAAGTGTTTCAGTAAAGTAGATGTCATTACTTTAAGCAAGATGTCATACTTTTAAAACGCGTTTGACTCGAAATGTGTTTTTTTGAAAATGCTTAAACGGGGTCAGCGGTTGCTGAAAAAGATTTGAAAATAATAAACTCAAATTTTTTGTGTATGTTCTATATAATACAATAGTAGAAATGTTTTAACCTTCAGATTTATTAATCACTGTTTTTGTAAGCAATTTCATGTAATAATTAAGATAAAGTGCTCTAGTTTTTGTAAGAATTAAAATATCTCTTATCCTGAAGGTCATTCCAAAAATGAATAGCCCAGAAACACATCAGAATTGAAAACTTAAACTTTTGGTACAGAATGGGTCCCGTTTATGTTATTTTTTGTAAATTTTTACCCATTTTAGTAATAATCACATTTATTTTTCTCTTCTTAATTTTTGCATAATTTTCTTTAAATGAACTAAAAAACAACATTCCCATACCTCCATTTTTTTTTAAAGTTGTCGCAAGTAGTCGGATACCTTAATCATCTTTTTTGCTCACAATAATGCACATTTAAACATGGCAGGTCACTAAATTAGTAAAAACAATGTTTCAAATAGCTTTCCCAATCGAGTAGCCTTGTCTTTTCAAACAATTTTACTTGCTACTATAACTTAGTTACAATATTATACTCAACAAATACAACTTATACAAAAAATGACAGTTTTCGCCTTTTCCGATACTACTTTTTATCTTGTTACCATCTTGCATGTCATTGTCTAACTTTTTTTAAAAGAAAGATGAATATTAACAATGGCCTCTCCGGCAAAATAAAAAAGCAGATTCTATCATATAAAGAACAAAATGACAAAAAAAAAAGTATTCTTAAAAAAAAAAAAATCCCGCGTGTGTGAGATTAAAAAAAAAAAAATTTCTTTCTCTCTCTACATCAATCGCAGTTTAAACCGAGCGTAAATTTAAACAGTAGCGTACCCAAAGAAAAATTTCTTTAAAACATCCAAAAAAGCCCCCCTCCTGGTAACTAACAAAACCTTCTTGTAACGCGAAAAGAAGAAAGGGAAAAATCCGATATTCCCCAACACAGAAAAATACCTCCACTCCCAGCTAGAAACTGGAGTTTAATGTGCAACGAAAATGGATCAATACCCAGGTTACTGGAACGCAGATGTTCAATAACTCGGGACATGATCTTGAACGATACCTTCAATAGGGGTGAACGGACAATTGACCATGGCAATCGATGGTGAGGGAGGAAGAGAAAATGATTCTTTTTTCTTTTTCTTTTCTTCTCGTCTCAGAGCTCTCTTCGCAAGGGATGACCGACAGGAGGGGGGTGATCTTCCTTCTTTCTCCAGGCGCTCCCCTAGTCTTTCCCAATTATTTACAGGAACTGGTTGGGAGAAAGGAAGAAAGGTTGTTGGCCCCTGAAAGGTATTGTGGGGATAACTATTATAATTTTATAACGCTATTTTTTTTGGTACGATGTTTTTACGATTAGGAAAGTACCTTCTTGGTAATGTTTTTGTAGTGGTAAAAAAGATTAACGATAAACAACGACATATATCTATTTTAATACAAAAATTTCATTAAAAATAATAAAAAATATTATTAAAATTCTTGAATCTCAGCTAATATACGAATCTTAACACCAGAAAGACAGAAATTTAGTATATACCTATATTACCCAAAAGCAGTCAAAATGACTGCATTGCGAAAGAATAACTTAAGTATAAAAAATTTATTTGAAATTAATTTTTAATACTTTTTTATATTATTTACAGTTATATAGCAAGTTATTAGTAAATATTAACAATAAAAAAAATTACTTCACTTGGGGAAAAAATATATTCTAAAAATATCTGAGAAAATGTGTCATTATATACGTAATTGTTTTTCTAATGGAAATTAAAAAGCAGTCAAAATGACTGCCTTGGGCAATCTAGTGTTAAGGATGTGTAAACCTTTGATTCTACAATGATTAAAATATTTTCCATGTGGTTTGTAAGAAGATAGTTATTTATTACATGATAAGTTGCCTTTCTACACTATGATCCTTTACTTAAATATTTCAATCCACTATTTACAAAAAAAAAAAAAAAAAAGAAAAGGAAAAAGAAAAAAAATTACAGTATTTATTAAGTTTGAAATAAAGAAAAAATTAAATTTAAAAAAATAAAGTTAATATGCCAGATTTCTGTTAGAATTTCGAAAACACAGAAGATCGTTCACACTTTATGAAAACGATTTTGTTATTCATTTTCTCGTTTCCATTCCAAGATAAAACTTTCGAAATTTCAGAAGAATCGTCTGCTAATGTTTTCTTTTGATTGGAACGCAAAATAAAAGATTTATTTTGAAAATGGCTTCTAAAATTGATAAACAGATGACTCAAAGGTTACTCAACTGTACTTTCCGATGAGAAATATTCCAATACACAAATTATAAAGTAATGTAAAAATCTCGGTTATTGCATTAAAAAAAAAGGTATTTATAATATTTTAAATTTGAATGGTGGGGAAAAAAACCGTCTAGCTGAAAGTAAAAATGAAAACATGACCACGAAACTCCATCCTTAGACTATTCGAACGCCGTCAACTATCAAGAAAGAGAAGTCTCTAATCCTAAAAGAAAATATGACAACTCAAAGATTCCTTGCATCGAAACTAGGAATAGCTTCTTGCACTGTAAGTAAAATCATTCATAAGGATTTAAAGTTAAAAAAATATATTTAAATTTTAAGTTCATTCGTTTTTATCAAAGCATATTGCAGAAAGAAATACTAATTGTGTAGAAAATTATATGAAATCCCCTAGCCGCTGAAAAATGGAAATTTGTGGTAACATTCGATGTGGCATGGGTATATTTGAGTGTAATAAAAGAAGTTCAATTTTCTATTGTTTAACATGAGAATGACTGTTTGAAATGGCTTCGTCAATGTACAGAAAAGTTCCTAAAGGGATTCATGATAGTTGCAGACTTTAGTTGCAACTGCAAATTAAAAAAAAGTCTCTAGTAAAGTCAAAAACTAATTTGGTATCAGCAGAATAATTTAAAACTAATATTTGAAGATGAAATCACAGTCTTATATGGAAAGGACATTGATAAATTTGAGCTTCACATAGAAAAAGCCTCTAGACACACGTCTAAGTCAACTGCCCTTATTTAGCAAAGAAAGAACCAGAAACAGGAATAGAGTCCATCCCATTCGATGATATACGTGTAAAATCACCTGACGCTTCTCCAATGGATTTACGTGCTTTCAGTTTATTAAAACGAGCCTTAGGAAAACAGCATCCAAGAGCATTGAACGGACTTTGGAGAACAGTCCAAGAGGAATGGAGCAAAATTTGCATGACAAGACTAAGAAAAAGTTTACTTACACGGAAAATTCGAGCTACAGCTATTGCCAAGAATCATGGCTATTAGATACAGAAGTAAATTACCTCCAAAAAATACTGCATTTATTAATAAAAAATTAACTATTAAAATCCATTTCCATAAAGTGCGAACGGCCTCTTGTAAATACAAACTGAATGTTGCTTTGTATTCTTACATTATATCTCATAATTTGTTCTTTTAAAGATGCACTTATTCGAAAATATTAAAAGTAATTAATATGTATTTAACAACAATACAGAGGGGAAAAAATACAGGAGGAAATACAAAAGTACAAAGAGGAATTTCTACCCGCAAAAAATGTGTAAAGATGTAGCTCAAAGAAAGATGCAAAACATTTAACAGGCCAGTTTCAAAAATTTTCACCTATAGAAACATAAGTAAAAAAAATTCTACCCAAAAAAACATAAATCTGGAGTTTCGAAAATTGTGTAAGCAAAAATAGATTTTCAAAACAACAGAAGAAAATTCTAAAATCTAGCCGAAACAGAAATAAAATCTACGATGAAGAATTTGAAGCTCATAAATTAGTTTACAAACCGTGTAACAAAAAAAGGGCAATTCTGAAACTGCCCATAGCTTTCAAGACTATTTACCTAATTTCATAACATTTTTTTTTATTTACATGATTCAGCCAATCTATTTAAAATACTTTGTGATTTCTCTTACAAATATTTTAAATGTATTTAGGAGGTTTCCTATATACAGTGGCGCACACAAAGGGGGATGTCCTGGAGGTCCGGACACCTCCCAAAGCCCTTGAATTTTTTTTCGATTGATATAATCCTATATATTATATATATATATAACGTAAAATTTAATTAAGTACTTACAATTAACAATTTATTTTATTAATTAATAGCAATTATTAATTCAATAATTTATTTTTTACTGTTTTTGTTAACAAAATCGACAAAATCAGAAGAATCAATTGGTGTTGTCTTGAGGTATGATACGAGTAGGCGGACTTTCGACCGTGGACTCCCCCTTGAAAAATTTTTGTGTGCGCTACTGCCTATATAATATAACAAGTTTTGCTGTTTTCAGTAACAAGAATTTAAAGACATTTAATGTTTTCCGAAGCAAATTTTACGAAAAAGCAAAGGCATATTCTTTTAAAACTTGTTGCGTACAACTTTCAGTTAATTCTCAATTCCTAATGATTATTTTTCTGACTTACAGAGAGGAGTTTTCAAATATAGTGTACACGATCAGTTTTATTTAATACGTTATTCCATAATATACTAAACTTGACGCCACATTCGATTTTTTTACCTATTCGTAGAACAACATACACAGTAATGGAATATTTTTTATTAAGAGTTACAGAACAGCCCATTATCGAAATGAAATCACCAGTGGCGCACACAAGGGGGGAGAGCGTCCTGGGGGTAAGGATCCCCCCCCAAAAGTCCTTGATTTTTTTCCCGATTGATTATAATTTTATGTATATAGTACGTAAAAATTAATTAAGTATTTGTTTTTAATAGTTAATTTTATTAATTAATGTTAATTATTCATTTATTAATTAATTTTTTACTGTCTTTTGTTCCCGGAACTCGACAAAATTAAAAGAATATGTTGGGCGGCGTATTGAAGCATGGTACAAGAACAGTGCACTTTCGACCTTGGACCCCCCCCTTGAAAAATTCCTGTGTGCGCTACTGGAAAGCACTAATTACTATCTCAGGGTTGTATACGTCTAAAACACAACAAATAGAAAGTTATAGTCTTGGGGGGGGGGAGGGGGGTATTGGTTCAAAGAGACAGAAGAATAGGAACGGAACTTAGAAATTAATAAAAGAGAAGCATTTCACAAAAATATGTTAGAAGCATCTTGTCCACTAGAACTTGAAACAATTAATACCTTAACAAGATATCAATCATTGGCATGGCCAAGTAATTTTAGCGCGTTTGTTGTATTTTACAAAAATGCAACTAATGAACTTTTTATTAACAGAAAATAGTACTATAATTTTTTTAAAAAATTAAATTTTTTATTTTAAATTAAAAATTTTTTTTAATTATTAAATTTAAATATGATTCGGCTCATCTAGGGCACAAATGCGACCCAATGTCGAAAACCCGAGGTCAATCGGTTAATTATGGCTGAGAAAAAGGTACGACAAAATATGGAACGATGACGAAGACGAGAACGAAATTTGCGTCCTAATAGCGCTTTTTATACACTACGTGAAAAACGCGCTAAAAAAAGATAAAATACACAGGCCGTTTTAAAAACCGCACAAAGTTTTAAAGTTTAAGTCGTCCTTTTTACAAAGAACCCCCAAATCTCTCTCTAAAACAATTACAAACTCTTTCTCCAATCAAAGTACCAAGCTAAGCACAACCAACTTTACAAAGAACAGCCCACAAACTATCGGTCAAAAATGGTCTCGATCAAAGTCCTCCGCGGATCCATCACTGCAGGACAGAAAAGTACAAAACCGACCCTCTTATCTCCCCTTCATCATATCGGTTGAAGTCCTTGATAAAAGTCTCCCACTTCAATACTTCAAAAATCTATAAACCCAGCGGCTTAATTATCGGATCCAAAGATGGATCGTTATTCCCTCCTTAAGTCAGGATAGACAGGGAAAATCACAGGCTGCTAATTAGCAAAACGAATTCGTTATAACATTAGAGGGGTGGAGGGAGATTTCTGGAGCTTGCCTGACCCCCTAATTATGTACGATTTCTTCTCCTTCCCAATTAATTAGGAATGCGGCCATAGTTTAAAACCTTCTTCTTGGAACTTAGTGAAATTTGTTAGTCGGTACGGATGATGCAACAATAAGCTGAGTGCCTTGTTGGGTGATCTTCGGTGTTATGGTTCTTGGTAACTGGTTTAAATAATTAGAGGAAAGTTTAGAGGACTTAATCAGGGTGATTTGGATCATTTTAGCCTTACTTGAAATTTTTCATTTTGATAATTTGTTTGATAGAGCATCCGAATAAAATTAAAACGCGTTTTAAAAGGGTTTGATTTTTTGTATTTCATACATATCATTTGATGTAACCTTATACTGCAGTACGAGCTAACAAAGATAAAAACACAAAATAAAATAAAAATAATTAAAAATTGGAATTTTTATCATTTTTCAATTCAAGCCAGTCTTACAATATTATTCTAACAAACCAAAAATTGAGTAGCAATAGGAGTTATACACCTTCATGTGGCAACACACACTGGAATTCAAGAACCTTTCTACTCTTGAGTGAAATTAATTTTTTCTTTTAATATTAAAGTATGGAAGGCAAAATATATTAAAAAAATTAAGGTGAGTTCAAGTAAAAAAAAAACTTACTAAAATATTCTATCAATATATTGGTGTATTTTTCAATCACATAAATTCATATTCTGAGTATATTAAATACTAACCAAATAAATCAGATAATGAGAATATACAAATTTATGCGTGTAACAGATGAATGCATTTGGAATAGTTTCAAAAAAAAAAAGACCTTTATTTTTAAACCCATAAATATTATTTTCTAATCATAAATAACCACAAAATCCTTTACCGTAAAATCCGGCGTACAACGCGCACCCCCTTTTTTTCGAAAGAACCTGCAATATATGTTGGCAATTCTATTATATTTTAAAGAAATTTATTCCAGGTATTATACAAGGTTTTTAAAAAAATAATATATTTCCAGAAAAACACCCATTTAAGTTCATAAGGTATGACATTTCTTTTAAATAAATAATATCCCGATCTTTGTAGAAGTCTAAGTTTTTTTTATGCTCATCTGGTTTTTTTATTTTTAAAGCTCCCATTTTTATACCCGGCGTATAACGCTCACCCATAAATTTCAGTCTTAATTTTTGTGTTCAAAGTGCGCGTTATACGCCGGATTTTACGGTAATATATATTCTCTATTAAATTTAAAAGATAAATTCAGATTTAAAAACATCCTACATCCTAGAATTAAAATCAAACTTTAAGAGAAGAATAGAGTCATTACTTGAACAATTTTTACGAAATAAAAAGTTCGAAACAAGTTAACAGTCATTGAATTGTTTATCGGCTATAGATAGTGTTTCCAAAGAATCGAATAATAAATTACGTCCATTTAGTATTTGAAAAGCAAAGCCTCCTCTGCATATTCAATGAATTACATGTAATACAAGAGGATAATGTCTTACAATCTCAAAAAGCAGAGCACTAAATTATTATAATTACTTCATTAATACTCTTATTCCGCTTACAGTTCAAATGAACAGATAAAAAAAAAATGAAATGAATCCCGAATCCGAATTAAATTTTGCCTACAGCATTTTAAAGAGCGAAAAGAAATGAAGAATAATACAAAGGATAGTTTAGATTAAATCAGCTTATACGTAATCGGATTTATTTTTATACATTTTGGAAACAGGATTATCAAGTTTAATTGTTGTGTTGATTAAAAGTGTACCTGCAGCCTTTATGAATGGATTATATATATAAAATATATTAGCCATTCAAAATATTACTATGTATATATTTGGAATAACATATTATGAAAGATTGTCAAAATCAATTATTTTTCCTTTGAATAACATACAAAAAATGTCAGACATGTAAAAAGAGGTCCAAATTATTAGGTTAGGATGAAATGTGGAAATTTTTTAGGGAATATATAAAACTGCAAATATTATTTCCAAACGCTGTATATTTAAACAAAATACGCTCCATTTGCTTCAATACACCTTTCCCAATGAGATTTTAATGCATAAATGCCTCCCTAAAGGAAATTATGGTCCTTACAATCAATAAACTCTGAGATAAAATTTTCAGTACTGTCTTCATTTTCATACTGTTTAGCTCTGTTCTAAATGTTTTTAAAAAACGAAATTTGGTTGGCGAAAGAACCTATGAATAAGTTGGGTAATAAACAATTTTATATTTTAATTCATTTAATTCCGCAATTGTTTTGTACGGCATATGCGACCGAACGTTGACTTGGAAAAAGTATTGCCGATTTCAAGTGTTGACGTACAATTTCCAATTTTTTATGTGTATTTTATCAATGTACTGGCAGAATAGCAGATACAGTTGGATCCCTTTCCATCAATGCTTTCAGAGCATCATTCAATTCCTACTATTAGCTCACTCTCTCTCTATATATATCTTGTTCAAATTTTCAATCGTTAATAAAATGCATTTTAAAGCACTCAGTTGAGTTGAAATTTTATATACATGCTAATTTTGGATGACAATACAGTACTTTAATTATAATTAATATAAATTAATTGATTAAAACTAATTATTCAAAGAATTACAAATACAGCCACGTTGGCATCATTTTTAGCGATTTAGCGACCATTCTGACGACTTGTGTCAAAATGTGAAAAGGTTTTTACTCACATTTTAAAGCGCTCATTTGAGCTGAAATTTTCTATACACTATTGTTTTGGGTAACAATACAATAATTTAATTATAATTAATTGACTGAAATTAATTATTTATAGAATTGCAGATACAGCCCCGTTGTTTAATTTTTAGCGTCTTGGGTCAAAACTTTCAGATTTTTCCCCCTCACCTTTCAAAGCTAAACGGTTGAACTGAAATTTTGTATACACGATTGCTTTGGATGTGACAATGCGATATATTTTAATGATAATTAATAAAAATTAATTGCCACTTAATGTTGTGATTCTGTCATATGTATATACATATTTATATTAATTGTAACTATTTAATAAAAAGTTTTTGTTGTTGTTGATATAAGTAGGAATTGACTTAAAATTTTATTTATATTTCTTGTTTTTCTCAGATGTTTTGGGTCTTCCACGCGGCTCATTTTGCAGGAAAAAAATGACTAAACCGAAAATTTTCAATCCAAAGCAGCACTTTTCGATCGTATACAGTATTCTCTCCAAATAACTAGTTTACATTGTGCGCAGTTTTTGCAGCATTATTACCAAGTTTATACTCATATGAAAAAAATTACACGAATATCGTTTTAATTCATATCCTTGGGAAATTCAAACCAAATAAAAATATATAACACCTTTGAGAAAATCTTCTTTGTTGAAAGGTGACTCTAGCAATAAACAATATTACTTGGTGCTCAAAGCTACGGCTAACGACAGGCGTACAACCTAGCCCTATGCCATGATGAATTTCGTGGGCTTCGATCTGACTACGTCAGACAGGTGGCATAATTAACAACAACACAATATTACTATACACGAGTTTATACCAAAAACAAAAGCATAACGAAAACAGGGAGATAAAAGTCCACATGCAAATAAAATCCGAAATTTCACAAGCACCAACCTAATAAAATAAATGGCAAATACGTTTGTGTATTTGTGGAAACATAAATGTTGCAAAGTCTTCAACGGAATAACTGAAAGAATTAAAATGAAAATTTTACGATTTTCGAATTATTATTTTAATAATAACAAATGAAAAATATAAGACAATTATTAATTCAAAGACATTGACTAATAAGGCTTTCAATTCAAACACAGATGTAGCGATCTGTAAAACCTTACGAACCATTCCTTACGAAACTATATCTTCGTAGAATTTTCTGGCTAGTAAAACTACAATTACAAACTTACTAATACCATTAACGCTTGACTAGATTAACTAACACACTTCCATTAAGATAAAGAAAATAACTATATAAAACATTGGGTCTTAAAATTGAAGAAAAACGCAAATTGACACGAATAATCATATAGCACCTAAGAAGCAAAATCATTGAGGCAACATTACAGAAACTTAAAATCGATCCATCAAGACCTAAGTAACACTGAAGATAACAAAAGAAAGAGGGGAGAAAAAAAAGATTCCTGTCAGACAAACGATTATCATTGACAGAAAAATTAAATTCAATAATTTAAAACATACGAGAGAGAACAGCATCTAAGAGAAAGAAGAAGAAAAAAAAAACGGTCGCCAACATCACAAACCCCCTGACACAATTAAGACGGCCATAACGGGAATGATCTCGACAACTAACGAGCTCATTTCTGTATTTTTTTTATTTCACACACCGCCAACGTTTCCTTGCATCGATTGACATTGGCGCAACTTTTAAACACACAGTGGGATCATGTTTTATTTTTAATGGGAAGGGATCAAATGGTGGAAGTAATTGGCGACGGGAGTCGGCTTGAATCGTGCGCATAAATCATTAAAAATTGCCGGGAAGAAAAACCGTTTCGACACGTATCCAACACTCTTTTAAAGTTTTAAAGGCTGGATGGATGTCGCCGGACTTGTTGTCCTGGCTTCATTAGAGGCAGGACAGTGAATCATGTTACATCAATTTTAGATAGAGATGACAAGCAGGGAAAGTAGAGTCGCTCATCTATCAGACTGATTTTGTTGTCCTCTAGAGCATATATCTTCGCTAACACGTACATACGGACGGTTACAGGATTGAGAAAACATGTGAAAAGGCCTCTGAATATAATCAGTAGTTACAATTGTGTGAACTAATCCATCGGGGAAAAAATAATTTAGAGACTTAATCGCTTGCCTTTAAAATAAAATAATGGGTTACAATCATTCTCAAGCACAATACAGGGCCAATAATAGGTCCTCCAAGACTCAAAGGTTGGCAACCTTCTAACTGTGGTTGCCCTCCTGAATTATAATGCCAACCAATCTGTCAATATGATTCAGGGTGCCAGAAAATATTTGAAACAATTCGATTGTATTGCATGTACAATAAGGAGATAGAGGACAAAATAAAGATTTAAAGTTATATCATACATTAATTCTGAATAATTTAATAATATTTATAATAACAAAAAAAAACATAATAAATAGCATAAAATATAACTATTCTTTCAACATAAACTAAAAGTTAAAATTAGTGAGTGAGTGAAAATTAACGTCGCACTGTTCAGGTACACGAGGGCTTTTGGCGACAGACCTCGTAATTTTGAACCGTGGTCAAGTGACGAGGACGACACCTGAGCTGTCACCCCTCTCCTAACTACCACACCACACCACACCAACGGGAGAACGTTTCAGCTCTCAAGAGATTTTTCGTGCATCGCTCCCCTATACGGTGCGTCTTTAGTGGTACTGGGCTCGAACACATGACAGGCCAGCCACGATCCGATACCTTGACAACTAAGGCTACCGCGGCCACAAGTTAAAATTAGATACATCTTTTCATTTAAACATATTTACTAAAATAAGAAAAAAACAATATATTTTTAATGCGAACTTTGTCCCTGCAACGTTCTCCTTTATATCGCAATATCAGGAGTACAATTATAGGCTTTCAATTTCACACGAATCTGAATGTTCACTTGTCAAACTTCTTTGCGGGCTCAAAATATTTCTCATGCGTGAAAAAATATGTTCACATAGATATGTAGAACCAAAAGCAGAAAGAGTATGCACAGTTTTCTTTAAAAAATTTAACCTCACCTGCAATGACATCCAGCAAGAAAAGTAGCTTTCTCGATTAATCCTTAGAGTTACCTTCTAGACTTCTTAGAAATACCGTAAATTTTGTTTCCCATAATTCTGAACATGTTAATTCAACTAGCCACATTTCAAAAATATCAACTGGGATCCACTCAAAAATAGTAAAATTTTAAAAGTGGTGTAGACAGAGTGCCAGTGAGAATTGTATCATATGCCATAGGTTGCCGAAGCCGAATCTACGTCTAACAGACCAGGGATATATATATTAGAAACAGTTAGAAAGATATTTAAAAGAGAACAGCTCGGTGAGGAATTAGAATATTTAATAATAAAAAAATTCTTAATATGTTCTTATAACAATTACAACAGAAAACGCTGACAATGTTTGAATGGTAAAAACTGTGGTAAAACTGGTATAATAATAATTACTACGATAAAGTGGCTATCATTATAACGGCAAACAATTAAATGGCGACGAATAATTACTATGGAAAAACGATTTAAATGGTTATTACATTTATAATAGTGTTAAAATTACTTGGATGATTATAACTGCAGCTACTATAGTAAAATAGTTTAAATCATTATAAAGAAAAATACCACGACAATAAGGTCATTACAACGGTAAAACTACTTTAAAGGTAATTACTAAGCACTTAAAAATTATTTCTGATTCAAATCTCGCTCGACTTTCACTTGAAAAAAATTAAATTTTCTACATAATATTGCGTGTAGTCAATCTAAATCTAATATTCCTTTCCTTGATATCAAACAAAAAAAATATCGTACCTACTCTTAAAAGAATTTTCTTCTTAATTTTCTCTTGAATACCTTTAATATTATTGACATATCGAACTTAGATACAGCAGAGAAAATATAATGTAATCCTAAGTTGGATAAGAAGTTTGAAGTCCATTTCGATGTAAAATAAATCATTGTGACAATTTTATTCGATTTTTTAACAATGCATAAATATAAGTTACATATTTGATGCATTCCCAATTCATTTTTAATAAAAAGCACTCAATCTACGATTTCTGAGGATAAGGATTACAAAATTTAAATCAAAATAAATACAACTGCTTTGAAATTAATTTTGCATTATGCATATCTTGAAATACAATCTAAACTTTGGGTTAGTTCTCTCTTTAGAATCTTCATAAAATAACTTTCTGTCTCTTTTTTCGGAAACTACAGGAGTTTTTCCAAAACACAGACGGCCGGCCTTCCGCCAAAATTAACTCAACCCAACCTCAAATACCAATCGCTCGACACGATAAAACTGTCTTTCATTATTAATGATTAATCAAACTACGCCCTAATTAATCGTCATTAAACGAGAGCACAAACTCGCCTTTTCCCCTTTTAAGAGAGAACATTTTCCTTTCCCTGATTAAAACTTTGTTTTGGGACTTTCCAAAATCTGGTTCTGGCTAATTGCCCTCCACAGATGCACGACTGTAGTGCAGAAGTCGCAGGGAACACCTTATGGCGTTCCTGTTTGTTATTGGAATTATTAAACCTCAGAGTAATTAAAGAATTAAGCGACGCTCTGTCGAGAAATTAGCAGCCTGCAGCTCAAGGTTCTTGATACATCAAGTAGAAAAATCAGCGAGGAAACACATACTTCTTTTCATTCGTTTAATTTGATGACGCACTTCATTGCAGACTGGAACGATCACTTTTTGCAAAAGTTTCGTGAAATATAATTTCATTTGAATATTTTCAATTAATAAGGAGGAAAATAAATGAAAGGGACATTTTTTCAGGAGAAGTACTTTGAAAATAAGTATCGTCGGCCTTCTTTCTAAATGGGCTTCATAAGACTTCCGCAATACATGTCCACTGAATCTATTTTTGCAATTAAAATAGATTTGTGCTTATTTATCATTTATCCGCTCATTCCAAATACAATTTTACCCCGAACTTACGTGATAGGTAGTATTGAATGATAATCGCGTAAGTCGAAGTATAATTTCCCATATAAGACAAATGAATTATTTTTAGTTGGGGCTAAAGACGAAAGATAATAACAATTTAGAACAAACATGTTTACCGAAATCTTAAATAGCACAAATACAAAATAGCAAACCAAAGTTATTTTGATATAAAAATAAAAGACTTCGAAAAACCTAACAAGTAGTCTGCGGCTCAAAGCTTTTCTTTCTCGCACAAATTCTAGCATGCAATATTTTTCTATTAATTTTTTTTAGAAAAACAGCTTTTCGTTACTGTTATTTTTTTTGTAATTTTTTTTTTTCTGTCAATTACAATCGTCATCAATCTTCTAAATCTAAATCACATCTTTTATTTCTTTTTTTTTTGCTCATAGCATTTTAATAGTTTCTTCTAAATATGTTAGAATATGAATTGACGAAAAACCTAACAAGTAGTCTGCGGCTCAAAGCTTTTCTTTCTCGCACAAAATTCCCTCGTAGCATGCTAATAACTTTTCTATTAATCCTTGTTTTGTTGAGAAAAAAACACGCTTTTCGTTGCACTGTGTATTTTCTAAAATTTGTAACGCGTTTTCATTTATACTGAGACCTTCTGTCAAATTACCAATCGTCATTCAAGATCTTCTGATTAAAACTGGGCCTAAAGATCAACATCTTTAATAGTTTGCTCTTGTCCATGCTTTTCTATGAGCTCATCCATTGTCAGCTCCTGATTGTGGGAATCCAACAGTTCTTAAACGTCATCGCTATTCACTTCTAAATTTATTTGCCTGGCAAGATCACAATCACATTACCAATTTCATCAGGCTCTGGCACTGATTCTTCCTATGTTTCAGTGACAGAAAGAAAAAGAAAAAAAAAGAAGAAAGGGAGAGACGGTTCGACGGTAGTTAAAAATCGCATAACTCCGAATTCGCGTAAGTCGGGGGTAGCGTAAGTAGAAGTATTACTGTATTTTATCAGACCTGTTAATACTTTTGATACCAACCATGGTTAATTTCGTTTAATTACGAATTGAATATCATTTATAAAACTGTGACGGATCTATACGCGTCCTTCCTCAAATTCTCTTGGGAAATCTTTGGGCTATCAACTGAAATTAATCACAACCAATCCTTTTGAGAAAGAAACCGCGAAATAAAGATTAGGTCGGATATATATAGTCTAGGTTTTCAAACTAGTGAGATTGATAGAAGGAGATTGAAACATAGAGAATCTGACTAAGAGGAGAGATAGCTACCGATCAGGTATTATTCTACATCTAGTACGTTTAGATAGTTGAAGGTAATAAAGTGACGATTGGTCACCACAGTTAAATTACAATTCAGATATTTAGAGAAGCGATTGATTCTAAAAAAGTAGGATCGAGATATAAGAAGTCTTTTCATAATTCGCGACACTTCGCTATTGCTCTTATTAGGAACATCTCTTCTAGTTTAAATTATTAGAATTCTGTCTGTTGATAATTTGTGTTGAATAAATAGACTTTGGTAATCTAATCCATCATGTGGCCTTCTACGAGACTATCTCGGGTGTCCTTTGTATTATGATTCTTCTTAATTCTAATTGTCATTAATTCGTATTGCAAACTAAGGACATTGTTAAAGAAATCTCACATATCTCAGGAATACATTAATCATTTTTACAAGCGTTAGCAAAATAATTGCAATACGACAGCAATTTCATGAAAAACGGCACCAATATTCCCCCTCCAGTATTACAAATCCATCGGGTTCAATTTAGATCCCGTCTTCCTAAATAGCATCACCCCCTTTTCCTGTATTAACGAACTACATACAAATGTCACCGTCCTGACTCCCCCCTTCATTTCCAGAAAGTTTCCTAATGGATTGAAAGAGAAATGATAC
Organism: Trichonephila clavata; assembly: GCA_019973975.1. Classification (NCBI taxonomy): domain Eukaryota; kingdom Metazoa; phylum Arthropoda; class Arachnida; order Araneae; family Nephilidae; genus Trichonephila; species Trichonephila clavata. Next base: position 93,423 of record BMAO01032533.1, on the reverse strand, counting down.
TAAGGGGGGGGGGGAGGTCTGGTAATCGATGAGTAACAAGATCCGTCATCCTTCGTCAGCGAAATAAAATGTACGCAAATTTGGCGAAAAGTGAAAGCGTTTGGCGTTTTTTTCCCCCAGCAAGAATTCTGTCACCAGTAAAGATGTGGATGGAATCAGAACGCTCAGACAGTTTAAATATTGATCTGGCAAGGCGGGGGCTTAAATTATTTTTAATACTTGACATCTAGACGGTGATTTTTAAAAGGGGGGAGGGGGTTTTAAAATGATTGAAGCGAATTTTGTAGAAACATTTATAAAATGTAAAACAATTTTATTAAAATTATTATTTGATGACTCTTCGGTGTATACACTATTAATAGAACTTGAGCTAAATTCGCAACCACAAAATAACGTAGTATAACAGTGGCTACACTGCAACAGTATATGTGAATAATGAAAGTTAATACATGTATAATGCATGTTTTTTGCAATTATAGCAAATTATAAAATTTAGTGTACTGCGAGATCAATTTTAACTCTAATATTACTGCAGGTTAACACTAAAAACCTGAAAAATATGGCAGATATATAGTACATCTGATAATATCTAGAATTTTTTGAAATCTTCCGACTGTTATGAACTCTGGGAGGATGGGATGCTTTTATGATAGTTGTCGAACCCCCCATAGCAGCGGTTTTTAAAACTTTTGATCGCCGCAGCCCCCCTTAACGTAGCAGGGCGACATCGTGAACCACCTAGATTTTGAACATCCCCCCATAACTTAATATTCTTAATTAAAATACAAGTTCTAGTAGATTTCCTTTGTTTGGGACTATTTAGTAATCTAGTCTAGTTTGGCACATCTTTTACTTTTTCCACGAGGTCTTTCAGAATCTGCAAATGAGGGAAATCTCAACGTTTACATGAGAGACTCCGCGGACCCCACTAGAGAAGTGCTGTGGACCTCCAGGAATCCGCGGACCACAACCTCTGCTCCATAGTGATATATTTTGCTTCTAATGTGAGATTTATTTATTGACATCATTAAAGCCTCTGAACCGCATGCATAACTTCAAAATTATACATTTACTCTTAAAATTAATACGGTTGGGCGTTAGATTTAACTAAAAGTAATAAAATCGGGATTGGGCTCAATGAAGTCTCCTTTAGTAAAACAATTATTTATTAATCTAAGTTAAGATTCACAAAGACAGCATGTATTGTTAACAGAAATAGTGGACAAAGAACATGAACGGTTTTTTATAGCGACCACATTTCTCTCCTTAACTGACATCTACAGAAGATATGTGATCACTAGAAAGCGCTTCTGTTGCCTGGTGCAGTCAGTTATTATGACAAAAGCAGGTACAATACTATAAGTTGTTGTTTTTTCACTATAATTAAAATGTAACATCAAAGTTACATGTACATTTTATTAATATAAAATTTCACAACCAGTAAATATTCCTATTATTCTTTTCTTCCATTATTTTGCGCCATCCAGAGACAATCATGAATAATTTTTTCAAAAATTACACGATTTAACATCATATTATTTTTTCCATATAAAACTTTGTTTGGTATGAGTACGTTCACCTGCAAGTCTTTAGTTTTTTACTATTTTTCAAAAATCATCTTTCCATTTTTATGATTTCATAAACAAAACAGCTTTTTATATTAATGTTTCATCAATTATCTCTAATTTCTGTCTACTAAAGAAAAGGTTCTTAAGCTTTCGATTGCTGCGGACACCCTTTATGTATCAACCTGACTTCGCGGACCTCCAGGATTTTGAACAGCACTCCCTGGCTCCCAACACATGGCTGAGTGATTTAAAGGGTTCTCAATAATCCTAAGACTGCCTCTGCTACTTATACAGACTTTTTAAACAATTCTTTTTTTCTCTTCATTGGGGAAATTTAGAAATCTAGTTTAGCCCCTTTGGGACGAACGTCACGTATGCGTGTCGGCATGAAACACCGTCAGCGGCCTAGCGTCACGTATATGAGCCAAGCACTTGGAACATTTTTTTAAGCTCAATTTTTTGGCTATAGATGGCATTATATGTTTTTAAGGTTTGAGATACATGTAGATTTGACCTTCTTCTCAAAATGAGAGAAATATTACTCACATACATGTGGTTTGTTTTATAAACATAAGGGAAGGGAATGTTTCCGAATTGAATGCTTTATGACAACTCTTCAAATGAACACGTGGTTCCTGTTTATAGTGAAGATGAGAGATTTATTTTCGCAAGAGCATTTGGAGAGAGAGAGTAGAGCTAGAGCAGAGTAGTTTTTAATGGATAATTAGATGTGGTAGAAAAAATTATTACTTTTACAAGGTCGAAGTATCGAAACGGTTTAACTGAACTTGGAATATCAGAATGATGCAAAATTAATTTTAAATTAGAATCTGAGAGTAGTGATAATGACAAATATATTATGATTGTTCTGTTAATTACGAATTTTATGATAATGATATTTCAGACATCTGTATGCCGATTACATCGATTTAGGCTTAAGTACACATAACTCTCCAGCCGTGGCGGTACGCACGCATTTCCGTCCTTCATCCCGAAAGGGCTAGGATAGAACATCTTTCCACGAGGACTTTCGAAGTCTGTAAAAGAGGTGATGAAAGATATTCACGGACCCTCTAAAAAACCGCTGGGGACCCGCAAGGGTTTTTGGACCACATTTTAAGAACAAAAGCATAAAAGGATACATAGTATTTATTTTTCCACTCAAACAATGAAAAATCATAAAAAAATTTAATTTTATGAAGCAAAATTTTTTAATTTAAAAAAATCGAACATTTTTCACCGTAAAATAACGATATTTGCCTTTCCAATCGCAGCTCAAATCGTAAAAATGTTCCGTTCAAAAAAAAATAAAGAATTCAACTCGTTATGAAACAAACGGCTCTCTCTCACACGCAAAAAGGTCCAGATAAGACCTTTTTTATTCGAGTTTAATAAAGCGATTTTTCCAAGAATTAATCTCACCTTTCTTTCGTTTTCGATTGTTTTTCTTTCTCTCTCTCTCGCAGAGAAGAAAGATAATTAACTTAATATTTATCTTCAACAACCATTAAATGGTGACATTTTTAATCGAAATCCTTGAAGTTCCCACTTGGGAAATGAATGGCATGATGGAGAGGAGAAAAAAGAGGGGAAAAAAGCTAATCCGAAACAAAATATTTTCCCTTTTTCTTGGCACAAGCATGTAAAAAGTCCGTATTTAATATCTTTCACACTGCAGATGCCGCTTTCATTTATTAATTGAAGAGAAGTGGCCATAAATAACCAGAGAAACGGCAACTAAAAATAGATAATAATAATAAAAAAAAAACAGCACCAAAAAGAGAAGGAGGCAACTAAGAGCCTTGCGGATGGACAAATACTCTTTGCCACCCACTCTTTTTCTTCCCTCTCTCTCAAGAACTCAGAAAATTACTCTTACAGCTGTTTTGCATTAAAGGGTTAATAAATAAGGGCTACTTACATCGTTGGGTTATCCAGTTTCTAAGATTCATAAATAAAGTCAGACCGGGCTTGGCGTTACGCCAAATGGTAAGATAGCAAGGTACCTAGTATCAGATTTCAGCGATGCGACTCCAGTTTCTATGACATAGAGCAGCTTCGGTATTACTCTTTTATGACAAATATGTTATATGGAAAGGAAAAAAAGGAATGGGAGAAGATTTAAATGCATATAAGATGTCAGATATCGAGATCTTCGTGTTGGAGTATGTTATTTTTTTTAAATGCAGTATTCAAGATTCTATTCGGGTCTACTAACGAATCCTTTTAGGGAAAATATTCTTAAACAGTCATTTTAGTTTAAAAACCCGCTTTCCGTAGAGATGACTAGATTAAATGCAAATGTAACTACTATTCAAGTGCTTGTTGTTGAGTAAGTGAGAAAAAAAGTTAAAGCACTGATCGTTAACCCTTTCAGGCCGACCGTCACAAATATGCACCATCACAAAACACTCATAGTTCTCGAACGTCACATATACGTGCCAGCGCATTTCTCCTTCCAGGGCCGATCGTCACATCTCCGTGCCACTAGCTCGGAACTTTTTTCATGCTCAGTTTTTTTGGCAATAGATGAAATTACATGTTCATAAGATTTGAGATACTTGTAGATCTGACCTTCTACTTGAAATGAGAGAAATATTACTCACAAGCACGTGGATTTTGATTTATAAACATTAGGGGAATATAATGTTTACGAATTGAATGCTTTATGACTGCTCTTGAAATGAATAAGTGGTTTTGGTTTATGGTGAAGATGACAGTGTTCTTTTTGCTAAAGCATTTGATTTGGGTTTGCAGTCTTGTTTTTAATGGATAATTAAATCTGGTAAACAGGTTTTTTAATAAGGTCGACTTTTTAAATACTGACAGTAAAACTGTACTTAAACAGAAAGTGACTGAAGTAAATGAAGTATATCAAAACGAAATATATAAGCATATGCCGTTCGTGTTATATACAGAACAATATTGAACAACGCGTTTATGTTTTAGTATGTTTATGGTTTTAAGCTTAACTACAATAAATCCTCCAGTCTGTGAGTGACGCTCGCGAAAGAAACCTCCGACCCTAGCGATGAGCACGCGTTTATGTCCTTCTTCCCAAAAGGATTAATATTAGATAGAGAATCCACCAGGATGTAGTTGTTAGGGTTCCTGTATGCCACTAGGGCGTTATTTAAATTATAAGGTGTGTATTATTATTTACCCGGGAGAATGAAAGAACAAAGAATTTGGAGGAGGCTGTAAGGGCCATTCGCTTTATATTAGCGATATATTTTATTTGGAATAAACCGTTTGAAAAGAGAACGATAATAGTTAAGTAATCAACCTTGGAGTTGACCATACCAGGCTTCAAGAAGGATCATAAAAGGGGCCTCCAATTCCGATAAGTACTTTCCATAATTTAGTTATCCGATTACGGGTTAGGATTTCATACTGCTCCCAGAGTTAAATTATAAAAGTGTACTTCATGAAGTGCTAAAAATTAAATGAAATTAAGATATTTCATGATCATGACTGCTTCTTAAACGAACCCTCGGTCGTGTCCTGCGACCCTTCGGGACACGACTAAGAATTCCAAATAGTTTGCTAAAAATCAAATTTTACAATACATGATGTATATTATTCAGAAGATAAATCTGTACTCTGTTGAATATTACGGTTGTGTCAGATTAATTTGTAAGATAAGAGAGAGAGAGAGAGATGGGAATGGGATATATAGAGGTATAACTGCAAAAATATGACGATCAGTAAACGTTGTTACAGCAGAAGTCTACAAGCTGGTTTTTGCGGAACTCTGAGGTTTGCTGCACTTTTGACAGGCGTATCGCAAGTAATCACTATAAAAACACCGAAATTTCAGAATTTTTAAATTTTTATAAGAGATTGAATTCTTAAAGAGAGTTATGGATAAAAATACAATCCAAATGCTACAAAGCATGAATGGATATATCAGAAGACTTGCCAATTAAGAAGGAACAACTTGCCGACGTATCAACAGATTCGGTGTTAAAGTGTAAATTTAAGCAGAAATAGCTCCTAAATTTTAGGTTGCAAATTTGCGCAGAAGTTTCTCACATACTTATAAACATTTTCATGCCATTCTCAACATATGTGACAACTAGGATTTCAAAAATATTCGTATTATTTTCAGAGTTACTAACGATTTAAATGACTGGAGAATATTTTTTTAATTTCTCTACCCTGATATATTAAAAAATAAAGCAATTTTTAAATTATGTATTAAAAAATTCTCATTCAGGCTCTGTACAGCAAAATATTATCAAGGAAGCATTTTTCACAAAATGAGAACGTTTTGAAAATATTTCATTGCTTCGCCTTTTGCAAAAAAAAAAAAAAAAAAAAAAAAAAAAAAAAAAAAATATTACAAAATTTTTTTATTGTAATTATTTTGTTTAAAAAATTTTATATGTATGTTCTAATTCAATAACACTAAATATATAAAAAAATTATTCATTTGTACGTTTTTTTTAAAAAAAAATTTTTTTTTTATAATCGGCATTCCAAAAGTAGCCGAATATCTTGAAAGGGGGAAAAATAGGGATTAAAGATGTGATTGCTTTCAATTTTTAAATATATTTTTTTTCTACTAAAAACAAATTTTGCAAAATTCTGTAAAAAATTGAAGGGTCAAACGACTTACAACCACAATTTTTCCCCCTTTATTATTACAAGAAAAAGCACTTAACTCGTAAAAGAGGATGCTTAAATTTGCAAAAGAAAATGGAAAAATAAAATTGTAGTCCACAAAAAAACAAATTTTAAAATTAAAGAAAAAATTAGCGTACAAGCACAAAATCTATTGATCATTGACGCGCGTTTGGAAGCCATACATTAGTTGAACACAAAAAACAGAGCGCTCAATTTTAAAAAAAAAATTATACTTTTCCGTTTCGCCGGTGCTGGCAATAAAGTCGCCAAAAATGATACTACCGAGACGAAACAAAATATTCCCGCTGGTAACCTTTTACCGCCACATTTTCAAAACAAATCGTGGTCTTTTTTTTTATTAATATTAACGTTTTTTTTCATAAAGCTTAAAAAGTGGATGAAAAACCAATGAGAACAAAAAAAAATGAATACTTAGAAGTGTATATTGTGTGTTCTCGCCAATAACGCCAACTTGAGGATATTCTCGCTGGCAAAACAGGAAAAGTATCAAAAAATTTACTCTGCAAAAATACCAATGTAAAAAAAAAAAATAGAAATTATTCATTCTCAATATAAACATGAAAACAATCCAAACAATACGAATAATTTTCATAATTCCTCATATTACTACATCCGCATTAAACTTAATATTAATTCATTTTTGCATTGCTTATAATATAAGATTTATTTTCTTTTATTTATTCTTGAAATGCATTTAACTTCACAATGCTCCCAAACAACAAAAACATCCAGATTTGACCTCACCTAACAACTAGTTTATTGCTTCGGCATCGCAAAGGAAGTTTGTAAGAAAGGAGATTTGTGTTCAAACAAAGTCAACCGAATTCGACGTTCCATTTAATGGCGCCAACGATTAACAATGCTGTGAGCAATGTCGTCGCACTGCAAGCAAGAACAAGAAAGATCTCGAAACTTGCTCAGGAAAACCGACACGTATGTCCCTTGTTCCCTGACATAATTAAGATAAATTTTGCTAGCTACCGATTAAGAAAGCGTGAGAGATTAAGAAAATGCCTTCTTTGTGTTGAGTACACGTCACTGAGAAAAGATGAACAGATAACACTTTGTGGTTTGGAAACTAAACGTGAAGATAATCGTTCTCTTTTTCGTTGAGAACAACTGTCTTTGATGTGTCGCAGGAAATTAGCCACTTGTTAGTAATTCATGTAAATAAATTCTGTTTAATTAAGCAAATTAATTTTTTTTGGATTAAACTGTTTGTAAAACAAATTCGATTCGAAGAATAACTGACGCATTTAGTGGTTGAGAGCTACTTGGAATAAATCAATTATTAAATGAAACTTAATAGTGTCGTTTCTGACAACCAATCAAGATCTTTTTTATCAGCGAAAGTTTTTCATCTTAAGTAAACGTTTTATCAACTTCCAGACTTTTCTGCTGCGTTCGAGTTGGCTAGGCTTACACTGCCGCTACCGTATTAATCAATTTATTTCATCCTTTTATTTGTTTTTAAAAGCTCCTTATAAAAATTAAATATTAATGTAAAAAATTTGAAAAATCAAGCTTTATCTCAAGTTTAAAATTTTACTTAAATTTATTATAAATTAACGATTAGAGCCCGGCAGGGCTAAGTGCTCCAATAAATATCCTCAAGGACAAAATGAAACTTAAAAATAGTCTTTTGAAGCATTCAGTATTTTATAATGTGTTGTAAAAGTCAATTTAAACATTTTTTTTGAAGAAAGAATAATTAAATTGTTTAAATATTTCACATACGAGCAAAAATGATAAGTTAACAGAAAATATGGAATACAAATGTACATTCACTTATTACCTTGATAATTTTTTTTAAAAAAATAGCTTTTTAACAATCTACTGAAAGAAAAGCTCATTTGTGCGGGCATCTCCAACAGTTACCTTTAAACACCATCTTCAATTCTTAAGTTAAGGAAGTGTCCTAACTAAAGCTGGACTATTGTAATAACCTTTTCCAATGCCAAAATTTTGTATTAAATTAATGCAATCTATTAGAGTATGGAAAAGTGGAGCAAAAGAAAAGTGAACCTCAAAAATCACATTGATTTATTATTAACATCAGAATTACAAGCAATATGAGGGCTACCAGTAACACATTTTTTATATAATTTTTGAATTACTTTACAATTTAAAGAAGAATTGCACAAGGATATTGTAAGCGATTGGTAAGTGTAAATGAGAAGATGCGACAATGGCATAGTTTAATTTTTGTTTCATTTAATGAAATTCGTGGAATTTCTTTTAATACATCTTTGAATATGCACAATACATTGGAATCTAAAAGCATCGAATCGGTTATTCGGATATTAACGCGTCGCACTTGGGTGCAACAACGAGGGCTACAAGCAACGGACCACTGCTTCTGAACGATGGTTAAACGATGAAGAGACTTGAGCTGGAACCCTACTTTCCAAACAAAGACACCCTGCCAACGAACTGAAGTCTGAACAGATTTATCAATATTCAGTCCTATTACACGATTTGAAAACATTAATATACACTAAAATACGTTTAACGCGAAAAAAGACGAAATATTGGTTAACACGAAATAATACAACGGTCCCGACAAACTGCAATGCATTTTCATGCATTTTTTCTCATAACACGAAACGAGAATCGCTTAACACGAAAAGATAGAGAGGGAGGACATTAAAACTGAACCGAAACTTAATGAAATGTTTGACAAATTGTTTGCAGCTCAAAAAATATTGTAGATGCATATTCCGACGACGAAAATGAAATGAACTGCAGTTGTTGTTCCCACTTCATCAGAAATGGGGAACATCATAGGAAGTATGCACAGTTTTTTTGACGCACATTCTCACCAATGGCGAAATGAGCAACAAAATGGACGACATCGAACAATTTGGAGACAATTTGATGATAAAAAAGACAATGCAATGAAAATTTCAGATTCTTCGAAAATTCAATAAATGTTTTGTTTTTCAAAACACTTTGAAAATCCTGTATTAAATTTCATGTTTTTGTTTCATTGATTTTTGTTAAATACACGCATATATACAAATCTATGTAAATAAAATGTACTTTAATAATCTTAATTTTATTGAATATGTGTTATTTTTTCAAATACCATTTAACACGAAAAAATATTTCAGCTCCCCCTCAGTTTCGTGTTTAACGATTTTCACTGTAAATATATTTAGAAAGGTTCAATTTAACGTGTTTACAAAGTCCCAATTGCTTCCGAACACAAATTTGGAATTTCAATTTATGCAAACAACAATAGCAGAAACATTAAGAGGAAAGATTTAAAAAAATTATGGAGAGAATCTCTATTACAAAAACATTTTTCACCACTCGACTCCCATAAAACCTGACGACGAAAATAAAATAAACTTTTCACGGAGCGTCGGAGTAATTTATCAGTACACAAAAAGATGTGGAAAAACACTGGTTTTTTTCCCGTACAATTACAAGACTTAACGTAATGAGATTTCGAAGAAGAACAATTTATGACACCACATTAACGTCGCTTTCGCAACGGAGCCGCCCTCAAACTTTTATTTATTTTCCCCTCGACTCCAAATTTTCATTAGTGTAATTTATCGCTTTTATGCACAAGTCCCCCTCATGCGGTAAGCAATGAATTTACAGGAGGGGGGGGGGCTTTCTTTTAAAAATTTGGATTTCAGAGTTTCCATTTCATTTTGTTTCGAGCACTTCTACAACTGTTCCGAACCAAAGTAATTTTAAAATGAAATTTATTAACGAACTTACGGAGAGCTTGAAAACTGCATTTCTCAGTTTGTACGAATAGGGTTATTGCCTATTTATTTAAAGTAAATACTTAACATAAGAATTAAATTGAGAAATTAGCATTTTTCATACAAACTAGATATTTCTTGAGTATAAAGCCATTTCAATAACAAAAAATTCTAAGCAATTTATGGCAAAAGTAATTGCACACAAAAATAAACTGAGTAAAATCTGATGCAAAACAATGAATTAAAAAGAATTTAACAGAGGTTTACATAATAGTAAAAGAAAGGGACAATTGGCGTGTTTTTAATCAGTAAATTTAGGCTTTTGAATGATTCTTGGGGTTACATCGGGAAATCTTTCAATCCATATTATAATTTGTTTATAATTTGAAAACAGAAGAATAAAGTTCGCAAAAATTTATTTATTTCAAAAAATTTACTGATATTAGAGATTTTCTTAACTACAATTAAAAAGAGTACCGTATGCAGAACAATCACAAGTTAGATAAAGCTTTAAAAACAAATTAACTTCAATACATTTCCTTTAAAAAAAACATTCATAATTTTTAAAAAAATATTTGAGTTGTACATTTTACTCAGTTTTGCAATAAACATTCATAAATATAGTATATTCAAATAAGGGACAGTAAATATTTAAATGATAAATTAAACAACAGCACATGAGGGCCAAGGTCTACTGTGCCCATCTCGGTATACGTGACCTTGGATGCTGGAGGAGCATGTGCAGATGTTCCGGTCAGGTGGGCAGTCTGACACGAAACCCCAGTGTTAAGTTCTCAAACAAGCTTGGTACTTATTTTTCGAACCACAGAACGGATGAAGAGCTGAGTCGACCTTTCCCAGTCTGGGATTCGAATCCCGGACCTGTGTGTCCTGGGCTTCAAATGTTTTTAAAAAAATAATTACATTACGCTGAGTCTATGAAATAATTTTAATATAAACAAGACATTCATAAAAAAATTAAGTATTTATTTATCCCGATAATTAAATATTTATCTGACACCGAACTCACTTATTGTGATTTATTGTTAACTAACGTTATTACAAAGAACAGCCCAAGGGCTTTTGGCGAAAGGCCTCTTAATTTTGAGTGAGTGAATATTAAAGTCGCACTTTTCAGCTACATGAGGGCTTTTGGCGACGGACCTAGTAATTTTGAAGCATGGTTAAGTAACGAGGACGACACAGCTGTGGCACCCCCTCTCCTAACTACCACCCCACACCAACAGGCAGACGTTTGAGATCCCCACAGATTTAACGTGCATCGCTCTCTTTACACGGCGGGTCTTCAGCGGCACTGGGCTCGAACGCATGACACGCTGGCCACGATTCCGTTACCGCGGCCACCTCTTAATTTTGAACCACGGTCGAGTGACGACGAGTTGGAACCAGATTTTCCACTCCACGCCAACTTGCGAGATTAGTCTCAACAGATTTAAGGCTTTTTTCGTCATATGCGCAAGAGAATGAACTTAACGCGGAGCACATTTTTAGACAGGAAAAAAAAATGTATCAATTTTTCCAAAAATTTGTGACATTCGATATAATTTATGCATTTGTTTAAAATATAGTGTTTTTTAAAATTTCAAAATATTTCATAAATAATTAGTTTTTGCTTTTAACGTATAAAGGAAAATCTCATTTAGCATTATGGTATAGGAGGAAAAAAATATGACAACTCGGATTAAAATAAGTAGTATGATAGAAATAAGTGATTTTCTACAGGATAGTGAAGACAGAATATAATGTTAATATATGAGTACCTTTATATCTGAAAAAAATACTCCGAATTTGGGTTCTATTCTTTAACAGCCGAAGACAGCCTTAACTGCATCAGTTACTCTTTTCGATGGGTTGTCAGAGGTATCAGATTTTGAAACTGCGACTCAATCGAAACTCCTGCCACAAACTCACAAACCACGACTATTAGTCAACTGCGGCAGCAACTCAAATAAGTATTGAAGTCACCCCCCCCCCCACACACACACCAAGGACTATCTATCACTCCCGCGCACAGAGAGAAACAGTGGGCACATCTAATATAGATTAAAAATATATTTACAGTTAAATATACAGTTCTGACTTTCATACAGCAAGTATAATAAGCAGTCCCCGCCTTAAATATCATTAAAATTTAAAATAAGCGACTTCAAAAAATTTCAGTAATGCCTTGGATCATAGGTTCTCAACGTGGGCGATAACGCCCCCTTGTGGGCGTTTGGGGCTTTCAGGGGGGCAGTAAGAGACCCAGAGAAAATTAGGGGGCGTTGAGATGGCACGGAGGGGCTTGAGCAGATTAACCAAAAAAGACTAAAAAAACACGCTGATTATGTACTAACAAAAGTAAACTTTAATACGGTTTACTTATATGTTGATTGTATGCATTTAAATCCTTTCTATATCACATGTACGAAAATTCACATATTTCCGTAGTTCGGGAATTAGATGAAAAACTTAAAGATTTCATTCAGTCCTACATTAAGTTGAATGATATAGTGCATTTTAATTTCTGTAGATCACGTGTTGTCTTTGTGAACAGTAGGAAACATGTTTCGTCCACTACATTTAATTACATATATTATCCAAGAAACATAATTAATTATGTTAACCAGGAATCAACGTGATTCTTTAAAGGCCGAAACTGTCAATTTATATTTATTTTGAAAGCAATAGTTTATTATGAATTACTTCGTAGTCTCAAAACCCCTGCCTGTCTTTATAACAGATAAGCTAAAACTTTTACTCCACTCTTTTAAATGAGGAAGAAATTCAGTAGCATTTCAATTCCAAGATTATCCTACCTATGTGACTAAAATATATACTACTACACATTTAAATATATTTGTGGCAATAGATATTTTAGACTCTCAAGTAAAAAAATTGGGGCTTTAGGAAAATAATGAAATTAAAAAACATATTCTCTTCGTAATAGGATATTTTTTAAAACTTAACTCTTGTTTTCACCATGTATTATGTACACTCTTATTTCTTTAGAGTGAGAAGGGGTGGTATCAAAATATTCACTAGAAAAGGGGGCGCCAGTTCAAAAAAGGTTGGGCCTTGGATGGATACAAATTTCGGTATGAACAACTGACCACAAAAGTGTCTATTCAATCAGGCCATCGCAGTCACAAAAATAGCTAGGAATTGAATATTAACATACAGTGAAAATCGCTTAACACGAAACTGAAGGGACTGAAATATGTTTTTCACATTAAAAAAATTTCGTGTTTCATGATATTGCAAAAAAAAAAAATCTATATATTTAACAAAATTAATTTTATTAGAGTTTATTTCATTTATATATATATACGCATATATTTGATAAAAATCAATGAAACTATATCATTCACAAGGACTTAATGAAAATTAATACAAATTTTTCAAACTTTTTGAAGAAAAAAAAAAGGGAAAAAAACATGTACTAAGTTTTTGGAAAATAAAAAATAAAAACGCAAAGAAGAACATCAGGTTAAGTATCAAATTTTCAATAAACTGTTCGATATCGTCCATTTTGCAATTCACTTCACCATTGGAATGTGTGTCTAAATAACTGTGCATACTTTTCATGGCGTTCCTCATTTCGAATGATGTGGGAACAGCAAGTGCAAAATTCATTTCATTTTCGTCAAAATCTGCATAGATGATACTTTTTTTTTGAGCTTTCAACAAATTTTAGAATGTCTTTGTCTGTCAAAATTGGGGCTGTACACGCGCATTATCATCATCTACTGCAATGTTCCCGATAGTGCAATAAATAGGACAGTGCAACCCGGCTGGTGTTTTCCGTATTTTGTTCGTTCCAAGAAAAAAAATCTTTTCATGTAAAGCGATTTTTGTTTCGTGTAAAAAGAAAAAACTGCACGCAAATGCATAGCATTTTGTAAGGACCGTTGTATTATTTCGTGTTAACCAATATTTCGCCTTAAGCGTTTATGCGTTAATCGTATTTTATTGTATATCAAAGACGTATTTTTAAATAATTAAATCGAAAAATTGAGATATTTTTACAAAAAAAAAAAAAAAAAAAAAAAAAAAAAATGACGTCTGAACATAAAGAACATAGCTGCTTACCAAATATTAACTTTTATTAGGGTTTCCACGCACCACTTTCAGCAGAAGTCCTGAAAAACAAAAGAACATTTTAAAGATTCAAAATACTACACAAATTTAAAATACAAGTAATATATACTAAACGTCTTCTCAATAAAATTTCCCAATAATTAAATTAATTGAACCGCTAATTTTGTTTAGTATCCATTTCAAATTGAATAAATTAGTCCAACTTTTTCAGGTTGAAAATTAATTTAATTGAAATGCGAAACAATCAGAAACTAATTTACTTCATACACAAGCATTGCACAAATGTCACAAAAATAGCTAATTTAAAATCGTATTAAAGAACAGAAATAAAAGAAGAGTTAATAAGATTTTATAATTACAAGAATGTAATTAAATCTATAAATTAAGAAAATAAATATAATGTGATTTATACTAATTAATTGGAAAACCGCGTACTTTACATATGGAAATGAAAAAGAAGAAAATCACTGTAAGGCACCCCAAAAAATAAGAAATAATTTAATAATTACATTTAACTAAAATTAAATTAATACGGCAGATAAAATTCGAGCTATGATGTATGTATTTTCATATCAACAAGATATTTTAATTAAAAAAAAGTGAGCGGTACATTAATTAAGTATAGTTTCCAATTCTATTCTAAATAAGGCAACGGGAAAAAAAAAAAAACTCTTTAACGTTTTAACTGACAGATTAATAAAAAGCCAATTTACTTTCAATTAATTTTCAGAAGAGAATTTTAAAAAAATTATTTAGCTTAGAAAGGCAATTGGAAAAGTAGAATTTCTGATGGATTGCAATTCCGTTTTTATTATTTTAGGGCAGGGAAAAAAATTAAAAGGGAAATTAATTATTAAAGATACTCTTTTTTTAAAAATAAATCTATTACGTAATCCATTCGAACACGTAAAAATGTTAACAAAGACAAATGTAAATAAGTCCAAGAAAAGTTTTTTCAATTTTTATTTTAAAATGGGTGTAACTTGAGTGTAGTCGTAATTAAATGAAAAAAAATCGATTAATAATTTAATAGTTTACATTTATGTCATGATAAAATTAAGTTGATGTGATAATTTCTAGCCCATTCTCCCCAAAACGCAAAATTAAAGTTGAAATGGAAATTCAAATCAAAATGATAATGAATAGGTAATAATACTTTTCCAAAAACAAAGCGACAATAGCTACAATTACATGACATTACGAATTAAGTACCCAATTAAAGATTATCCTCAGATATATATTTTGAATGTAAAGATTAAATAGAACAATTTTCTTAATATATATATATATATATATATATATATATATATATATATGCTCGTTTGATAATTAGATTATTTGAGAAATAATTGTAAATTCGAAAATAGAAAACAAATTCAATCACTATTCTCTCGATAAAAAAAATTTAACAACATAGATTTTTATTTATTTATGGATTCGAGACCGACTATTTTTGTTTCACTGAAAAAAAAGGTCAGGACTACTTAATACTGTCAATACACTTCGTAATGGGCTCAATTCATGACGGTAACACGATAAAGACAAACACGTGTTCTCCTTCGAATTCAAAACAGACTTTAAACAAAATGTACTTGTTATTGAATTTGTAAAACTTATATTCTTAACATTTTATTTCATCAAATGTTATTTAAAAAAAACTTATTTTATGCATGTATTTTAAAATAAAAGGCATTTAGTCTACTTATGTCCTTTATTATTGTTGAAAAATGTGTACTTTTTAAGAAAAAGTTTCCGAAAAGACCAAACAGTTGGCAACAACGGAGCGCATTAACAGATTAGCTAGAAACACGTGATTGCGTTTATCGTCTGACTATGACATCACATGAGGTTTTGAGTTGATAGGCTAAAAACACGTGGTTATCATTATCATGTGATAATGACGTCATATGAATTGAGCTCATTAGTTATGGTCAGACGTCACGGCTGACAAATGATTTGGCACTAAATATAAAACCACTCCATTGCTTTTTAAAGGGCAGAATACAACATTAATGGGTATGTAGTACTATACCGTCGACCGATTTCGTCAAATAAAAATATGTCGCCAAATGACATGCAGCCAATAGTGGAGACCGTTCGTGCGCACGTTCGAACACAGCAATAATAAAGATGACAGCATTTGGCGACATTTCTTTGTATTGGCGATATCTTTTCATTTGGCATAGTATTATACGTAAATAACTATGATTATTTTTACATCAGATCTGATTGAATGGCTGTTTATTCACATCGAGCATTTTGAAACATGATCAAGTGACGAGTACGACAGCTGAGCTCGCACCCCATTCTCCAAACTCAAAAACTTGCCAGCATTAGGATTTTGAGCCTCGACGGATTTAACGTCCATTAGCTCTTCCATAAGGCGTTTCTAAATCAAAGAAAATTTTCTGATTCCAAGTTCTACTTAACTGCGTAAAGACAGCACTATAGCCACACCTCACACAAAACTGTAATTTACTGGCGACAGACTACTGGGTTCAGGACTTAAGAAAATGAGATTTTTCTGTCTTTGCTCCAAGACAGAGAGGTCAAATTGAATAGAAAGTGTAACAGCTTCACTATTTCAATGATGGCTGGTCTTCGGCCGACGATCGCCTAAGTAAAATCAAGCAATATTACGGTCTCAAAAACAGAATCTACAACGAATATCCAATAGAACCATTGTTAAGTGAAAATTTCTATTTAAAATGGCCTTAGTATAAAACACGTGGATTTCGGTGAAACTTCAATTCCAATTAATAAAATATTAAAATAGATACTAACATATGAATAAAAACACATAGAATCAAGAAATAGTATTACGTTCCAAAAACAAGCAGGAATCTATCCACTATACCTGTCAGAACAAAGTACTATAAGTCGCTCAAATGATACACACCGTAGTATGATTTTCACGATTATTAAGGATAAACAGCAATCAATCAATTTTCTGGTGAACCAGTTTTGTCTTATTCTACGGCTAAGTGACGTTAAAGATAATCTATTTTTGAATATTTTTTAATGTTTTCAATGATTTACATATGACAGCTCCCCCCCCCCCCAGAAAAGTGAAGGAATAAAAGTACACATTAAATGTGAGATTTCTTTTTGAGCTAATTTTTGAAGGTAAGCATGTGACTGAATAACCTTGAAAAGATGTATATTCGTATGACATAATATTTTCATCCTATGTGGTGTAAAAGGAAACAAGAAATATAAATGAAATACGTTTCAGGTCGTGGAAAGTCCGAATAATTTTGGAAATGTAATAGTTTTTCTCGAATATCATATCTAGTTAATAGAATTTAAAACAATGAGGAATTAGAATGTAGTAAAAAAAAAATATGAGTTTGTGAACGAGTTTTTACAGATATATTTTGCAGTAACAAATGCAATTTCATACGGCACAAGGAAAGAAACTAATTAATACATAAATATCCAGATATATAAACTTAAAATTCAACTTATTACATGCATATTTTTCTTAAACAAAACAGTCAACGATTTTTTTTCTATTTTTCTTCTTTTTATTCCTTAAGCAAGAAAAGGTCATAATCCAATTAAAGGTGACACTATGAAGATAAAAAAGGAAAATACTTCAAATTTAAGCAAATTTAGAGCTGAATAAATGGGGGGGGGGGATTCAACTTTTATAAACATTTTATGATATAGATAGATATTTTACTGAAATATTTTTTTAAAAAAAACCCCATTTTATTACATTTTTTTTAAGTCTTATTATTTTGCTATTAAAAATATACGAAATGAATTCCAAAATAGTCATCATAGGCTTTCCAGTAACTAATTGAAGAAATGAAATATTCCCGCAACGTACATTCCAAAGTGTTTTCTGGGAAACCTACCTACCACTTCTTTGGATGCAACATTAACTTTTTTTGTGTGTAGTTTTACTTAAGGATGCATAAATTACTCTCACTACAGAAGTCAATGATACAGGGGGGGGGGGGGTAGATGTTTTTTAATTAATCTTTTAGTTCAATTTCACTCCTTTTGGATAAAACCACAACTTTTTTTGACAACATATCTTTTTACACACCTTTTACCTTCCTTGAATATTTTTAAGGGAGATTAGAGTCAGATACTTGGAATTGGAAGCTAAACCAAGCAATTTGAATGTAATTATCCAAAAAAACTAGGGGGGGGGGTGACTACAATATTTCATTTTAATTATATGATACATAGCTTTAGGTTATTTCCAGAAATATTATCAAAGATTCGCTCATAAGTACCATGGACAACAAATTAGTCATCTACGATATTAAGTTAAACGGCGTCTTGCTTCTCAAATATTTTTCACAAGAGTGTGACATCGTAAGAACAATGGATTATTACGAGACTATTCTTACTCACACAATGAGTATTGCTTACTAAATAATTATTAGATTAACTGAAGACCAACAACAGAAAATGAGCAAAATGTTTTCTTTATTTATTGAAAAGTAAAAATTTAATATTGCCTGAACAAGAAAATTCAATCCAAACAATTCACATTTTTTTTTTCTGTAAAAAATGTAATTTGAATTTTTTATTTACAAAATACGAAAGAAAGCATTTTAACTTTTAGATTACACCATCACATTTATATTGATGGACATACAAACATTACAGGCAGTTTCAGAGAGCACAAATTACATGGATCACCTAACAAAAGCTTAAAATAAAATTGGAACAATAATGATGATCAGTTGCATACACAAGGGTGGGGTTTGAGGGTTCAAACCCCTACCATAGATAAACATTAAAAAAAAATTCAGCTTTAAGATTACGTCTCGGTACTTCTGCCTTTTTTTTAAAAAAAAGGAAGAAAGAAAGAAACATAACTCCCTTAAGCAATGATAAACAGAAGGGTGACCAAAAAATAAATAATCATCACTTGCACACGCTTACGATTAAATAAAACTCAATTCCTTCTTTTTCTCGACGTTATATAATCCATCCAATTAAAGCAATTACAAGCAAACGTTTATTTTAACAATTGCCTACATTTATTCCAGCTTAAAATAAAATACCCCCTCTGATATCCCCCCCCCCTCAATTCCCTTAAGACATATTACAGTCATCTGAGGTGAACTGTACCACCGAATGTCACGCAGGGGTGGCAGTACCAAACCAAACCGATGACATCAACCCTTTCCCTTTTACCGTGGAAAAGCGCAATTATCGCAGGGGCGCTCGAACCCCGTTGGTGCATCGATCACAGCCCGGGCCGGAGCTGCGGCCGACACGGACTTTCAAATAAAGTAATTTGTTCCACCATTAGACGCAGTCATCCAGGTGACAAATGGTGATATCCAATTTGGGTGCAGCCCTGTCTCTCTCGTTCGCGTATGAACATGTCCTCCGCACCTGTGCACCAGAAGATTCATTCGCGGTCGCAGAGACGTAATTTAACTATTAGTTTGCAGGGCGGGAGAGCATGTCACCAGTCGCCCCGCCTCTTAACCCGACAAACGTCGCCCCGTGTCGAGCAACAATTGCAGAAGGGTCTTAAAGCGACGATGGCATCTTCGGCACCAAAGAGAAGCGAACGGGGCCTTTTTGTTGTTCAGATTTGTGGTTGCGGCTCGGTGATTATACGGATACGATTTGCTGACGTTTTAAAATAGAATGTTAATAATTTCGAAACTACTCTAACATAACAAAGGCAGGGCAATCAAATGTAGAACACGTTCGATTTTATGGAAAAGGCTTTGAATGGGCTCTACGAAGAGTGTTCAGTTAGTTTTTGGTTGAAATTGTTTGTAAAGAATAGGGTATTATCGATGGACCTTGTAATTTTGAATCACCATGAAATGATTAAAGTGACAATTACTCACCACCGGGCGCATCATTCTACTGATTTCCACACGACGCCAAGCGACGATTTTGAAGGGCACAGGTGAATTAAAGAAAACAAAAACTACCTTCATCATTCCCAACGGGGATCTTTGGTTGAAATACTCATCTTTAACATGCAATCAAACGAGTTAATGATGCACGAATTGATAATGAATCTCAGATTTTTTGCATTCTGGTCAAATCAGGAAAAAATCAGTATATAATTAATTACCTTGGTATGCAAGAAATATGGTACGAAAGTAGGAAGTGCCCTCTGTCAGGAAGTGGGGCAAACAAAAGGCATATCTTGTGGATTTCACGAGGCGATCAGTTCTCGGCTTGGTTTTAAAGCTAAAATATTCTGACAGTTTACGAATTAAATTTCGCAATATCACATTTATAATGCATATGTTAAATGTCAAAAAGTATTCTCTAAACACTCGTAAACTGCAACGCTTTCTCAAAAGACACCTAAATTACTATAAAAATTTTCACCGTGCATCCGTAAACCAAATAATATAACAATAATGATTAAAACGGAAATCAAGAGACAAAAGGACATTTTCTACATTCTATCAACAAATAGAAGAGAAAAAATTTAATTCCATCAAATAGGAGAGATTGAAAAGAGCGAAAACGGTTCCGTTGCTGCAAGCAAGTGAAATGCACAAGAGAATAAAAATTACATTTTGCACAAGCATCAATATTTAATAATTTCAACTATTTGACAACTCAATTTTGCATCGGCTACAATTACGCAGCGTAGATCTTTTACTCAAGGGCAAAAAGAAATATAAACTAATTACATACGAAACCTAAAAAGACTAAATTATCTAGTTAGCCTCCGAAAATACGGATACCGTTCATTTTAATAAAATCAGAATTACCCTCAAAACATATTACATTATATTAGCAGTTTCCCATTTTGATAAAAGTAAATTCTCTTTTCAAAAATAGGAGAAAAGTGACTCAGACTCACTTCTTTATAACTAGATCTCCAAAGCAAATAAACCAAGTGACCTGAAACGAGACAAGTCTGTTTCTTTAGTTAAGTAGAGACCCGATACGAACGGATATTGCGGAAATCGATTCCTAATGAGGGGGGGGGGGGAGTAAAAACACTTCTGTTTCAGAAATTCACATATTATCCTTTTAAAATTAAGTGATGAGGGCCACAAGAATGTTTTTCATACAATCGAAACCTTAATGTTTGGATTAAGATACTCCGACAACTTAAAAACAACATATAATCATACAACGTCATGCAAATAACTAGCGAAGCGGGTGAGTAACGGCAAGTCAAATATAAAATTAATCTAAATCTTTAAAAATTTCTTGGAGTAAATTTACATAAGCGGTTGAATAACTACACAACAATGCACATATTTTCAAATGCTAATTGAAAAATATATATACGAGAAAAGTGACAACCTCATCCACTCAAGACGAGATATCTGGAACTATTAGGCCTACAATCATGCAATTTGGCAGGCACGTTTATTTTGCTCAGTAAACATCTCCCAAGAACCCACTTTGACAAAATCGACTCCCAAGAGGATTATGGGGGTATAAAAGAGAAAAATTTCCCTTTTGGAAGTACTACACCTACAACTTAACATTTGGCAATCCCGTTTCCTTTGTTGAGTAGATCCGCTTACGGTGTCCGACTATTCTAAAATTGTAAATTTTGCCAAAAATTGACATTTTTTATGATTTTATTTTATAGGCCATCTTATTAGCTTTATAAAAATACCAAGTTTATTATTTTCCGTTCACTAGAACAAAAACTACAAGTGTTTTAGTAAAAGCAGATGCCATTACTTTAAGCAAGATGTCATACTTTAAAACACATTTTACTCAAAATGTTTTATTCTTTTTGAAAATGCTCAAACGGGGACAGCAAATGCTCAAAAAGTGTTTTGAAAATAATTAACTGAAATTTTTTGTGTATGTCCTGTGTAATAGTAGAAGTGTTTAACCTTTAGATTTAACAATCACTGTTTTATTACAATAAGTCCCTTATGTTAATATAATCACGGTTTTTTAAGCAATTTCATATAACTAAGATAAAGTGCTCTAATTTTTGTAAAAATTAAAATATCTCTTATCCTGAAGGTCATTTCAAAAATGAATAATAGCAACACGTCAGAATTGAAAAATTGTTTATTAACCTTTTGGTACAAAATGGGCTCCGTTTATGTTATTTTTTATAAATTTTTACCAATTTTCCCCCCTTTATTAATAATTATTACTTCTCTTCTTAATTTTAGCATTTTTCTTAGAATTTAGCTTAATTTTAGAATTTAGCATTGCGTAAAATGTACTAAACAAATCTAAAAACCACAAAAAAAAACCCACATCTCCATTTTTTTAAGTTGTTGCAAGTAGTCGAATACCTTAAAAGGGGTTTTGAGGAAATCGTCTCCTAGGAGGAATGTAACGGGAACGTTTAAGATCAATATACTTGGGTTTCACAAATTCAGATCCTGTCTCTCTTAAATCAAAAGGTGCGGGCTACAATAAAATCGAAAAATTGCTCGCATTTAGATAACAACAAAGCGTAAAACAATATATATAGTCATAAAACATCATGAAATACCCAGTGAAGCGGGCGAAAAATTATATAACAGTTCAAAAATTTACACTTATATCCCAGAAAATACTAAAGATGAAGGGCACAAACAAATTAACGAAGCCATTCAATAGCGGTCGAAGAACAGTTTGTTTAATATATCTATCTCTCTTCTACTCCAATCCAACTCAAATGCCTCCCGCAAAGACAAAGTAAGAAATTTCAGCCGCCTCAGCGTCGTTAGTATCTTTGTCAGAAGTAGACAAAACATGGCAAAGTAATAACGCCCTATTTGTCCAGCACGGACATTTCTTTCGACAAACGGCCATAAACAAACGCTAAGTCACAGCATAAATCATCTCCGGACAGATTTATAGACGTTTCGACCGGCAGCTAAAACGGACGTTTCCGTCTTTTTCCCCTTTCCACTTCGTCCATGTTTTTATGGGGCTCTTGGTATGGAGATGCTGGAACTATGCAGCTTGCCTTAAGCAGGGGGAAAAAAGGAAATGTTTTAAAGATATATTAAAGTGTTTAATATGAGCCGAAAGAGAAACTTGAAATATACGATAATACAAATTCCCTATTTCAATGGTATGTGCTTTCTCATATTCAAAATATGGAATGCAACGTGATGGAATGATCTCTTCCCCTTCCCCTTTTGCTGATAATATTCCATGATTTATGCAAAGGAAATAAATTCAAGGATTTTCATAAGGCCAAATAAATTTGGTTTAGTATGAATTTATTGTAAATAAATTCAAAGTTTTATTTAATAACAATTATTTCCAAAAAGATTATTTACACAAGACATTATAGAGAGCATCTAAATAGCCTTTCAAATACAGAGGGGGGGGGGGTGTTTTAACACATTCCTCTTCGAATTTTGAGAAGTTCTGTCTTTTTTTGGAGTGGAGTGGTTTTTTAAATCTAATGGGCTGCCAGTTGAGTCTTAGCAGACACGGCAAGTCCCCAAGTGTGAAAGCCATTTCACTGGTAGCACCATCTAGTAGCGGCTCCCGCTACTAAATTTTTGACGCTTGAGTTTATTAAATTCAAGTTCTCGTCAAATGCTAAATATTGCCATGATTTTTGCCTAGAATACCAGAGCCCAAATGATTTTACATAATTATATGACATGCCACATAATCACATGACATGCCTGCTTACGTTTTTTGCATCCAGAAAATGTATCGACACAACCCACGATCGAACCCGCAACCTTAGGCTTATGAGGCGGACGCGCTACTTCTAGGCCATCGAACAAGCTTTGAGACTTCCTAACTCAACATTTTTAAGAAGCAAGATTTAGAAATGTAGCTCTCCAATGAAAAAGTCTCTTCAATTCCCTGAAAAAGTGACCACGGTGGGACAAAGGAAATAAATCGTCTTCTAATTACCGTTTAGTTTAGTTTAATTGTCCTTTTCCAACAAATAAAGAAGCTATTGGCTCGGACAGAATTTAATGGATTCAGCATGCAGTAATCAAGCTATAAAAGTACGGTATTTTGGATAGATTGAATGAATTACTGAATATTTCCGTGTATAAGTCGAGAATTTTTTGAATTTTTTTAAAAGTAAGATAGACTTATACTTGTATGCGGATCTGCTGATATAGGGAGAAAACGTGGTTTAGAATAAACATTTTCCATTTAAATATTTTTTTTTAAAAAATCTGTTGCTGTTGTTAGCCATGCGCAGGTGATTTTAATTTTTTATGTTTTAGGTGTTTTGAATGGAACTTGTATTCTAAAAGCGAAAAAAAAAAATCACAAACACTTCATAGTTCGTCGAGTCTTTGAATATTTCCTACAACTCGCATTTTCTCAATGGGATATTTGAATACATATGATCATCGTGCAGCGAGTTTTTCCTTTACGACATGAAACGTAGGTCGACGATCACGTGCGGAATTTCCCTTCTCACTGATTTTCCAAACCATCGAAAATATGGTGCAAAAAGTTTGACTAGCACAGATAGTGTGCAAGATAATAAATTGATGGGAAAATGTGCTAGCTTCAGATAGGGGTTATCAAGAAATAAATCCGCGTTTAACTTTATAGCAATTTGATTGGGAAATATTCCACCCAAATTATTCACTTGGCAATATTTTCGCCCTCATCGTGAGATGTTTGAAAAATACAGGAATGTTTTTCACCCTCAATTTAGCTTATACTGGAGTTTCAAATTTTGGTCAAATTGTACCAAAAAAAAAAGTTACTTTGGTTTATAATCGGAAATATATAGTAAATATTCACAGATACAAAACTAAAATTTCCGCAAGGAATTTCTAATGCGATTCTAGAGATCGTTTCATGAGTATAATTTTCCAGGATAGAAATTTAAAATTATTCCGATTCATTGTGTTCAAGTGGAAATCAAGCCTTTTTAAATGATTCTGTTAAAAATTTTTTAAAAAAAGATGATAAGTACCGTATTTATTCGAATCCAAACCACCATCGATTCTAAGCCACCTCAACAAGTTTTTGTGAAAAATGAAAAATAGTATAAAATGGTTTATCAAGTATCTAATTTTACGAAATTAAAATAAATATAAAATACGAATTAATAAGTGAATAATTAGTTATTTTACCAATATTATAAACTTTTAAACGTACACATGAACCTATAATTGCTTTAAATGCCCCATCCAACAATTTCCCCTTCTTCTATTCTAAGCCGCATCCGAATTTCAGAAGCATTAACAATGTGAAAAAAGTACGTTAGATTCGAGTAAATGTGGTACTATAAATAGACGTTAAAAAAAACGTGTTGAAGTGCGTCAGTAGGGGGGTGGGAGATCATATTTTATACTTTATTTAAAAAAATAAATTTTCAATACAACAAAAATATTTTTTAATGTACAAAGCATTAATAAACAACTAACAGTTCATTAACAAACAGCTAACGTATGAATAAACACAAAACAAAATGCAATTCTTAAGAATCAAGACATTGAAAGAAGTCTTTCAGGCAATTTTACACAAGATTATCAATCCGCCTACAATAAAAATTTCAAAGAAATTTATTACATTAAATTGAATTTATTAATTAAATTTAAGACAGCTGTTTGTTTTCTTTAACATAATTCTCATCAGCCATGCAGTTGGATCAAAATATACCTATTTTAAAAATGTTTACTTCAAATGTGTAATTTTTATGGATTCTCCTACAAATATCAGATTAGTTTATTATAAAAGTTAAGCATATTTTAATTCAAGAAATTTTCAGCTTTTTAACATTTCCCACACAATTCAACAGTACGTCAAAGAAAAAAGCACCTGTTTTTTAAATTGTAACTATACCATACATTTTTTTAAATAAAACAAAGTATTTAAATGCGAATGGTACAGAATCTTATACACGCAGTTAAGCATAGGCATAAATTGACTAAATTATTTCCCAATACAGAGTTCAAAACGACAGTTGGCTTAAAAGAGAGCGTGATAATAGTGCATTGAAGAGACTTATTACCAAATATGGCAATTATTATTCAGCATTCTTTTTAACAAACACAGACATACAAAAAATATGAGTATATATCCAGAAAGGAAGAAAAGAAAAAGATTTGCTCATAAAAAGCCGCTTGAGGTAACTATGCCTATAAGAATTAACAGATCTCCATCATACACACGATCTACGCATTCACTTGGCGATTCCCTGGCGACAAATCTCATCAAAATGCACGAGAGAGACCCTTTCTACTGCCTTTTACCTGTTGAGCAGGCGGCCTTGCTAGGACGACTTCGCCATTTTAAATAAACAAAGCACAGAAAGCTGAAGGGGGAAAAAATAAAAGCTTCCTTTCTGTAGCAGGTTCATTGCCTGAGGCCAGGAAGAAGGGAGCCGGAGTTACCAGAGCGGAAATAATAAGTCCTTTTTGTTTTAGTAGAAGAGGGGAGTTGAGTTAATTTTAGGCTGAATCCCACGAGAAAGCGTTTTGATTTAATAATAGGGCGTTTCGGCAGGGATTAGAAACGATATATGTGCAAGAGCTCGTTGCGTTTAAGATAATAAATACTAAGTTTCTAGAGAGAGTCGAAGTTGTGTGATAATAAACGGAGTTAAGTGTTGCAAAAGGCTTTTTTTAAATAAAGAATCGGCATTTTTCTCTTTAATTATAACGCGAACGATGGCACTGAAATAGAATAATAATAAAATATCAACTAGACGTAAGCAAACTGAAAATCAGTAGGTTAGGAGGCTCCAGCGAGAATATGAAGTGCCATCATAAACACACAGAAATCCTTATTCCTTACAAGCATAATTCAAGCGACTCGAGAAAAAATACACAGTTTAGTTTTTGCTATAATTATATACAGAAAAATTACAAATGATTGTTCTAAATTCCAGTCTAAAAGCACTTTTACACTATAATAATTATTTTGATTCACATGCAAATAATTCTATAGGGTTATTCACAATTCCCTCCAGGGTTTCGAAGGTCTCTCGTAAAAAAACACAAAAACGAATTACAGCAACAACAAAAAAAAAAAGAATATTTAACTACACAGCATAAATCATAGATTCTCACCGTGAGGGTTTGAGGCTTTCAGGGGACAGTAAAAGACCCAGAGAAAATTAGGGGGCGTTGAGATGGCACGGAGGGGCTTGAGCAAATTAACCAAATATAGTCTAAAAAAAAAAAAAAAAAGCTCAGAATATGTACTAACAAAAAACGTTAATACGTTTATATGTGATTGTACAAGTGATAAATGAAAAGTACAAACGAATAAAATAAACAGTTAAATATGCATATTCGCAAGAGAATGTAGCGAGACATCTCATGGAGACTCTGATGGATGGATCATGCGCGGTGCCGCATGCGCAAAGAGAAAGCCTTATAAAAAGCCGTCAAATGATGCGAGCAAGAATATCGACACAGAAAAGCATTAACTCGATGTGTACTGTGAACATCGAGCTACCAGTATCAAGAACAAAAGACCTGTCGATGTTGTATTACGGTATCGATTGTATTTAATCTTAAATCCTTTCTATCACATATACAAAATTCACATATGTCGGTAGTTCGGGAAGTGGATGAAAAACTTAAAGCTTACTTTACATTCAGACCTACATTAAATTAAATGATATAGTGCATTTTTTTTAATTTCTGTAGGGCACGTGTTGTCTTTGTGAGCAATAGGAAAAAAATGTTTTGTCCACTGCATTTCATTACGTATGTTATCCAAGAAACATAATTAAATATGTTAATCAGGAATTAACGTGGTTCTTTAAAGGCTGAAACAGTCAATTTATATATATATATTTTTGAAAGCAATAATTTATTATGAATTACTTCGTATCATCAAAACCCTTGCCTTTTTTTTTACAGGCAAGCTAAAACTTTTATTCCACTCTTTTAAATGAAGAAATTCAGTAGCGTTTCAATTCCAACAATATTCTATCTATGACTAAAATATATAATATATTACACATTTAAATACATTTGTGGCAATAGCTATTTCAGATTCGCAAGCAAGAAAATTGGGGCTTTAGAAAAAAATTAAATTAAAAAATATATTCTATGAGGAACAGGAAATTTTTTAAAACTTAACTCTTGTTTTCATCATGTATTATGTACACTCTTATTTCTCTAGAGTGGGAGGGGGCGGTATCGAAATATTCGCTAGAAAACGGGGCGGTATCGAAATGTTTACTAGAAAAGGGGGCACCAGTTCAAAAAAGATTGGGAACCTATGGCATAAATCAATGAGATAGTTCAGTTCCTGCATCACTCTACTCAACATGAAGCTATCAATGTTATGGACAGGACATGTTATCCTTTCATGCAGTTTTGCTACATACGTGGCAAAAGGGGTACAAAAGCTTGGTCCTATGTAAAAAACCAAGTTCTCGTTAGATTACAGAGATAACACATACAGTCAATAACATTGACTGCATTATGTTGCGTGTAGTGTGGCAAGAACTAGACTATCGCAATGATACATGCCGTATAGCCGTGGTTTCAAACACATAGAACTGTTAAGTATGTAAATAAAACGTGAAACGCGCGTTTCTGTATTGTATCATATATTTTTTGCTGTCTTAGTTTTTTTACAAAAACACTACGAAACCCTGAAGAGAATTATGAACAACTCTGTCCATTTTATACTCAAGGTAACGTTTTGGTAAAAAATGCTGATTATGGAGACTTACCAAAAATTTCAAATCATCTTGTTTTTTCTAGTTTTTTTAATCAACAAATTCATATCTTTACTCTGCGTAATAATACCCATTTTGGTTTCCAAATGAAAAAACAATTTTATAAATGAAAAGGAAAGATAGTTGTTATAAATAACATATGCTACGTGATAAAAAAAAATATTCGTGGTTAAAAAAATCAAATCATGTACCACCTTGCCAAAAAAAAAAAACTTTTTCAATTTGTGAATGAAACAGAATAAACACTTAAGTAAAATGTAAACATTTTTTTCTTTCTTTTTAATCTGAAATTGTATGTCCACCTTTCAAATTAAAGTAGCAAAAAATTGCGCTTCCTATATTTGCGGTATTATTTTACCAAAAAAATTCCTTTTTTAAACCAAAGGAGTGAATGAGTAAGTGTTTATTAACGTCTCACGAAAAAGCAACGTGAGGGAAATTGGCGACTGACCTCAAAATTTTGGACCATGGTCAA
This sequence comes from Trichonephila clavata, assembly GCA_019973975.1. NCBI lineage: Eukaryota > Metazoa > Arthropoda > Arachnida > Araneae > Nephilidae > Trichonephila > Trichonephila clavata. The sequence continues at coordinate 64,332 of BMAO01032533.1, read as the reverse complement.
GCGACGGGGGTCAACACTTGAACTGTCACCCCACACCTTCTCTGAATTTCCAAACCACGCCAACGGGAGGATTTTGATTCTCGACAGATTTAACGCTCATCAGCTCCTTCACATAGCGGATCTTCAATGGCACGAGACTCGAACTCAAGACATGCCGGCCACGAGTCCGTGAGTGAGTGAATATTAACGTCGCATTGTTCAGCTACACGAAGACTTTTGGCGACGGACCTCGTAATTTTGAACCATGGTCAAGTGACGAGGACGAAACCCGAGCAGACACCCCTCTCCTAACTACCACACCAACGGAGAATGTTTGAACTCTCGACAGATTTTACGTGCATCACTCCACTACATGGCCGGTCTTTATTGGTACTGGGCTTTAATTCATGACATGCCAACCACGATTCGATACCTTGACCACTGGGCTACCCCCCCCCTTCCCACACACACACGAGTCAGTGACCTTGACCACTAGGCTATCCCAGCCTAAAATAAAAGAAAGTGCATTAAAAAAAAGTAACTCATGTATTGTCCAGATTTTGATTTATGGAATAATCCGTTATTCATAAGCAACAGAAAAAAAGTTAATTAAAAAGACATTTCAGAAGTATTCACGTTTAAGTTAAATAGACACATTATTTAAAAAAAAAAAGAAAGAAAAGGACGGGCGAGAGAGAGGGTTTACAATTTTGAACACAAATTTCGGTCGTTGAACTTTCATTCTATTTCCTAGTAAAACATATCTCAGATATGTTTAAGAAAAGAATACGGTCATACGTCAGCAATGAAAAAAAAAACATTTCTGTTTCGACAGATTTTACAATTTTAAAGCAGAAAAAGTTTTTTCTTTTCCCTTTCCCAGGGAAAAAAGTCACACATAGCATTTTTCTTCAAAACATCTCAAAAGAATATGCATTATTATATTTTGTTTCTTCAAATTCTGATCGCAATACAATTGAACAAACACTTTGACACAATAAAGAGCCAGCTACTTATTTAAACGCAGGAGAGAACGTTCAACAATGACTCCCGGAAGCCAGACTTTTGCAAAACGTCGCAAACAGCAAAAGTAAAACAGGTTATTGTGTTTAACTGGATAAATGTCCATGCGTTTATCGGGCAATTTCATTGGGGTCACGATTCCAAGACGCGCGACAAAGCAATTAGACACCCGACGTTTTGGGAAAACTTCCGGTGCTTTCAACTTAAAATGTGAAAGATGGTAGAAACAGACGCCTATGAGACGACCGCACGCAGAAAATGGAAATTGTCACTTCCTGCCAGTGTCCACAAGTATTTAAACCGCAGAAATGCAGTCGTTCAAACAAAATATGCAAGAGGACATATTTTACTTATCACAATCCTGATTATAGAAGAATTTTAAAGCAACAAAAGCTTCTTTGTTTAGATATTTTTTTTTTCAATTGCACGTCGGAGTTACACATATTTTTAGATATAATTTTTTTTCTCTTGTAGTCAGCATAAAACTAAATGTGTAAATCCTCTAACAGTAACGGTATAGTTTAATTAATAATTAGGTATAGTTTAATTAGTATTCGATTAGGACTACACATTACACTATTTGCTGCATTTTATTATTAGTAAAATCGCTTTAAAGCAACACAATGCAGTATTCGAGATGAATTCTCGTAACCTCAAGCTGTGGTCAAATAGAAAGGACAACATGCTATCTCTTTCTCTTGACCTGAAGTCCACAGGAACTCTCCAGGATTCACCATATCACACTATTAGTGTACTTTGAATCAAAGCACCTATCAAAGTACTCGACAATCACGGAGGCAGCCAATCAGCCACTACGTCGTTCCCAATCAACTCAGCAACAGAGGTCCAGAATATATCACACTATGTTTACTCTAGACGTGTTTTCCGGAGCGTACTATCCTCTTTCAGAAACTATTTATTACATCCTGCATTTCCTTCTTTAGAATAGCTAGTAATAGCTAATTGTTTTAAGACATTACACACACGCATTACGATTACCTCACTCAATACTTATTTAGATTAAACAAAAAGAGCCAATACACTTTTTAATATTTTAGATTTAGAATAAAGTAGTTAATAAACATTTAGAGAGAGAGAGAGTAAATGTAGAAAACTTATTCCCCAGTCAGCAAGCAACTTCGGAGAGTTATTTAAGTCCACAATAATGACATCATAGGAAATACAGAACTTCAGCTTCATGTACACTACTTAGAAAATATCCTTAAGAACTTATAACGCGATATTTATTGCATTAAATTTGTTATTTAAAACACAATACAAATTTTAAACTTTCTCATTTGACTTAAATTAGATTGTTTTAAAAATCTACAAATATATGCTACACAAAGAATCTAAAGACAATGACAACACTCAACAACGCTTCTATCTATACTGCAGATCGGCAGATAAAACAAGGAAATTAAATGTAATTCACAACGCAAGTATTAATTAAAAACACTCTGACAATGTTACCATCCTTGTTGAATCTACACCACAAGTTATACTTGACTAACCAATTACGATTGTGTTAAGTTTTGAGATTGAAATCAGAACTAATCTTCCAGAGAACAAAATTAATTAATTATGCAATCTTCTGTTCAGTTTTGCGAATTATCTTCAGAAGATGAGATATAATCTCGAAATACAAAATTCAAATTTCTAGGAACAACGCGATGCAGGTAAGACAAACTTTATAAATTAAAAGATATGAAACTACAAAAAAGATCACATTTAGAGAAAGAAGTTTACAAAAGCAAATTATTACAAAAGAATTTATTTTGATGAAACATGAAGGTAAATGGTTTCAATTAGTATCTGAAGACATCATGATCATTTGGAGGTGGGGAGGTAGAACAAAAGATAATTTCGCAGAAAATTATCAACAAAAATAATAATAAATAAACGTGCGAATTCCACAAGCATATCAAATATGAAACTCGTTTTTTTTAAAAAAATGGTTATTTACTTTTAAATAATTTATGTTACCATTCTATTTAGCAGAGAAATTTCCAAAATATTCCTCAGTTGCGATAGTAAAAGAAAAGAAATTTTGTAAATATTATTACGAAAATCAGTCAAGCATACAATTATACTTAATACAATATTCCATTGTTGCATTAAAAATACATGTAAGCATTTAATAACTTTTTCAAACACCGGTTTGAGCATTTCAAACCAACCTATATGGCATGATACATATACTCATGTTTTAATTATAAAAAATATATCATTTTTCAATGTTCTTTGCCTGATTTTTAAAAAAAAATGTTTATTGGAATGCTAAAAAAAACCACGAAGTAACGCATTAATAAATTTCCAAAACCATTCATAGACCGTAAATTAAAAAAAAAAAGAATTCTCTTTCTAAGCCATCAGAGAGACCATATTTACTCTACATAATTTGAAAGCAAAAACCATTGTAATGCTAAACATAGATGCATACACGCACATTACTGAATAAAACAACAACTGTAATAGATTCACAATTCATTTCAAGTACAAAGATGACCGAGGGTTCTAGAATAGAAGCAGTTAACAGATATGCCATTCATCACGAAAGTACATAGCAATATACAATAATAGTCATCATTGAAAGAAAAAAAACTGCAGCAACAATGCACTTATTTTATACGTACAAGATTGACAAAATGCAAGAGCAATTGGAGGGGTAGGGGGACAATGAAGTTTTGTGACCTACATAATAGAACAAATTTATATTAAAATTTAGAGCCCTTTATTCTTCTAACAATAGCTAATACAGCTGTCTAAAAAAGATCTACAAACCCTGGCCTCCAATTCAGACGACAAAAGCAGGCCGAATACTTTAATGGCGCCAATGCCGAGGAATAATTATATGGAAAATTATTAATACGAATTAATTAAAGAAAACAGTAGTAAGCCGCTATGGGATGAGTGAATAAAATTTGTTTCGTGCTATAAATGCAGCTTATTACAGAAATTTTACCATCCTGCCCCCTTCTAATTCGCAATTGTTACACGAATAAAAACTATAAATATAATTATGAACATAAGTAGATAATACTAATTAACTTGTAGTGCATTGTTCTCTGCAACGCGCATTATCATTGGGATAAAAACTTATAAAAATGTATTATTAATAAATCAATTATAAGTAATTCTCAAGATTAAGGATAAAATGTGTTTTGTTCTATATCAAGCTTTTAGAGTGAACAGTTCAGTTTTTCGTTTCATAAATCAGACATCACAAAATTATAGTAATATAGAATTCAATTAAAATCACAAAAAGTTATAATTTTACAATGAATATAATTTTTTGATATTAATTATATTTATATAATTAAGTCTATAATTGAGATTTTACCTATGTCACTATGCAATACTAAATTGTACACCCGCTTTCGTATAAAGGAGACTCGATTACCCAGGGTCGGATAGTTGGGAAGCGGATTATTCGCGAAAGCCACTGTCAAAAACACGTTTCTATATTTTTTTTTTGAAATATATATATAGTTTCAAAAAAAATTGATCAAACCGAAATAAATCTAAAATCATACATCTAACTAAAAAAGCAATTTTTCAACCAAAAAAAAAAATCATGTCACATGTTTCTCTCAGGAAACATATTATGAAATAAATTTGGTGATCCAGACGTGAGGCATTGAGGGGGACCTCATAGTTATGGGGGACCTCATAGTTATATTCGTATATAGTAGTATCCAATTTGTTGTAATAATTGTTTCTTCATTTGTGTTTGCCAATTACAAAACGACCTACAAAAATTTTAAGTAAAATTTATTTTATCCTTAAAGTAAAAAATTATAACAGTATATAAATAACCCCTCCCCTCCTTCCCTAGCTTGATTCAACGTTATACAAAAATTGTATCCTTTTATAAAACAAAATGTACTTAAATTTTTATTTCAAACCTAAGAAAGAAGTGTGCTTGCAAACAACTGAAATAATTTTCGAACGTTGAAACGAAAAATGACCGTGGCAATATTTAGTTTTTTAAATGATAAGTGACTTTAATGCCTCCCTCGGACAAAAACCGAAAAAAAAAGAAACTCTAACAAAACTAAAAACAATTTACTCTGCAAGAGGGGGGGGAAAATACGACCTTTCGCTTCCAGTTGATTTGTACCGCAACCATGGGGAAAAAAATCGCCATTTAATGCACAGACTTTCACCAATGTGGCAACATAACTTTATACTCTCGTAAAGGAAAAGCATGGCCGTGTCGCCTTTTCTTTTGAACGCAAAGAAACGAGGGTTAAAATTGCCGAGGAGATTTCATGGCACCCTTTCATATTCCAGGAGGAATTATCCAATAAAATTTCTTTAAAAAAAAAGAACGGAAGCGGGCGACACACAATTGGATAATTACATTCTTGACAAGATTAAATAAGGAAATTTTCTGTGGCTGACGGACATAAAAACTAGCGATAAAACTCTCATTTCTCTTTGCATTGTGGTATTTCAACAGTAAAAGGGGTAAATGCATTTTCTAGCATTAATATATGCATGAGAGAATGAATGTTTGACAAAAGCTTTTAAAAATTTTCAATTGAAACCGTTTGAGCGACTCGGCAAATAGCCTTTTTCTTTATTACTGTGGGACATTAAAAATTCTTTTCAGCCACTTTTGTTCTAGGTTTGAAACGCGTTACGATCATTGTAACGTTTTGTGTTCTATAAAATCCATTTTAAGAAGAGGGTATACATAATAAATTTAGGATACAAAAGCTGTACAATGAATTTAAATCTTTATGGTACGTGGCCTATTTTTTTAAAAAGCAACCATTTTTTATTTATTCGATTTTTAGTCGTACATCTACTTTTATGTCAATTTTGAGTTATCAAGTTTTTATGCTCATACCATTTCATTCGTAAGTTCATATCTGAAAACCATCCATCCTAAAGGCATCTAAAAATTAATCTAGAACCAGGCATCGGTAACCTATGGCACGCGTGCCAGATTTGGCGTTCGTCATTACTTAACTATGCTGAAGGAATACTTATAAATATATATATTTAATGTAGCTTATTTCTTATTTTAATAAATATGTTTAAAAGATTCGTTTTACATAAATTATGCACAATTTAAAATTTTTTTAATCATTTTGTGGAAGTTATACATTGTATTGTTTAGATTTATGTTAGTAAATATCTTTAAATGATGCCTAATTAATATATAATAAAACACTAAATCCGTATTTTTGACCTCTATTTCTAACTTTTGAAAAACGAATTGTTTCAAATAATTCCTATTGTGTTGCATCCTGAATTATATTGGTAGATTGTTTGGGCATACTACAGCTACAAGGTCGCCGACCCCTGATTTAGACTGTAGGTATATTTGTTTATTAGATGATAGTGTTGTGACGTTTGATTCAATAATGGTAGCGTGTTTGAAGTATAATAATTTAGTTTAATTAAGTCACAGCTATTATTTACATTAATATACAATTTTGCACTATGAGATGATTTTAGAGTCCAAAATAATTTTGTGAGGGAGGGATTTTGTTGGTGTCCGTTCACTGCCAGTATCCGCTGTCAACTCTCTTGTCGTTTCCCCGCGGTTGACCGACCTCGGCGCGTCCCCTTTCACACCCCACATCCGGTGGTGGCGAAATGCTTCCCCTCGGGTCAAAGGTTGCAGGGGCTAATTAAGACACGTCCGTTTTTGCACGTGTGGTCATCATTCTTCTAAAAACTGACCCGGCCGTGGGAAGCAAGTAACCCAGATGTCTCAAAGGGGGACGCACATACGTCACAGTGTGTAAACAAATTTTAATCATAAAATTTAAGAGTTCTCATTTGGGAGTGAGGAGGCCGAACAGTTCAGAACTGTATTATTCTCATCAGGGTGTATACCCAGAACACTTTTTCAGGTGAAAAATACCATAATATTCATATTAAGTTGAGTGCATCAAATAGAAATATATTCGTTTATCACGCTATGTTCATAAAAGTAAACAGTAAGCTAAATATTAAGGGGGGGGGACATATTGATTCGAATGGAGAGACCATCAACATATAAAAGATACATGTTCCACTCTATTAGAAGACTCAGAATATTACATTCACTATATAAGGATGGTGGTTTTGTATTAGATAATGCCTGAATATGGACCGTTTCATTTTGTAACTTGAGTATGCACCTCCTATTGAGCTTGTGCTTTTCTGTGTGCGTCATTTAAAGTCTTATTTCATATTCTATAATAAAAACACGCAACTCGGTTTAACGCTATTCATTTTTTTTTGTCACTTATAAAGATTATTTTTTTTAAAAAATCATGTTTTATTTTATTGTTTACTTCACTTTCCTTATGACGAATGATACGTTCAAAATACACATTCAAGTTTACATAAAATTAAAGATAGCCTGTCACTTTCTGAAATTTGGTAATGAACCCATTCGAAAGATATACTTTTACAGCCCGCGTATATATATATATATATATATATATATCCCACTCGGTAACAATAATTATTTTTTATTTTGGTACTTCAAAAGAGCAGAGATGTGTGAACCATGATGACGGCTGGTCACAAATGGGCTTGGTCATTTTATCGCTTTTTAAAAGTCCCTAACCTTGTAGGTCCCCCCCCCCCCCATTAATCCTCATGTTGCGACCAGCATGAAATAGTTTTCCTATGTATGTGACCCGTAGGAAAAAAAGGTTGAATACCCCTGTTCTAACCAAAAGACTGAAGACAGGAGAAAAGTGCCAAAAACAAATTTCCTTCTGAAAGCGGTGATTTCGACAATTATACCTTACCATTTTTGAAAAGCTAATTAACATTGAAAAAAGCTACCCACATCATTTATCTAAAGTACAAAATAACAAAATACCTCAATCCACAAAAGAAAAAGACAACACAACCAACCAGACACTGTAATCACATCTCCAAAAATGTCACGAACTTGGAGACAAAATAACAAATCGTGACAAAGTACCCGCCCCTTTCGAACAATAAATGAAAAATTTCGAAGCACAGGAATCGATACAAACAGAAAAACATCCTATAAAAACCGCTCCGCGCAATAATACGGGTAGGAAATACTTTCATACCATTCTCTGCGCGCTATTCCCTTCATTCATTCGACCATAAAAACCAACGAAAAGTTATATTGGAAGAAGATCCAGAAGGCACTGTGTGTGTGTCTTCTTTTTGTCTCCCGGGCAGGAAGAGAGAAAATTCTTTGAAAATTTGTAATCTTTTTTTTTATATATATATTTATTTTTTAATATGTGAAAGACAGTCACGGAAGAGATAGTGATCTTACATATGGTAGATCTGCATAAATTTGCAATGGAAGGAAACGTAAAACCTGATAAGGTAGCTTTAATCTCACGCAATGTCTTGCTCGCTTGGTTGACACATACGGACTGGTAGAAACGGATGCACTGATTTGATTTTGGGTTGCATCGTGAATGAATTTTTATATATAAGACATTGAAATTGCTTGAAGATCACTGTGAATAAAAAGATTTTGATTCAACTAAAACCTCCTAGAACTAGTTACATGTAGAAAAAGATGACAATTTTTATACGAAATATTGAAATAAGACGAGACCGTTTCAAAATCAAAATATAAGAGGAAAAACAAAGCATAAAAACAGTTAAATAACAAAAATTTGGAAAAGTTGCTTGCTAATTGGTATCATAAAATTTTTTCAAAGAAATTCATTAAGCCAAACCAATTTATAAGGATTTAGTTAATTTAAATAAACTTTACTGTTGAGCGATTGATCGATAATTTACGCCAGCGATACTCAACCTACGGCCCACGGTCATGGCACATTTCTCTGAGAAATTCATTTATTTATTTAAGAACAATATATTAAAAATTTGGCGGGAAATTTTTTTAGTCAAGTAATCAAATTTCTCAATTTTGCTTTGTCGCTGTCGATGTCGTACGGGTTCAAATTGGTATTTATTTTTTCCCCCTATTTGTAAACTTTAAGGGTTAATGATAGATAACAGACAAAATGGGAGCAGCAGCCATTTTATGCATGAGGAATAGAAAAAATAACTATCCCTCATGCAGTGGCGCACACATGGGAAAGGGGGGAGGTCCTCGGGTTCGGAACCCCCCCTAAAGCCCTTGATTTTTTTCCGATAGATTATAATCCTATGTATGTACTACGTAAAATTGAGAAAAGTATTTGTTGTTAATAATTAATTTTATTAATTAATGCTAATTATTTATTCGATAATTCATTTTTACAGCTTTTTACCCGAAAACCGACAAAATCAAAAGAAAATGTTGGGCGGCGTATTGGAGCACAATACGAGAATGATGAACTTCCGACTCTGGACCCCTCCCCCTCTTGAAAAATCCCTGAATGCGCTAATGCCTTTATGTGTTACAAGTGAAAAATATTCGAAGAAGATAGGTGTTTCAAGACAATTGGGAAGTTTACTATTTGTAGTGACAAACAAACATGGATCAATAATGGTTTGAATTGTCGCAAAAGTGTGGTATTTTAAAAAATACCAATAAACACACATGACACTTTATCTTAGGGATCTCTTTCAAGGGGCGATAAATAGATTTTCTTGAATAATCATTGCAATCAGTTGAAATATCACAGCGATAACAAAAGCCTCCTGTGAAATTTGTTATATTATTGGTAACCATAGCAGACCATTTAGTGATGCAGAAATTGTGAAGAAGTGTTTTTTAAATGTCTTCAATTTAGTATATGATAAATTAACAAAATAAAAAAAATATATGAATAATAATAAATACAAGCAAAATAGGAGTTTTAAGATTTTGACCAATTTTCCACATTTTAAATTTATTATGTTATATTGGTCCTTAAAGCATTCATCCCCCTTCCCCATTAATCCTCAGGTTGCGGCCCGGGTGAAATAGCTATCATATGTATGCCGTACATCAGAAAAAAAGGCCGAGTGATTTAAACTATAAACAAGCAGTAAAAAATATACATAAGATAATCACACCATCTTATAATACATACACTTAAGGAATGCATAGAAGCATGTGAAACTTTATAAATACAAGCATTTTGTTCATATGCAGCTTATCGTGCATGAAATATGCAATGCATTATAAAATAAAATAAAAAGATCGAATTTACTTACAATTGAAAATATATGGAAAATTTCAGTGGATTTCTGATATATTCTGATTCACTTTTTAAATAAATAATTAGAATAATTACCGGAAACCGATAAGTACATAATTTGGGTAATTAATATTCATTTGAAGCATATGGTTCACACACACAACACACACACACACACAGAATAATTTCACACTAATACGAATACTAATTTTGCATTACATTATTGTTTGTTTTATTAGTCACGAAAAATGCAAGCACTAAAAATTCCAATAGTGTTTAAAATATTATACTAAAAGAAATAAAAGGAATGAAATAAATTGAGTGCTCTTATTTTTGACAACGGGTACATATTCATGGCTTACGGCATCAAAAATTTTTCTTTTAAATTTCTTAACGTGCATTTTTGAAATGGAAGAGAAAGCAAAAAATATTACAGAAGTTTTGTGTGTGATTACATTTAGTCATACATATTTTAAAAATTATCAGAAAAATATCAGCTTGTGGAATGAAAACGCAACTGGGTGCTAATTTTAAATAAACATTTTAAAAATACGTTTTTAGATACGATACATTAACAAGTGTTAATTAAGAAGTTTGCACATAAAAAGAGAAAAATTAATAAACGATAATTTACCGCACATAAAAATAATTTATAGGAAACTAATATTTACATGCGAAGCCCTCAACGATTACCGAACTGTCGTGATGCTTAATATAATGCATTGTTCGTATTTCATTTCAACCATGCCGGTAATTCATTAAACATATCCTAAATTAAAAAATTAATCCGTAAATAAACAAAAGGAAAGAAAAACGTGGAATTTGACTTAAATATGTATTTTTTAATCTCTTAAAAGTCTTAAAGTTAAATCGTCTGCCAAAATCGTGAATAATAATTTGGAAGAAAAAAAATTATCCGCAACTAAGAATAAAAATTATTTCATACTTATCAATGCAAACATTTTATCATTTGCAATAATAATAACAACAATAAAATACTAATAATTAATCCATCAACAAGAAAAGAATATAGATGGATTCGATCACATCGAAAGGCTATGTTATTAATAAAATATGTGATATACAAAAAATCCATCGCTACAATACAGTCGAACCCTGATTTAACAAATTCATGGGGACCGAACATTTTGTTCGTCAATTCGAGATTATTCGTAATATCGGGGTCGTAAAAAGTACAAGTTTTATGCACTTACCTTTTGGAAATTCTATAATAAGCAACTACACAAAAAGTTTAAATGATCAGAAATTACATACTTTTTATTCAACAGCTAAAAATATTATTTGTCAATTATTACGCACCAGTTTTTTGGACACATTTTAAATTTTTAACTAGATGTTTGACAATCTTTTTGATTCTTGAGTAGAAAGAGGTCTTTCTCGACTTTATGCAGGAAAGAAAATATTGTATCACAAAAATTCTGCTGCATAAGGTATGTTTTTTTGTTTTCAAGACAATGTAAATCATTAGTAAATGTAAAAAAGGAATTTCCTGTTCTATTCAAAACTTACACAACATGTTACACTTAAGACTCATCTGCGCCTGTAGTATCTTATAATGGTCTGCATCATTTCCAGTCGAAATTTGCTGCTTGGTAGAAAAGTCTTTCTGTTCCGGGCAAAAAGTACATGTGCTTTGAAGGGGAAAAAATCCAGTTTTCCAATACTAATTGACAAAAACTTTCAGCTGTTGAAATAATTCAAAAATTCGGGGTTTATTATTCGCTAAACAGTTTTTTGATTTCATTTTAATCGGGAAAAAGAGAAAAATTCGTTAAATCGCGGAAATTGTTAAATTGGGGTCCGACTGTATTTCCAAGAGTTCACACACTATTTAACCTTGAGAGTAAAAAAAAGCACATTTCTGGCAAATAACTTATTACAAACACAAAAAATTCTGCCGCAACTCATCTAAATCTGTCAAAGTAATAAATCACACGAAATTCACAAGTCACTGAACTAAATAAACGTCACTTTTCTTCGCGAACGTTCGACAACTGCTGTAAAATACTAACCTAGCAAAACGATATAACAAACCGGAGAAGAAAAATAGAAAAAGAAGAAGAAAAAAACTCACAAACCTACACAACACACAGTCACGTCAGCATGATTCACTGGAAACCCAACAGATCCGATCTTTTCTCAATTCAAAGTAGGAAAGAAAAAAATAATTCCGATCTTTCAAAAAAGAAAAAATTAAAATGCGGTTTTTATTCGACCAAGACTGGAATTTCTTTCTCGGTGAGCACGAAGGAGCAAAAAAATAGATTTTCGAAGCTCACAACCGAAATGCAATCTAAGGGCGCACATATAGGATATACATATCAGAACCGATCTCAAGCTTTTCAACGCGAGAGGGGACTCTAAGAATTTAATATTGCCGGAGCAGGGCAACGCACCGAAAGAGGGAGAAAATTTCACTCATAATATAAAAGGGAAGGATTTGGAACAAACTACTACGGCGAAAACCAGGAGTTTCTTGGCATTCGACAAAAGATATTTCGAAGATCTTATTCGTTCTCTCAGAAGCATGAAGAATGCATTGGAATGACTTTAAATGGCATTCTTGAGCACGCTAGGACAAGGAAAATAATATAAGTATGCAAATAAAAGCACATATTACAATTTAGAAGAAAAAAAGACTGGTTATATTTTTACATGGTGAAGAATTGTATTATTTATGTGTATAGAAAAACCTAAATACATGAACAAAAATCAGTCTGTAGTCTCTTTCAATTTGTAATTAGCGAATTTTCAATACTACTAAATGGCTTCATGTACTTAACTGTCCGGTGTGCTATTTTTTCCAATTCATATTTGACACACCGCTACGCTATTTAATAATTCCGGTTGTTCAAAACTCATATTGAAGCATTTATTTCCAAAAATCTAACAAAGTGATAGAGTTAATTTGCAAGAAAATAACAAAACTAAATGGAAAGAAAATCCAAGGTATACAACCATAAATCATAGTGGCCGTTACCCGCTTACTTTGCTGGGTATTTAATAATGTATAGTATGACTATATAGTTTTCAAGTTATTGATATTTTAGACCAAATATTTAAGCTTTTGATTGTTTTCAGAAACATTACTGCCTCACTTCTTGATTTAAAAAGGATTAGAATTTTTATCAGGAAATATTTTTATCGTTTTAGTTCCCGTAACAAATCGTTCACAGTTGAATGCCACAAAACCCTTTCGTAATGGATCTATATATATATATATATATATATATATATATACTCCACAAAAGAAATGTTAGCCAATTTCGAGTGCGTAGGTCTAATAGTCCAAATAAGAGAATTTTTGGCTGTAATGGCTTCTGTCACCCCCCTTAATGTCAATTTTCACAAAACCCTTTCTTAGAGGAACTCTACTCCTCAAAACATACAGGTTTACCAAAATTTCAAGTCTGTAGGTCTATTAGTTCTGGAGATATCGTGATGAGTGTGTGAGTCGCTTCTCTCTCAAAATATATTGTTCACCTACAAAATGATAGAAGACAATTTTTCATGCAAATTAAACAGTACAGAAATTTTCAAAAGTAAAACTAAAAGAAGAATCCTCACAGTTTATATACCATGTTTTATATGTTTCTTTTATCTTTTATAAGCAATAAAATGGCAACATTTCTACAAGTGAAAAATTATATTACGCGCTCTCTGCATTAAGAATAAAAATGCTAATTTAAGCCAGTTCAACGACTTATTATTTTCAAGACGAAACAATAAACAATAGTCAACATCCCAGAAGATTTATGAATCAATAAGTAAACAACATTTTTTTTAACTGCCATCAATCTTTATGCAACAAAAGTGAACATCAATTTCAACGAACAGAACAACCGCTCATAAATCTCTCAAACACAACAGCTAAAAAATCACATACCCCATTTTCTTATGCATATTTTTAAATTTTTCACATCTGCAATTCTCTTTAGGACAATATCAACTCTTTTCAATGGATACAGCGTATGTAAAAATTTAGAGTCATTAATCACCAATGAATGGAATCCAAATCCGAACTAAGCATTTGCACTTCCAACGCTTAAGGATACATAACAAGTTCATTGAGTCTTGTTAATGCTAAGTGGTTCCAAGTTACCAGCAACAAAAAATCTATTGTTCGGACAAGACAGCGTTCAGGTAATCCAACAAGCGGATTTAAGACCTGCAATAAATCTAATTGATGTCATAAAATGAACAAGATGTCAAGGGTGAATTATATGGCGATTACCAATCAATTCGCCAATTAATAAATACATAGCCGTATTCGTTTCATGTGTAACATGGAATATCTAGGTTAAAAATGCAACGTTAAAACTTTCAGGCAAAAGGAACAATAAACAGTTTAAGAGATTAGAATAATGGAAGATTGAATATATGTACTCATTCGAAGAGTTACTAAAAATAACACGTTGACAGAACGTAGCATAAAATTAGATTAAAAGCAAAATAATTTGCAATGTCTTTAAATAAGAATCAGTCTTTTTAAATAACATCCTGCTTTCACAAAACGACGGTGAGTTGGAATTCAATTTGAAACACTTAAGTTTTTTTAGGCTTCCTAATGTATTTTATATTTCGATTTAAGGAACTTATATATAAGAGTACTTATGCCAGACTGACCCCTGACCGGAACATCTGCTCATGCACCTCAGTGCCCAAGGTCATGAAAAATGAGATGAGCACAGAAGGTCCTGGCTCTCAGTGGGCTGTTAAGCCACTGAGGTGAGTTGAGTTGAGTTTAAGAATACTCTTTTCATCAGCGGTCACCTTTAGAACTTTGCAGATGACTAAATGTATAATTTTACACACATTTGATGGACAACTAATAGAACTGAACACTATACGGAGGACCACTATAAATACATCGAAAGGTGACCAATCGTTCTCTTTCAGGGAGGAGAGTCCTTTTAGAGGGTTCTGTCCTTCCTCGAAAAGTGTCTTCATATTTGTCCTCTTTTTCAATATTTTAAAAATAATCTGTTAATCTCTGTATTCACAGATGCCAAGCCGAACTGTTAAGCGTCATGTGCCGGTACAGCATTAATGTATTTTAAATAATCAGGCATCTATTTTACACAAAAAACGATTGAAAAAATTGACGGTGAACAGCAGCAAAGTTACAGCTACAGACGTTATTCTTGCTTTGAACGATTTCATCCTTCAGTAAAAATCAAGATCTTTAAGAATAATTTATTCCTTTAATAATAAAAAGAAAATTGTCAAACTTAGAAGAATCACATCAAGGCATAACGGAAAAGTTTACCAAGTGCAGAATTTTTACCAAAAAAGTTTTCAATGTGTCGAAGAATGGAAAACAAATATCATTGGAAATAACAATTTTCAATTGTGTTTTTTGACTTCATCTGAAGTAAATTGGGTAGATTTTTAAAACTGAGTGATTATAAAAATATAAATAATATCCCAATTTTTCCGCCGACCACCGATTGACGACCGTTGAATATATCCATTACAATACTATTTGAATATATCCATTACGTGTTCATATTACATTTCTATTTAGACTAACTGTTTTTTATTGGATTTTTGTCTTCATAAGAGCATTTTTTTTTAATTATGAGAATGCAGTACTTTTGATCTTATCCTTGCACATAAAACAAATATAGTTCAGAGATTCAAAATTCTTTGCAAGCTTAATTATCACAAATTTTCCTCTGATTCTTACTACACACTTTTCAAAAGGAATAATACGACAGTACACTTCTAAGCGCATCTCAATTAAGCATCTGCATTTACACAAGCTAAAATTCCTATCTGTCTACTGTGTGCCCGTTAATGCCAGGTAATTCTAAGTCAGCGCAGCATGGGAAAGAATCTTGTAGTTACCTAGCGTAAGTACTATTCTCTCAATCTAGAGCTTCCAAGGGGTGGATTTAAGATCCACATAGATTTAAAATAAGACTTAATTAATGCCATAAAAGGAACTGGATGTCAGATATCGGAAACTTGATGACCAGTGAAGAGGCTAAGGATCGAACATAAAAATGTTCCATTATCCCAGTTACAGTCTCTATTCCCTTGGTGATTGCACAATCGAACGGAAAATCCACAGCCATAAAAGCTACACGCAAGCTCGTTTGGGATGCCGACACTGAAGGGACTTTTAGATGTTCATTTTTGCGTGCTTGCACAGGTAACTAGGTCTTAAATACCGAAGGTAGGTGTTGATTTTCTTTTAATTTTGATTATGTCCTTGAGGGGAAAATAAGCTTCCAACAACTGAAAATGAAAAAAATTGATCACCTAATTCCATTTAAATGTATGCTTAAAAAAACAAACGATTATTTAAGCAAAAATTAAAAAAAAAGGCTAAAAAAGAACTGCTTACAGAAAGTGTACTTTTTTAAATCATTCCTTTTTTTAAAAAAAAAATGCATTTTTTCAACATTTAATTAATGTTTAAAATTGATTAAATATGAACTACGTATACAAATTTCCTGCTAAATTTACAAAAGATTTATTACAATTACAGAACATTTAACTAAGTGTAAACACACAAAAAATTTAATACATATTTGAGGAGAAATACGTAAAACTAGCTCGATTCAAACTTTCTTAAAACATTAAAATTTCCTAAAATAACTATAATTTTAAATATTTAAATTGCAGTCTGTAATAAATTTATAGTAAATGAGCAACAGAACTTAATCTGCATATTTTACAAATGTTAAGGTACATATAAAATGTGTTTTTACATGTTAAAATGTATGTTAAATGTGTTTTAGGTACATATTTTTTTTTTCTAACGGGGCTGCTCAATGGTATTTTAACCTTTGCAGACCTAGACATTGCTCCCCGGGAGCTGGTATCACTTTTAGAGCGGCACCGTGTGAGAGATACCAATCACCGCAAGTAATTTTGAAACCCAGTGCTAGGATTTAATTTTGACGAGATCACCCATGGGATATTTTACATGCCTTTTTCTCATACGACATGGCCACTGTCAGTAGCGCACACGAAATTTTTTCAAGGGGCGAGTCCATGGTCGAAAGTCCCCCAACTCGTATCATACCTCAAGACAACACCAATTGATTCTTCTGATTTTGTCGATTTAGTTAACAAAAAAACAGTAACAAATAAATTATTGAATAAATAATTAGCATTAATAAACTTTACGTTATTTTTTTTTTATTTATCGGATTATCATCAATCGACAAAAAAATCAAGGGCTTTGGGGGGGCGGTCCAGACCCCCAGGACACCCCCCTTGTGTGCACTACTGGCCGCTGTCGATTTTCTGCATCATCAAAATCCACCTACTTGGGCCGGAGTCAAACTCCGCAACCTTGGGTGCAGAAGGCTAGCAACAAGCCGACCACGCCACCCAGTTGGTAAGGTACATATAAAATGTGTTTTTACATGTTAAAATACTTGTTAAATGTGTTTTAGGTACATATAAAATATCACACTTAAAAGCAAAACGTGCTATTGACGTAGGAACTCGAAATTTTGAGCTGCGGTCAAGTGGCGAGCACGACACCTGAATTGGCATTAGGGGCGGAGCTACCGCCGTGACAATGATATAGAGCAGAGGTTCCAAAACTTTTTTTTCTCATAGACCCCCTGCCATGTTTTTCGGTTTCGGGTGCCTACCTCTAATATTAAATTTTTGCAAATTTATCAACTTAAATGTCTTTTTGATAGTTGGTGCTACTACTTTCAAAAAATTAAATTTCTAACTGTAATGAAGTATAATTTCTGAGTTTAAAACTTAAGAAGTGCATGTTAATGAATTAAAATTAAAATCAAATCAATACATAAAATAACTGTTACACAAAATAACTGAACAAATGCTTTTAAAGAGAGGGATGAATCTGGTGTTTCAATAACAAATTTTCAACATTTAATATCAATCTTGTCAGGTTTAACCCTAACCCCTTCCTTTGTTCGTAAGTGCCCACTTTTTTTCTTTTTCTTTCTTGTTTGTGAGATTGGCAAACTCAGTGAAACTCCCTCTCACAAGGAAAAACACATTTAAAAACTTTCTCATGATATTCCATAATTTGTGACAAATACCAGTGTGTCTTTTTAAAGCCAAAATTGCTGACATCCGTTTCTAAACTTTATTTTAAAATCTTCATTAGGAACCTATTCTAATCAGTTCTTATTGCACAATAACACTTTTTTTTTTCAAAGTGACCATTTGAAATCATTGTCAACTGCTGAATTCCTATAAAAAAAACAATCTCAAACCTAGTTTCAAAATCTGAGTAAGGGCATTTAAATGTTAAACGTAGGTTAAAATGTCCTGAAAGACTGTGACAAATTAATAAAATTCGTGACGTCCAATAGTATACTTCTTTAGCTTAATTTTGGAAAGAAATGCTGAAATAGTCCTTGTATTAATAAAATTTATGTATTCGCCTTTTATGTTGTCAAACTAACTTCACTAAATTTAGTAAATGTTAAAATTGGTAAAAATCTGGTTCCCACTGGATCAAATTTTTTTAAAGATTAACGTCATGATCTGGTTCCATGAGAACCACTATCATAGACCCCCATTTACACCTCATAGACCCCCCAAATTATTTTTTCACTTGCGTGGACCCCTTGCAGGTCGTCATAGACCACTTTGGGAATCACTGTCCTCAAGCTAAAGGGGTCTAAAATGTGTAACATTTTTGACACTTTCAAACAAACTTTATTAATGTGATCGGTTTTTTTTTCTTCAAAAAAGGCCCCTCCCTTGTAAAATTTTAATACAGGGCCCACTCTCAAGACTAGCTACGCCAGTGGCAGGCATTTCACTCTCTTAACTTCCACACACTGCCAACACGAAGATCTAGGGGCATGGCAAAATTAACATGCCCCTCTACACATGGTTTTCAGTTGCACACATCAAGACTCGACCTTAAGTTCTGCCACTAATATGGGTGTGTATATACATACGCATGCGCACATACAAATTATATAAAACTGTTCGTATTTACTCTAAAGGCATTCAATCCATCCATAACCATCAAAATATCAGAATATATACACCACAATTTCATTCTGGTATAAATCAAAACATATCCCAAACTATTCCGAAACTCAGCACACTTGACCTTAAAATATAAATAATCGCAGAAAGTTTTCCCGTTCTTAGTGTAACACGATACACATAATGTGACTAAATTCTGATTTAAGACCTTAATCCTAATGATAAACGTCAACCGCTAGCTGTGAAATAAGATTAAGTCGACTTAAAACAGCATACGATGGCGGGAATAATCTACCTAAACAACGCAAAATCCGGTCAAAAATCTCTTCATTTTACGAGACTCGCACCAGTTACATTTAATCGAGATTTCTCGCAACTTAATTCGATTCAAACATGAGATCTTGCCAATTTCGGGCTTTAGGGGTAACTCGTAGCACTACATTTGCAGCAATTACAGTTTGTTGGCGAAAATTAGATCAAATATGATAAGCGTAAGAGATTAAATGTTGTTTTAATATCCAACGTTGGAATGATGCTTTCAATTACTTGGTTAAAATCATTTTAAACGAATGCGATTATTAAAATAGTGTTGTAACTATGTAAATAGGAATATATTTATGAGATTAAGTGTTGAGTCACTACAAAGCTTGAATATTTAATTTTGTTTTAAGTGTCGAAATTTAATCAGCATTGTAGCTATGAAAAGGTTATTTGTAAAAGGAAGGAAGTATTAAACAAATAAATATAATCACGGAACTAATATGCCACCATCATTTACGATTCTGATCGATTTTCAATCGACTAAATATAAAAAATTACTTAAAAATTAAAAAAAAAATCCGATTTGCAATTAAACACAATTCACTGAATTAATATTAATGGAATAAACAATTTGCTCGTGCAAAGAAGTATTGCTACAGTTAATAGTTGTTTATTAATTTTACATTTTTTTATGAATAAAGGTCTTTTAATTATTATATATATTTTTCAGTCACTAAGATATAACTAACACATTTTAATTAGTTTAGGTATCTCATTATTAAAATAATGATGTAAAAGAAACTCCTTATTAATTAACCAAAGGAGTCGCATACACATTTTAAATGCATATTAAAATCCCTCTGTATTTAAATTTTAAACAATATCAATTCGATAAATATTTATAAATATTAAACATGACAAAAAAATTTTTTACAAACAATATTTGAGATATGCTACGTAAAATATATGAATTTCCTAATAAATTGACTAGTGATTGTGATCTTTTTTTTAAAAAAAATGCACAATCGAACTCGAAAGTTTTGAACTTCTCTCATCTTGTATTCATAAAATCATTTAGAAATAATTGTTGGTTTATTTGGTTTCCAATATGCCGAGAATCCAGCATTCGTTTTATTAGAAAATGACGTGGAGAGAGGGAGAGTTATATTAACGTCGCAATGTAACGCTGCACGAGGTCTTTTAGCGACGGACCTCGCTATTTGAACCATGGTTAAGTGACGAGGACCTCACCTGAGCGGACACCCCCTTTCTTAACTTCCACACCACACCAATAGGAGGATGTTTGAGCCTCGATAGATTCAACGTGCAACGGTCCCCTCTGCACGGCTGGTGAAAATGTGGAAGTTAAGTGCAAAGATATTTAGAATTCGATTTTTTTCAATAAAAACAATGATTTTTAGAAATCCCATTCCAAGAAACTTTTGTAAGACTTTTCAAACTATTATTGAACCAATTATGTAGTTATAAGCACTCTATGGTACATCATATATACGTATCGTCGCACATCATATACGCATGCGTCGCATGGTACATATTTATATTAATAAAGTTAGATATTTTTAAACGAGTCCAAAGTATCTAATTTTAATAATATAAATATGTACCCTGCGGCGCATACGTGTATGATGTGCAAGACATGTAGTTTTTATTAAAATGAAAAACACTTCATGAAATATCTGCCCTAAAACTGCATTAATTTCCATTCTAGAGTTCTTTTGGGGGGGGGGGGGATTTACGTCAAATTAAAAACTAATTTCGCTTTTTTCCCCATTTTTTTGTTAAAATGACTTCACAAATCTCTCTTAAAAGGCAAAACAACGTGAACATTTACAGATGACAGTCATTTTACCCAACTGAATACTTTGGAAAGCTAGAAATTACTCCAGAAAGAATAGTTGTTACTAATGCCACCTGTCTGACGGAGTCAGATCGAGGACCACGAAATTCATCATGACATCGGGCTAGATTGTACGCCTGTCGTTAGCCGTAGCTTTGAGCACCATGCAGGTGACAGTACAATTTGGCTCGGTTCCACCCCAATTTTGTGGGAGAACACACTGGGAGTGGTCAGGGACCTCCCACTTCTCTTCCCCTTCCACCAACCTCACGAGAAGACTTGCGGCTCGACGGCTATTTAGAGTATCCCCATGCCGCGAAGGCACTATACATTAACTAACATCCATGCCTTATCCAGGATTCGAATCCAGGCCCTACGACACAGCAATCAGCGTCGCTAACCACTATGCCGGATGGGCAACGAAAGAATATTTAACGAACTCAAGTTCTAACCGAGAGAGGTTACAATGATGGTTGAAAGTTGACATTCTTCCAACGTGGATTTCTTAGCTCGAATCTAAATCTCTCACTCCCAAACGCCGTATTTCACAGCCTCTTCTTACATACACTAACATACAGAACTTTCTGGAAAACCAAGATTGATTGTGTATTAACATCATAATTAAAAGTTACACCAGGGCTAACGGCTACAGATTTTCAAATTTTTAGTTCCCAGCCACGTGACCAGGGCGATCCCTCGTACATACAGGGGTCTATAGTCGGATCAGGATTCAAATTTAATGGAATTTCTCAAAAAGAAATGTGCAAAATATTTTCTGTACTTCTATATATGTACTATTTGAACATACCTTCTGAATTATGCCTCTATATTTTTGGAAAACATACACATTATACGCATGTGTTCCCACATTGTCACATTATTTATAATAAAAAAAAAACCATATCAACACAGTACAGTGATCCTAAACATAAGTTGAAAAAATTCAGATATAAAATTACCCGTCAAACGAAACTGCAATCATGTCATCTTTGTTAAACTACCCCTTCACACACACGCATATATATTTCCTCCCACACTTTTTTCCAGATCTCGATTTCATCGGTCGCATCCATTTCAACGCTGGAGGGTTCAACTAGTGCGGGAACGCTCCGGCAAACTCAATTATTCTCGGAGACCTCATCTCTCGATTTATCGAAAGCGAACGAGAGAAAAAAAAAGTACGGCCTCCCCTCTCAAATCGAAACCCCCCACCAAGAGATCTAGCACAATGCGGGTTAACAGCGACCACCGAATTCGTGCGGTGGAATGAAAAGGAGAAAAGCAATTATAAGTGAAAGGAGTGCGAAAAAATCCAGGGAGGTTGGAAGAGGGGTTCTCGGTCGTCTTGCGCATGGTTAAAATGGGAATCGTTTCTCTCTCTGTCTTTTTCTTTTCTTCTTTCTTACCTCCTGTTCTGCCATCATTTGAATTAAGATTTCTGCATTGGAAGTAGATTGAGATGTCTTTTAATGGGAGTGAGATAATAGTTTTTGTCTTCAACATCTATTTGAAATTTTACAACGGGGGTTAAACTGCAATATAAAAATACGCTTTCTTGTCATTTCGAATTAATTTTAAGTAACAGATCAGGGCCGGCTCCAGCAGTTTTGCCGCCCCGGACAAAAATGAAAAAAATGCCGCCCTCTCTCCAAACAAAAAATTATACATTTTAAGTCAAATACAAAATAATTCGAAATTAAGGACATTATTTTACCTGTTGTTAATTCAAACGAGTAAAATGTAAGAAAAGGAATCGCCCATTTCAGCAAGCTAATTTCTTCTAAAAATTTATTTAACCTTATAGTAACTACACTTAAGACAAAAATCAAACATCTCCTGTGACGCTCTTATCTACAAAAAAACTTATTGTCCCAGTCCCCCTTTGGATAACTGACGCCGGACATCGTATGGGTGAATGTCCGTAATGACCCCATTCCGGGATGGGGAGAAAGTTACGAGTGAAAGATGTGTAAATTTATCAAAGTTCGCCATTGAACGCCATTGAAGTTCGCCAAGCGTAAGTTTCAACATAACAGAAAACTGGCATTAAACATTCAGAGTATAAAATAAGGACGTGATACAATAAATGAAATACCAAATTCACACCCAACAGTATTTCAGAAAATATATCTAATTTTTTGAAACAATATATATATATATGTATTTCAAATTCATTCCAAATGCCACCCCGGGCAAGGTGTGAGATGAACAGATGATTAGTGTGAACAGATGATTAGCCCCTGAACAGATGATTAGTGTGAAAAGCAAGGTTTGAGAAAACACACATTTGCATTTGAAATCTTTACATTTGTGCACGAAAATATTCCTTTGGTGATATAGTGGGTGATAACTCCAAATTTTTACTCAATGTATCGAAAATGAAAAAAATAACGCTTTCAAGAAAAAATTTGATAATTTTTGGAGAATGCGAGAAAAACGAAGAACTCCGCATTACGAACGCCATTAGCTCCCGTTCAGTTAGATGTGATTTTTTATTTATTGGCATCGCCCTCCAAAGTAATACGAGGGTAAAAATGGACAAACCTCGTAATTTTGAAACTCCGTCAAGTGATGACGTCGGTACCTGAAATGGCACCTAACTCGCCCAATTTAAACACCATCTTCAGCGTGAGGACTTAGAGCCCACGATATATTTAACATGCATCAACCTCTCTACACGGCGGGTCATCAACAGCAAAAGGTGGCCTCGGTAGCCTAGTGGCCGGCATGTCATGAGTTCGAGCCTGGTGCCGCTGAAGACTCGCCGTGTAGGAAAACGATGCACGATAAATCAGTCGAGAGCTCAAACGTCCTCCCTTGGTGTGGTGTGGTAGTTAGGGGGGTGCCCGCTCAGGTGTCGTCCTCGTCACTTGACCTTGGTTCAAAATTACAGGTCCGTCACCAAAAGCCCTCGAGCAGCTGAACAGAGCGACGTTAATATTCACTCACTCTGTGGCAAAAGGAAACGAAGCATGATTGCCGATTCAGCACATACGACACATGCGAAATTGGGGTTGCCAACTTGGCGAGTTATCTTTAACGCAGACGATTGTTGCGATAATATGTAAGTATCGAAGTGTCTAACATTTCAGCCGGAAAGGGGGGGGGACGAAGGATTATTGAATTAATTTGTGTTGAATTCAGGAAATACATCATTACCAGAAAAAAATTTTAAAGCTAATTTTGAATTTACCAATTTTACACTAAAATCGTATCATAAATTACTAAACAATTCAGAAATTCTGAATGAAGGAAAGGTGACTAATTCTCAGACAAGTATGACATGTCACTCTTGGATTTAGCAGCTTTACAAAACACATCCTTACTACGGCTCGAGTTCTTCCTGTCAAGTCATGGAATCGAGTTCTGGAGCCTTTAAAGAACTGTAGGGCAGAGGAATTGATGCCCTTTAAAACTTTCCGAGGTTTAAAGATTTCAAGGGTTGCCAACTGAGATGTCATCCTAGGTTTTTCACAGAGGTTCAAAATTATGAGGTTCGTTGCCAATAACTCTCGGAATGCTTCGACGTGTGCGACGTTAAAAAACATTCACTTCTTAATGCAAACGTAGCTCCAACAAAATAATCTAAATGCATGCGGATCACATGATGAATGAGTCATGTATTCTCCACTTAATTCATAACTGACATCAGACTTGTAGTTGTCCGTTCTACTTGTAAAATTTAAAAACAATTTCAAATATGACACAGGATTCAGATGTTTCAAAAAGTTGTCCAGAATTTTTTTTAAAAATTTATATTAAACGCGTGCTTTTAAATCAAGCACATTTAGTTTTCTTGAGTTATTATTGACAAATACACCCTTTTCAAAAGAACATTTATCTTTAGAAAACTTTGGCAATAGCGAAATGCATGAATTAATTATCTGAAAACACGTGACTGTGCATGCAGTTATGATGTCATATGAAGAAATATTAAGCCCATCGAAATTAAAACTAACCAGATAGATCTATTAATTCAAACCATACACTGGACAGTATATATAAATATTCTCAGAAGAGAAAAAAAAACACATCTTTCCTAACAGACTTTTTTACGACTATGACTGATAAGCTCTCGACAGGACAGGAAATATTACACATCAGTTCGAACTCAACGAACTGATCACGAAAGAGAATATAAATCCATCATTTTAAATATATACGGAATGTGCATCGTCCTTAAACCAGTTTTACATTTTCCCCGATACTTCCTCATTCACGATTTTGTTGAAATATCAAGCACTAAACTATCAAACTGATTTTCCTTTACTATTTAATACCTGAATACTTTTTTTTTGTGTGTACACAAGAGATTGAAAAATTTCAAAAATGGCATTTTTTTATTGGATTTGACAATAAAGTATTATGAGATTTGGCCTTCTCAATCAATCCTGTCATCCATCTTATCCTATTCTCACACAGAAATAGTTCCTAGCATTTAAAAGATTATCGAGTCAGTCAATCCATCTTAGTTTTGGTTTCCCTGTTGGCCCATTCCCAATTGGTTTGGCGAGAAAAATTCTTTTAATGGTTTTTCCCTTGGCACATGAATAATACGCCACACTATTTTATTCGAAGCATTTTGATAAATTTGCCAATGCCCAGATCTTTCCCACAGTAAATGTTATTCAGACGAATAGCTGTTTGTCATATTTATTTGTCCAGGTATTTCATATAAGCATTTTAAAGAATGTTTTTTTATACATCATCTCTCATAGACAACGAGACCTCGCCATAATAAATTCGCCAAAAATTTATACGTTCTCTAAGCGTTTTTATCCTCGTAAGTCATTAGCAATTCCTCAATAATAGATTTATAACCGATTTTTTACTAGTTTTATTTGATATAACACGAAATATTTTTTTTAAAAAAACAAAGCATTTTTCTTATTTTCTATATTTTAGAGAAGTTTAAAAAAATTAGACTAAAAAATTTTCAATATGACGAATGGGCAGTTGTTTGGGCTCGGGATCCACATTGTGGAAGTGAAGGAAACAGGACAGCTGCGCCTTTATAAAATGATTACATTCATTAACTTTGCATCTCAGAAAAGGTATAAATTGCGCCATAAAATCAAATCAATTTTAGTTAAATATAATAGTGGCAGTTTCATTCAAATTTATCTCAATTTATTGACTGTGCTAATTTTATATCTGTAGCAGCTAGCCCAATTAATTTTAGGATAAACTTAACAAGACAAATGTACCCTCTCACACTTTTCTACAATTTGTTTGAAATCAAAAGTGAACTTGCTTGTTGAAATTATCACAGCTTGCAAGTTAGTGACAACAGTAGCGTAAGGAAGAATGTAAGCCCCCCCCCCCTCCGCAAAGTCAGGCTTTGGGCCCCTTGCGATGAGGGGGTGTACGTTACGCCACTGAATGTCAACCAACTTGCACCTCTTTTTGCTTTTGCTGTCCTCCTGCAAGAAAAACTTTTCTCTCAAAAATATGCTGACCCAAATATAGAGAGCAATTTCTGTCCATTTGTCTTTTTGACTGACGTGCGGGGGGAAGGGGGCACAAAAACTCTTTACGGGCAGCATGTAGCCCGCGGGCCTCTTTTTGCCAATTCTTGTTTAAAGCTATTTTTGAAGAATAATTCATGATATTCGCCCAAATTTTAAAAAGTAGATAAAGGCATTGTCAGTTACAAATATCATTGTGATTAGTGATTATGACTATCAATGTGATTAAAAGGCAAATTATAAACAAAAAAACAAATAATTATATTTTAAAGTATGAATTGCATATAAAGATTAACATTTAGTAAGATCGCGATTCACACAGTATAGTACATTGTGCATGCGTGTATATTATATATACACAATGATATTCCTTCCGTATATTTCGCGATATATAATTCGTAAATCACCTTTCGAAAAAATGATAAACATTTCCTTTTTCAATGTATGATTGATACGAATTTGTATATCTCTAAATCTTATTGCAATAAATACTTTTATAACATTTCCTTATTAAGTATATGTTTGTTCTATTATATAAATAAAACAAACCAAGAATGAATTTGTTTTCATCATTTATAAAATGTAAAGAGTTTTCAGTACATAAATATATACATGCTTTTCTTTCTCTGGGGATAGTGTCCAATATTATTTTAATAGGACACGACACAAAAAAGTGTATTTTTAGACTGTGTCTCTAAACGGAGCAATAAAATAAATCTTAAATAAAATGGAACTCGCAAAATTATAGTTGTACTTAATTACTGTTATACATAAACATTTTTGTACACGGTTCCGTGAGTTAATTCAGTATTTCAAACACGCAATCAAAGATATATAAAATGATATAAAAATGAGAACAAGAGATGAAAAAATAATACAATGCTCACAATACATTTTTTTTTTAAGTTACAAAGCATCTTTTCCAATTAGATAAAAGTTCTTTAAATTTATATACATAGGTTCCCGCGTGAATCTCAATTTTATATTCCTCTCATTTCATGGATAACCACACGCAAGACGCAAAGAACGGGGAAGGGGTAGAGGTTTATTTCCAGTTCTGTGAGAGTGGGATTGGGTTCTCACTGTTATTTTTTTAAAACGCACTAAGTAAACGAGTTTTATATTTATGAGTTTGTGCAGGGAAGAGTAAAAATTGGCGTCTTAATAATTCTTAAAGCGCACAACCTTCCCACTATAATTACAGGTGAAATATATCATTAAAAACCCCACAGGAAATTGGTTTAAATACAAATAAAGGAAATGTTTGCTTCAAAAAAATAAACATTAAAAAATTTCACTGATTATTCCACAGGAAAAAAAAAGAGAAACATATAAATAAAAGAATTTAAATTCGACAGACCGGAATACAAATAAATTACACACAGTTTTGATCATATATTTTACGAGCAATATAAAAATTGAATAGGATTGTTAAAAAAAATCAATAGATTACATTACAAAAACAATTCGATATAAAAGAGTAGGAAAAAACCCTCACTTTTTCATTATAATTCAGATTCTTTGAAATTAAAACAGATTTAAATCTATCAATTGGGTCGCATAAACACTAATATTATACTTTGGGTCAAGCGCAGTATTTTGCGACAGAAAACACAAAAATTCTAAATAGATATTGACATTTATAAGTAAAGTTCAAAGGGCCGGCTTTTCGAAATAACAGCTTCCACAAAGGACGTACGGTAAAAAATATTTTACCGCTTCGTAATTATAAGTCATTCAAAGTGTTTAAATATATACTAAAACATATATACATTTCGCGTTTCGATCAAACTCTAAGTTTCGCTTAACATACAGGCTGCATGCTTTGTAACTGTTAAAGGATATCTAAATCAGTACAGTAATACCTCGACTTACGCAAATCCGGAGTAAGCAGGTTTTTTTTAACCCATCACAAACTCAAAGGGAATCAGTGTGCCAGAGCTTGATGAAATTGTTAATGCGATTGAAGAAGTTGTCTATCTTGCCAGGCAAATAACTTTAGAAATGGATAGATGAAAGAATGTTCAAGAACTGCTGGAATCCCACAATCAGGAGTCAAAAATTGATAAGTTCATAGAAATGCATGAGCAAGAAAGAGCAAGGCACTGAAGGACTTGAGTCTTTAAGACCCAGTTCAATCACAAGATCGAATGACGGTTGGGAATTTGACAGAAAGCCTCAGTTTAATTTTTTTAAAAAAAGGGTTATAAATTTTGGAAAATACAGACTCCAATGAAGAGCGTATTTTTTCATCAAAACAAAGAATTAAAAAAAATAATAATAATTAGCATGCTACGAGGAAATTTTGAGGGAGGGGGGATCTTTGAGCCGGCATACTACTTTGCTAGATTTTAGGAAACCTTCTACATCAAAATAACTTCGGTTTGCTATTTTGTATTTGTGCATTATCTAAGATTTTATAAAACACATTTATTCCTAAATTATTTTTTCTTTCATCTCCGGCAGGCCCCAACTAAAAATAATTTATACGTATTTATATGTGGGAAAGTATACCCCGATTTATACGGTTATCCCTCAATTCCACCTATCACGAAAGTTCGGGATATTACTGTAACTTATATAATCCAGACATCCACATTGTCAACCGATAGTTGAGAATACTGCATGGAGCACTTAGTCCTGTCGTACTCTAAATCTCTTATCGGGTAATAAAAATGACAAAACTAGATTTATGTTGTGCAGTGTACATTAAAATAATTTATATAAAAAAATTAAATTACT
Organism: Trichonephila clavata; assembly: GCA_019973975.1. NCBI lineage: Eukaryota > Metazoa > Arthropoda > Arachnida > Araneae > Nephilidae > Trichonephila > Trichonephila clavata. Next base: position 34,951 of record BMAO01032533.1, on the reverse strand, counting down.
GTCAAACACATAGAACCTCACTATAAAATCTCAATATTCCACATAGCGTTTAATGTTGACACACAGTGATTTATTTCTTAAGATTTTTTGAGGTTCTGACCCCTTATGCCAAAGTAGGCCCTACCTACGAACTCTTTAAGTACATAGTATAGGGGTATTCAACCCGGGGCCCGCGGGCCACGAATGGCCCACTAAAAGCATGTTAGTGGCCTTTCACTTGAATCTGAGGCAATTTCAGAAAAAAATTGCCTTGTCTTCTTTTTGACGTATGAAAACGCCATTTTTTTCTGTTATTCTTGATATTTAAAACATTTTGTTGATATATTTGATATCCGTTTGAGATAAAATTTTCTAAAAATGACGAATTTTTCAAAAATTCATTGTATTTTAAATATAAAAATAATTTTAAATAAAAAAAAATCTAACAATGAATTAAATCACAGAAGTTTTCAAAAGAAAAGGTGGAATTTAATCTTTAAAACGCGAGATATTTTAATTCGACTTTCATTTTACGATATAATACAAATCTGTAACTCCATCTCTTCCCTTAGGATTGATTCTAAAGGAAGTTGTAGTCTCGTAAAACGAACCTCCTTTCCTTATTTAAATTTCCTGACTACATTATTTTTTTAATAGTCGTGTGGCCTGCGAATTCATAGTGGATTTATTGATATAGCTTTCGGGCGTAAAAGGTTGAAGACACTTAATATAGTACATAGAATACATAATCAAATACTCGTACGAAAGATAACCCGTAACAAACAATAGGGCGTGACTCATAATCTCACAAACCTATGCACAAATTGACTGCCTCCTTTCAACAAAATGAATAATGATGATGCACGGCGATAAGCCAAGGGCTAGACGAAGAGGACGGACATGACAATTACGCAGTCTTGCAGTTGCTGCCAGTTGGCATATTGTACGAAACACAAAGTTCTTCGGAGATAGGTCCCAAAATAACATTTGGCGATTAAAATTATTCGGATCGTAATCTAATTGAGACCCAGTCGAGAACGAGACGAGTCACCCCCCCCCCCACACACACACACATTCCCAACGAGGTCGAGGCTAAGGGCACAAATGGCCCTTGCACACAATGTTAAGAATTAGTTAATTGGCAGCATTTTGCAAAGTGTGCCACAAAAAAAATATTTCTATTTTAGCAATAACATATAAAATTCTAAAAACTCAACTTTTTTTTTAAAAAAAGGTTGTTGTTTTTTAATAAATGTTTACATAAATGGCATTTTTATTTTATTTTTCAAAAACCATACAGCCGAAAGCGAGATGATCCTTCCTCTCCTGTGAAATATTACGGACATTTGACAGAGAAAACGTGAAAGTGACACCATTGAAGCTGGGGAAATCGACTACTTAATAATGAATTATTCATCTTTATTTAAACTAACCGCTCTTCGTAGTTAATGAATTTCTAACAAGACGATCTGTATGTATGGGAAACGATGTAAACTGCCACCTGCGATATATCGATTAATCGATATTTTACTATTCTTTGTGTTGCCGTGCAAACACTTCTCGGACACAAAATGGATATAAGTTTTAATGAGGCGGTTAATTAAGCAATAAAAAAATAACTGCGAATGGAAACGGATAATTAATTGACTCGGAATCATTTAGCCGAACTTACAGAAACACAGGAAAATGCGACAGACTCCGTACAATCAATATATATAGAAATGTTTCACGTAAAGGGGGTAGGGGTGTAAATCTGCAAAATAACAATGCAATTTTTTTAAATGTTCAGGATTGTGTTTGACATTTTTTAAAGTATAAGTTCAAGTAGTAAACGCTGAAACACAGAACTGTTTAAATGACTAGTGGAAAATGTGAAAAATATATTTTGGCAATTTAAGAGAAAAGGGTTACAAAAAGAAATTTATTATGAAATTATTCATAACGATGACATGGTACGATTTATAAAATATATATAGCTCTTCCGTTTAATAGTTTTCTTAAATTTTTTGACTGCTTCCTACGTATATGTAAAACACAGTTTTTGTTCTCAAAATACTACCATAAGTTAACCATTTAATTTTTTACGAAAATTTTAAAATCCATAAAGTGATTTTAAAATACCAAAATAATTGACGTACACACGTGAAATCTGATTTACAAGTACGTTGTATAACAGAAGTCGGTATGGGTTTTTGGGTAACATGACTGCTATTCGTAACATACTTTATTTTATTGTTAATTAAAAGTTCCTTTAAAAAAATACAAATTTTTTTAATTCGACTATTTTTTAAGAACTAAGTAATACTTTGATTAGAAAATGCATATCCAACTTTTGTTACATGTATTCATATATAGCAATAGCTATAAAAAAATATCAAAGCGATTGTCACAACAGGAAGAAAAAAAACCTTAGCATTTGAAATGAAGATGAGAACTTGTTATTTTGTCTTAGAAAAATCAGCTTAGAGTTTTTATTTGCCATTGGGATGTGAACAAAAACTAAAATAAATTATTAAAATTTTCGAATTTTTTTTTAACTTAGTACAGTCACATTTTGTGGTATAATAGAAATATATGTAAAAAAAGGTTTAGGCTTAAAAAAAATTGATTTTTTGACCAAGTTTTGAGAAATGAATCATATTGTGTCCCATTAAGGATAAATGAAATTCTTCCGAACATTTTTGTACTGAAGATAATCCGTGTGGTGTGTGAGAAAGTAACTCAGTTATCATTTAGGAAAAGATTACGAAGAGGTGTTTGCCAGTTCATTGTTTTTCAATAAATGCACAAGTGCGTTTTTGTTTAATGAGTAAAATTTTAATCGTAAAATTATTAAAAAGTTTTTTTTTATTTGTAAGTGGGTATTATTAACCATAAAAGAAATTATTATATAAAAATGAAACTATTTTTCTTTAAAAAGAACAAACTATTAATGAACCGAACTATGATAATCAGAAAACAAAATGCTTCTTTTACCGTCTTCCAATTTCTGTTTTTCTTCAAATCTAGATTGTCCTTAGATAAATATAGATCAAAATTTAATGCAAATAAAAAACATTTCACGACAAATTCTTGCGTACTGACAAAGAAAAGATTTTTGATTTTTAAAAAACCCTAAATTACCACAGAAAGATATTGATATCATAAGAGGTAAGTCCAAAAAAATATTCGAAACACAATAAAAATTACAACTGCAAATAAACGGTAACGATACAGAATTCTCGATAAAAGATACAGAAAAAAATATTCCGCTTAATTTTGCATACAAATGTACTACAAGAACAAAGAAAAGAGAAAATCTTTTCAAACGCTCTGTAACTTAATATCAGCATAGTAACACTTCTGACAGATGGTGATCGTTATGAACAAACACAGAATAAACGAGGTCAACATTGATACGGCGCGATAAATTATCTTAAAAGATAAGGAACAACAACCTGGGATATGTTTTGAATACCTTTTTAAGATAAGAGAGAATTTAAACCCATGTCACATAAGCACTTAACATTCACAAAGGCAGAAAGAAAATTTTCCTCTAATTAAAAGCCTTAAAATGCGAATTTAACCAATCGCTTAGTTATTAAAAACGATATATTAATCATTGTACGGTCATATTAGAAATACGAATTGGAATAACTTTCCATAACTTTACATTTTGGCCTACCTGAAATTCGATAAACAATTTAACAACGAAAATTAATTCATCGTTAAGCTAAATGATTAAATTAAAGAATTTGCACGCAATTGATTGATTGGTACGAGAGCTTAGTTGGAATCTCAGGACCATACATATGATGACACTTAACAATTTCTGATAATTATAAATTGGAAGTTTATTCCATTTTTATCGCTCTTAAGATGCAAACTGAACTACTAACTACTAGTAGTAGTAACAAACTTTTCTTTTTTGTTATGAACAAAGGATTAAACCTCTAGTGCAGCTGTTTTTAAACTGTGGACCCCTGGGATCCCCAACACCTTTCTAGAGGGTTCGCGAAGGTCTCTCATTTAATGTTAAGGTTTCCCTCTTTTACAGACTCTGAAAAGCCTTGTGGGGAAAAAAATGAAATAAGTGCCCCCCAAGATTAGATCACTAAATTGCCCCCAATGAAAAAATACACAATGAGAACATGTATTGCGATCTAGAATATTAATTTAGTGATAAATTTGATTTTTAATTACAAGTTTATTGTTTTCTTAAAGGGAAAAAGATGTGTTAAAAAGGTCTGTATAAGTAGCAGAGGCAGTTTTAGGATTATTGAGGAACTTTTAAATCAATCAGCCATGGGCTGGGAGCGGTGTTCAAAATCATAGGGAGCCGCGATGTCAGGCTGATGCATAAAGAGGGTCCGTGGAGATCGAAAGTTGAAGAACCGCTGCTCTAGTGCATTACAGTATAATTTAAATTAAAGGCAACGAAACATTTTAACGTCTTGTTACTTGTAGAAAGAGCTGCTGTTGGCCAATCGCTTTTGGCATATTTTTTACTTGATTTGAAATAACGTCTATGCGGAGTTACAAAACTATTGGCAATGAACATATATAGTATCAACATCGATCACCTAAAGCAGATGACACGAAGCAAATTTCCTAACTTATGCATTTCCCATTCTAATACATCTGCCCCCATTATTTCATACGATAGTTCTTTGCTGAACCAGGACAAGAATCTTAGCCTTCGACTTGACTTCTATATAATGTGCCATTAAGGGCACAACAGTAAACACTTAAGCTACTTTGATCAAGGTTGCAACAAATGCGACCTACTCTCGGACCCGGCTAGAGGTGTGGGAGGAAGTGAAGGATGACTCGCCATAATACTTTTCAACTATTTATTCAGCACACTAATTATCAACTGACACAATTCAAGTATTCAAACAAGATGAGATGTTACGATTAAGAGCAATAGGGGATTTAACTACGAGAGACGCGAATTCTATTAAATTGATCCTCCTTTTATGGGATCAGTCCACTACTGTAATATTTGAGTTACAATTTAGCTATGGTGGCATGTCGTCACTTAAATATCTTCAACTGTTTAATGCCCGAAACGCGCTATCAATATATACTAATACCTGATCGGTAGCTATCTTTCCGTGTCGTCAACTTCTCTATATTTCAATCTTCATGTAACTCCGTCTATCCATCTGTTCAACTCACTAGCTAAAAACCTATTATTTTTTTTAACCGACCAAATCTGCATATCACAGTTTCTTCTTCCAAAAAGTTGGTTGTGATTGATAGCCCAAAAATTTCCCAAAAGGATTAGTTGAAGGACGCGTATACATCCGTCACAAGGTCTATTTTGAGTGTTTATTGATGTCGCACTAATAAAGCAACACGAGGGCTATTGGCGACGGATCTCGTAATTTTGAACCACGGTCAAATGACGAGGACTACGCCAAAGCTGGTATCTCACTCTCTACATTCACACCATGCCAACAGGTCTTTCAGCCCCGACAGACATAACGTACATCAACTCCTCTACGCAGCGGATCTTCAACAGCACTATAGGATCGAATAAAAGGCCAAGGAGAATCCTCATGGACTCCTACAACCCGCCTTAAGTTATTTTCTCTCGCGATAATTTTTTAATTATTGCACACAGTAAATGTGCTAAATTTATTTTTTATTCCTCTACTTTACCCCACTGGACAAGCTATTTTTTCAATCTATTTTTTACACCCCTTGTGGACAGCCAATATGAGTCTTTATCCTCACCTATCCCCGACCAATCAGAGAGCAGTGTCTCAGTTCTCAGCCAAGCCAAACATTCCGAGGAAAGGATCTGAATTTTCAAGTCAAGATGCCATTCATAGCCCGACCCCCCGGATCGCCAATCAACGAATAGCTAACATGCCTCTCCGCAGAAAGAAAAACTTCACAAACGTCGTTCCCACATCTAAGACTCTCACGATATGGAATTGAGGACTGATTTACAGTCCAGATGCCCACAGATCAACCGTCATCATATAGGCTCGAACTTATGACATGCCGGTTTTACAAGTCCTTACCAATAGGCTAATGTGGCCTATCAAAATCTGACGGAATCGAACATCGAATTCACGCGCGCGACTTGGCTGACATTTCCTCAAAGACGTTTAATAGATGGCCTCTTCATATAAATATAACATATTTTGAAAGAAAGCGTTCGTTAAGTCATGCAAATAAAAAAAAAAATAAAAAACACTTAAGAGATATTAAAATAACACACACTATCACGCGAAAAATGAAAATACAATGCTACTAACACAAAATGATACAAGAAAACTAAAAAATATTTGGAGTTATTCCACACTTACGCAGGGATCAGAAATGTCACAAATCTTTTAAATAGAGTTCCAAGAATTTTCCCTCAGGAAATTTTTCGAAATTCCCACCAGTATGCGATTTTTGTTGACCGACCGTCATTCATAGAATGTCAATAGAGGTCTGGTACACGAGGTGCGACGATGGGAATTTCCTTTAAGATGAATAAAGATAGGAATAAGATTGGTGAAGTGAAAAACGGGATGTATCTTTCATGCATCACGTTCGTTAAACATTGAGTGGAGAACATTAGCGCACAGTGTGGAACGTCCTTACATATGCGCAACTCCATTTAAAAATATACATATTAACGCTTTTTTTTAGAAGAAATTGTGGGAGGTTTTTGTTGCACAATTTCTGAGATTATTACAGAACTTCAACATCATTCTTTCTAAGTTAAGATTAATCAAAGACATGACCAATCACAACAATGGGCCACATAAATGCAATCAGGTGTTTACCATTAAATTCAAAACTGTGTTGAGCAGTGGCGTAACGTACACCCCCGGCAAGGGGGAGGGGCAGAATTCTACAGAGCACAAAGCATGACTGACGTCAAGTAAGACCTGGCTTGGGGTTCAAAACCATACTTTGCAAGGGGGACCTAACATTTTCCGTTACGTTACTGGTGTTAAGATTGGTATTGATAATTATGCTAAGATTTTCAAGTATTATGATTCTTTTATTAAACGTGTATTTATAAATCAAGTACATTTTGTTTACCTTTGTGCGCTATTATTGTTGACAAATTTGTACTTTTTTTTAAAGTTTCTGCAAAAGCAACGCTTGAACTGATTGACTGGAAATAAATTATTGCATTTATCATGTGACTATGACGTCACATAAATTTAAACTCATTATAAAATGGAACGAGGAAAAAAATAATTATTTTCCCATTATAAATTTTTGTTAATATATTCATAAGATTTTGTATAGAGTTTCATTAAATCCTTAGCTACGCGTAAAAGAAAAAGCCTTTTCTTTCAATTTTAACCAAGTCCGAGCTTTGTGTTTACATGATTATAAATGTATGCAAATTATTAATTTTAATACATAAATTAAGTAAACAACTTTTTTTTTAAATTTAATATCTTACATTTTTTTATTCGATGTAAGGTTTATCTTTTCAACTCCTATGCTTCAAAAAAAATTTCACATACAATGAATTTTGAAAATAAAATTATACTGATTCTTCTCCATATTTTAAAAATTGTGTTTTTAATTTTATCTTTTCTATAAACACAAAAGGGGTTAGATTATAATTTATAAAAAATAAATTTTGGGAAATTTCAAAAACGCTAATTTTATGGACACATCAACATAATATTTTCAAATTAAAAATCTAATGAACAAAAGTAACCCAGTAAAAAGTAAAATAATAATAATATAGAGTGTTAATGTTACTATTATTTTATTACACATTAAATTTTCGAATAAGCACACATCAATATCTTAATTAAATCTCAGTAAAGAAGCAAAAACAGACATCTTATATATTTACATATATCAGAAATAAAGTAAAAAGAGCTTAAATATTAAAGTAAAAGACTGAATATTCAAGGAAATCTCAAATACTCTTAATTTATGAATCACTTGGCGAAAAAGAAATTTCAATCGTCTGCGAATGCAATCAAAAATGAATTAATCTTACATAACAGTATAAAAAAGGTCGAAAAGAAAAGAAAATATCTAATGATACGTTAAAAAAAAAAAAACTAAAATTACTGCAACTGAAAATCTTATTACTCTTTTAAAGACTGAAATAGATCTTAATGAAAATAAAGGGCTACACAATGGAAGGCTAACGATCAAAAAGAACTATATTACTTTATTTAGTAATAGTGATAAATTAGAATTGCTTAAAGTTATATACGCACGATATCCTTTGTTATTGAATGATATAAGGAAGATATGCCTAAAACTTTTGAAATCATATCAATAAAATTAAAATTTTGCGTGGTTTTCAGGTAAGGAAATATAAAGTTTCCGATTTTTAGGATGTAAAAAAAAAAAAAAACGTATTTAAAAATAATAATAATAATTTGTTTTATGTGTGTGTAACTTGAGCCCGATGAACAAGAAATTTGACTTGTAGAAAGAGAGAAAATATAAATTATATTAGAAACTTCAAAAAAGCGGTATATTGGAAAAAATTTAATTTTCTATTTGCACTCCTTTTGACTTAAAAAAACATATAAACTTAAATAAAAAAGATTATTTTTATTTATTTAAAATATGCCATTTGATTTTGTCGCCAAAGGGAATGAAGAACACATTAACACCTCATAAAACACAAAAATTAAAATTTTAATAATATTTTTATCTTAATACATATAATTTAACACAATTTAAATAAAATGAAATAATAATTTTATCTTGAAAAGATCAAAACAAATGAGGATGAAACAAATTGCTTGCAATTAAACTGAAAAACCATTCCAGTTTTAAACAAAATCTTTAAAAAAAGTCAGCACAAATAAGTTTCTGCATTTGAGTATATTTAATGGAATGAAAAGTAAACAAAGTTAAATAAAATTAATTTCCCAAAATCAAAAGAACAATCTTTTTTTAAATTAAGGAAAGCAGAAATATAAACAAAACTTTAACCTACATTTACTCAAAAAAACTTAAATAATCTACCATTATATCTCCCACCCCCCTCCACAGAAATTCACAAATCCGCAAATACACACACACAATTTAGCTGCAAAATTTTTAAAAAATTATCTTAAAAATAATTTTTATAAAAAAATGAAATTATGTTCTGCGAGGGGGAAAAAATTCATTTAACGAAAAAGCAAATGAAATTGTTTTCAACTATCAAACGGAACAAGTTCTCTCCTTAAAAAATTTCTGGAAATTCTGTACAAACAAAAATGTTCCGCACTCCACAAATTAAAAAAGAATAATAATACTAAGATAAAAAATAATTAATTTTTATATTTTTTAATATTTTTTTAATAATCTTATTTTGTATCTCAAAAGAAAAAGTTACCACTCTGAGTAAATACAATCCAATAATGAAATTCAAATCAAACCAAATATGATACGAGAACCGAAGAATTCCTAAAAACGAAAAATAAAGAAAACAATTCCAATTTCAATCGAGAAAGCTCTGAAAAATACGGTAGAAACACGAAAATTTTCGAAAACGACAAATTTAAAATAAAGTAATAAACAAAAAGAGGGGAAATATCAGAACGAGTTAGGGCGCGGCTTGGCATGTCAAAGAGAGAGATGAGAGAAACTTGATCCTTTTTTTCTTTAGGATCGATTTTTATCAGGGTTCCAGCACTTCATGCATTCTGTCGTCACGCATCAGTTCGCCGCCCCACCGAGTGCCCCGAAACTGAGATTTTAGAATTCTCATCTAGTGAAGGAACGTTGCCACGACATCGAAATAAAAAACAGAAAAAGAAAGAAAAAAAATTAACTCGCGCGGTTTTTATACCTCGCGCTTCAAGTTTCTTATCAGACGATTTTTTCTTTTTTTCAGTCGCGGAGGAAAAGCAATAGAACAAAAGTAAAGAAGGAACAGAAACACTTAAAAAAAGGTTGGCAACATTTGATTAAATTAAAAATAATTTCAAGATGGATGAGTTTTTTTTTTGGACACACTGGTTCTTTTTTTATATTGAATATTTACGTAACATTAAAAAATTTAGATAATGTACAGCAGTAGTGTAATAATTAATCAAAAGAAACAGTATATACATGCACTTTACAGATTACGTGTTAGCTAATTTCATGGTCATTATTTTTACGTAATTAGCAATCTTAAAGAATATGATCACACAGCGTGTGAAAAAATTTTTCTTTAAAAAAAAAAAAGATTCCTACAGCTTTGCGTAGGATTATAAACGAGTTTTTAAACTATGAAAAAGCTCATTGAAAACAGTTACTTACGATAACATTAACGCTATTTAATTTGTATTCATCTCAGCTCGTTTTTTTTTTTTTTTTCAAATAATTACGTATTATTAAAAGCATTACTATAGATAACATAGCCGTAATGGATTTCTAATTAATATGCAGAAAATATACTTACTCCAAAGAATGCTATCTACAACAGTTCTGCCATTTTTTTCACTAATAATATTCAATGCAAAGAATATCTTAAACCAGGGGTGGGTAAATAGCGGCCCTCGAAGAGTTTTCTGCGGACCGCCAAGACAGCAAGAAAACCAAATCGACAGAAAATTTTCTTTATATTTGGGTCAACACATATTTGTGTGTGTGAGCTAAGTTTTTCTTAAATGAAAAGCAACAAGAGTTATACACAGACGCAAGTTGGCTGACATAAACTTGCAAGGTTTTGATGAGAGTTTCAACAAGTAATCTCATTCCCGATTTCAAAAGAAATTGTAAAAAAGTGTGGTCGGGTACATTTGTCTCATTTTACTGATTTTAAAATTAAGCGAGCTTGCAACTATAGATGATATCAAGGACGTAGCTACCGCTGTACCAACGATACGGGGGCCCCCCAAGCTGCAGGGGCCCCAACGTGCAACTATAGTCCCACTAACAAGGCCCCCATACCTAAAAAGGGTACCAGAAGAAATTTTGACACAGGGCCCCCTCAGCCATTGGATTATATGGAAAAAAAATTAGCACAATAAATATATTGAATAAAACTCCCACTATTTTATTTGACAGATTTTTATCTATTTATACCTTTTCTGCGATGCAAAGTGTTTTAATAATGCAAACCTTTTGAAAAAGGTGAGACCTACCACTTCCACAATGTGCCCTCGAGCCAAAACAATCCCCCCTCCCTCCTGTCTTAAACCATATTAAAGAAGAAAACATTCTACACATATTGTATATTCACTCGAACAGAATTCCTATTCTTGCTATCTAATTCCCAAATAAATTTCTATATAATTAATTATTAAGGTGTAAAAAGATCGAGCATCTAAACATCGCTACATCGTTCTCAAAACTATCAGAATTTATTTATTGCAAGACTAACTTCAAAAAGGAAAAAAGCAAAAGAAATTTTTGAAGTGAAAACTTCTTTAGCGGCGTTGGGCACTTTTTGGTAGAGGAAAATCTTATGGGTTCGCGTCACCGACATGCTCTGACTGGCGCACACGCAGTGTGCTGTTCGCCTTAGACACTTTTTGGATGGGTGAAATCTCTTGCATTCGCGTCACCGACATGCTTATTGCAATATATCTGTAGCTATACAGCTGACTTATAGTGCTGTGTATATCTTATAAGTGAAATTGAATGGATTTAGTGATAACTTCAATGTGTATGTACTGTGCATTGTTGAAATAGTGTTTTTGTTTGATAATTATTTGAATCGTTTGATTGAAGAATCATTGTGCAGTACAATAGTGAGAACTAAATAAATATACTAATATTTTTTTTAAAAAATAAATAACACAAAATTATTTTAAACACTCGTATTTAAATTTTCTGCAAAGTTAATATTTTTTTCAATATTAACTTTGCAAATGATAAAAATCTACCACTAATTGAATTTCTAAATGAAACACTTACTTTAAATATGTCCAATGATCGAAAACTCAGTACTACAAAATATAAAACGACGATCGATGCGGTTTTTACGCGATACGTAGATTAATTTGAATCAAACATTTTCCTTTCTTTAGTTACCATAAGCCTATTGTATCTTTTTTAGAACAACATGATATAATTGAAAGTACAAAAAGTCTAAGTATTGTTGAAATTAATGATGACAATGAAGGAAACAATAAAATAATGTTAAAAATTAAGTACATTGGAATTTAAGTAAATACAAAAACAATCCATAAATAATATGATTGTATATTAATTATTATTTCAATTGAATTGTATTTATATGTTGTCATGATCTTGTACAGCCCATAATATATTTGAATAATGAAAAAAAACCATACAAACATTCATATAATTGTTGCTCGGAATGTCAATAGATGTGAAAACCAGATTGGTGTTGATAATTTTAATTTAAACATTATGAAATTTCAAATTTTAATACTAAAAGTTCTAAGTTTTCACTTCTATCGGCAGTCTCTATAACTGTTAATTTTTCAACCAAGAAAAAATAAATGCGTGTTAACATTTTCAGAATTGGATAAATCTTTCATATTCCTAATGGTAGATGGGTATTCTAAGTAATAATCTAGTTATGTACGTCTTCACTCGTACTAGTACTATGTTAAGTAAATCTATGTTAAGTACTTCATTAGTTACTATGTTAAGTAAATCTTACTTTCAATACCTAACTGGTTTTTTTATGACTAAAATCTTATCTGAGCCTTATAACGAAAACCTAAAGGAAGGAAGCATATGGAGAGAGAGGAAGAAAGCATAACTCTATCATTCTTTTCAAAATGAATAGATATGGTTCATTCCATAAAGATTTAATGAGGTGACTCAAATTCACCTGCAGGCACTTATAATAAATTACCTGAGCATATGCCAATCAGTATCGAATCGGTTTGATATTTTTACATTCTTCTGATTATTGACACAGACGTTCTGTGTGTCTACTGCATTAATTAATTTTTTTTTTTATTTCTGATGGTTAAATCGAAAAATAATTTAACAAATAAACAGAATAAAAGTAAATTTGACGAAGGCGCCGAGGGGCAGTCTCTACAGCTTTCTTAGTCCTGATTTTTTCACCCAAATTTAACCCCTCAAAACTCAAGTAATTATTGTCACACACAGATACAATTCCTAGTTATTTAACTACAATAATAGTATTCGTATTTCCTTTATATTTAATTTTTAAAATGGACAATTTGAAAGTACGTATATTACAGTCATTCAAACTCACATGACAGAAGATAAAGGTTGGACAGAATAAGTGCTCACACTTAATCCAATACCAGTACGTCTTTGGTGAAAATGAAAAAACTGTTGGGGGATCCATGGGAAAAGGAAGGGTCAACCCCGAAACTTGACCTACTTGTGTACTACACACACACACACTGGTATATATTATGTCATAATAATGTGTTCCAAACCACACAAAATTTAATTTTAAATGAAATATCTATTCTCGAAACATAGAAAGAAAAAAACACTTGAACTTCCACCCAAAATTTCTTTTTAATTTATTAAGATTCTTTTGAGAGCATCTTTATAATGGATTCATATTTAGCAGTAGGGATAAAAGATTTATACAATTCAGGAGAGAAAAGAATGAATTCCCGATCTCCATAATCATATCATGCAAACAAACAGTCAGCTAAAGAACATTGAATTATTTACTGAATAATTCCATGATTCCTTTTTTATAGCAAGCAATCTTAGAAAAATAAAAGACCGAATAAAGCTAATAAAAAGACAAAATATGATGAATTAGCATTGGATAAAAAAGAAAGAAAATATGAGTTCAATGAACACAGCAGTTATACTGTATAACATTTTGTAATGGAAATTATATTCGCAGCATAAACACCTGCATGTTATGTACACATGCATTTAGAAGAACTGTCAGGTGCTATTTTCTATTCCACGGCTGTGCAATTTTCACTAGACAACTCATTGGCACGAATCACGCTATAATAACTACTTTTAAAGGAAATTGTTTTCTTTTTCCTCTATAAAACATTTACATTACCCAACTCATAAAATGCAGAAGTGTTTCGACTACGAAACCATTTGTGCATTAATCAGCAAATTTCAAATGCGACATCTCAAACATTAATTCCAGGAGATGGTCCAAATTAAGCCTTTCTTTAGAAATGCTTTTCATTTCAATTCCAGTTTTTTTATATTAGAACCGATTTAATCATTCTAATATCTAATGGACAATTTTAGTCAGAGGCGCACACAAGGAAGGTTTTTGGGAGTTCAATGTTACCCCACCCCCGCAATAGACCGACACATTTTTACTATATACAGAAGTGGTTCTTAAAACTTTCGATCGCCGGGGCCTCCTTTATGAATCAGAGTGACACTACGGACTCCCAAGATTTTGAATATCTCTTTCCGACTTAATATTCTTGATCAAAATACAAGTTCTAGTAGAGTTTTTTCATTGGGGACAATTTAGTGATCTAGTCTAGTATGGCACATCTTTCAATTTTTCCACAAGGCCTTTCAGAGTCTGTAAAAGAGGGAAATCTCAAAGTCACTTGAGAAACTCCTCCATGGACCCATTAGAAAGGCGCTGCGGAACCCAGGGGTCCGCAGACCACAGTTCAAGAACTGCTGCTAAAGAGATTAATCCTGGTCGTTTTCGTCTACATGTTTTTTAGAATGTACAATAAAAGAGGTCTGTGTAAGTCACTGATAAAAAAATTTTTAAAACCAAGCAATGTTAACAAATTAAAGAAAAATAATGAATTCGAGAACTTAGTCAATGGACTAAAAAAGATAAAAATATAAGTTTGGCAAATTTTTACCTAAATTTTGGAACAGAAAATATTCAAGAAATGAATTATTTAACTGATATTGTTATGCGTAATTTTTTCCATAATAATTCCAAATGGGAGGGGAGGGGGCTCGCTTGCTTCCATATAAATTTATACATACGGATTCACACTTTTAAAATATTTTTATTAATAAATATTTAGAATTACCCTTTCATTTTAATGTTTAAAATAGAATTTTACTAATATTTTATTACATTTTCAGTCTGAATTCTTACTCGTTTTCTTTTTATGACTTGTTTTTATCACTTTTTTTTGTTAATTTATTTAATTTTGTTTTCGATTTTCTACCAATAACACATTATACATTTGTTTCAATAACTCAAATTTTAAATAGGATGTTATTTTGGAATAGAAGGGGAAACAGAATAAGAATGCCTTGGATCTTAAGAAATTCTAACGCGTTACTCCTTGTGACTTGCAGCTGCTTTTCATAAATCATAGCATCCCCCCCCCCCCCCGAAACGTAAACCGTTGTTCGCTGTTGCATGTGTGATTACATAAATATTTACATTCGCTATATACATAGTAAAAAAATCGTTGGAAACATGCTTTATTTAGAAGGTTGAACGAATATATTTTGATGTTAATGATACATATCTGACTCCGTTTCACAGAAAAATAATAAAGTAACAATGTGAGATTTTTTACTGTAGCACTATATTGCAATACACATCTAAAAATGACAGATATAGGGTATGATTATTTTCCAAAGGTAAAACAACACATACGTATACTTTGTGTCTCAAACAAAAATTTCTTCATGCGCTTTATATAACGGTAATTCCATGAATTCATACGATTTATATGATATATGCTCCGAAAAAATTGATAAAAATGAATAACAATAGAAAATTTCTTTTTCGAGTATTACTCGTGAGAAATTGAACACAAATCGCAGAATTTTTTTTTTTTTTTACTTCTATATCAAATATCAACTTGGAACATTTCGTTTACAAATTTAAATTAGATAACATTAACAGGTCACATACTAACGAAACTATTAATATTAAGATATTTTCTGAATATGTAGATAATATTTACACAGTTAAATGTAGTTTCTGCAAATAAATGGCATTTAAATTGTTTTATTGGTAAAATTAACTTTAAAGTCACAAATATTTTTTTTTAAAAGAACACGTAAAAGAATAATTTTTATTAAGATGAATTTTTACCAGGCTGTAATGCAGATAATGCATTCAAAAACAAATGAAAATAATTAGCTCAAAACTTTATTTCTAAAAATAATTTAACGCGAAAAATGTATTTTTCATAGAAATTTAAATATGAAATAATTTATGAGAGAAAAAAAGGAATTCCAAATCACATCTTCCATAAACAATAAACAGTTACAGTCACACACTGTTGCTTGGGAAGGGGGGGGGAGTAACTGCGATGAACTATGGTCTATTCATCATCTGACGTTCATAAAATTTTCTCCTTCATTATTTTTGTTTATATTTAGCAGCTACTTTAAATAAACGGACAATTAATTTCAGCATGAAAAAGCTAAAAGAAAAGTTGTTATAAAAACTTTGGCAACAACCCTTTTTTAATTTAAAATATATAAATTCATCTCATAAAAAGTAGGGAACAAAAGTAGAATATTTTTTTTTTAAAGTTTCATTTATAATTCCTAAAAATTTTGATCTGTTTTTAGTTTTACCATCTTTAGAAATGTTTTGAACTGGAGAGGAAAGTAATTTGTGTTTTAAATTTAATGAGAAATTGTTTTCATAATATGAAATTCATGAAAAACGAACGCCAATCATTCTGGCTGTGAAAGGTAAGATTTTAAAAAAAATGGAAAACCTTTTAGCCATGTAAATATCACACAGTATTGAGGTTAAAACAGTCCGATATCAAAGCTTCTAAAAAAAGCTGGTTTATATTCGTTGTTTTCTTTTTAATATTTTGGTTATTTTAAAATTTAATACATGATTCAAATATTTTATTATTTCTGTTTATATTACGCTACTAAGTTTTTTCAGCTGGAATTTCTTAATACATATGTCTACTACTTGCTTGAGAATCTTTTTTAATACTTTTTTTTAAGATTTATTTAACACGAACGTTGGGTTACATTAACTTGCATAATATGCTATAATTTAAAAACAAAGAAATACCTTCACACATAAAATGGAAACTTTCCTAACACAGAGTTCAGAAAATTTTTTTAAACCACACATATTTTACTTTTAATCTATTATGTTACAAATTTTCACATGCAATTTTTTAACCTACACACGAAATAAAACAGTTTTTGTATTAGTTCTTTTTTAAATTTGTCTATTAAAATATTTCATAGATTTTAAATGCATTAAAATCTGTTTACAATGATTTTTCAACAAATTTAATATTGTTTTACTTTTTAATTTATTGATTTGATGTACTTTTCACTTAGAATTAATTAAAATTATTAATTAGCAGTGAATGGAGATACTGCAATAATATATGTAAAGAATTTTTAATTTTTTAAAAAAATAAACAGCATGGATATTATTGTTTGCATTTAATATAAAACTAAATAGAAACTAAAACATCTTAATATCACTCAAAAATATTTTTTTTAAAAAAAACCCCATTCCATTTTTATTATTTAAAAGTTTCCAATAATGTGTGTGTGTGTGTGATCAAGGATTGCTTAAGTAAGCATGCAATTTTGCAGTAATTAATGTGGTATAATATACATCTAATATTGACTTATACTAATCTAATTCAGGGGGTACATATCTGTGTTTTTTGTAAAAGGAATCTTAAGTGAGGAGTTCTACAAACCATGTGTCTACGTTTAAAGATATGCTCAAATTTTTCTTGACATTTGGGGTCAAATTTCTTGAAAATATAAGGAACATTTTGGAAAAAGAGAGAAATATATTGGGTTCTCAGGACATAAAAGAAATCATTTAACATTACAAAAATTCATCTCAAAACTAAAAATTGAAAAAAATCCTAGGACAGTTTTTGGTGGAAAATTTATTTAAAAGTTAATTACAACTGCATTGAGATTAAAGAGATGGTTTTCAGCCAATAAAAAAATAATTATACTTGAAAAGCAAAAATGGTGAAGAGAGTTCTTTTCTGGAACAGTTTGTGTTATGTTGGACTAAAAGGTACCATATAAGTTTTAAAAGTTGTAAAAAAAAACTCGATTAGGGACAATTTTATGAAAATTGATCGCACATTTCTTTCTAGGAATTAAACCAAATCTATGATTTTATTATACATTTGCAATTATGTCATAAAATAACATTAATTATATGCAGAAAAATTAATCATATTTTATTTATTTAGAATGAAAACTATGGATATAAAAAATGTAGCAGTAGATCATTAAGGTATATACAGAACCAAAACAGATTTTTAGAATTTCATGCTTTAGCAGTGGTTAACAGCAACATTAAAATATGTGTAAAGCAATAAAAGATGAACAAAATTATTAATGAATTTCTTCGAAAGTTCAAACTTGATGGATCGAGCTGCAGGTTCTCAAAATATGCAAGAATGACTGTTTCAACGAGAAACTACATCATTATAATAATATCACTTTCCAGGCACTAACAAATTCAAGATACAGAAATGTACGTATCACCAACAAAAGAGGATAACCTCTATAAGCAAGATTAGAACTAAGATTAACATTCACATCATTTTCAATACCACTACTACAGAAATTAATACTTCATACAAAATAATGCTGTATTGGAAAACAGATGAAGAAAAGTTATGCATGCTTATTTTCTTTATACAGATGACCAAGAGTGGGTTCAACAAATTCAGTTCAATTGATACATGCTTTACTGAATTCAGAAAAACCAACTGTTAAACTGACATTGAAGAATAATTTTTTCTAAAATGTGTATGTTTCTTTCAAAAGCTATCAAAAAAGAAATTAAAAAAAGTTGAATTGTTGAAGACCAAAATTTTACAAAATGTGGGAAATGTTCCTGAATATTTTCATAAACTAAATATATTTGAAATGAATTAATTTTAATTTTTTAGTCTCAGAAAATCATCTGATCCTAAACAGAAAAACCCTTCATTTCACTTAAAAAATATCATTTAAAAATTTAAGTGAATATTGCAAATCAAATAGAATGCTATTTATAAAAGTTTTTGTGTTATCCTTTCATAAATATTTCACAAATAATTTATTCTAAGTTTCGAAAGCAGAAATATAGAAATGTAAAAAGTATAAAACTATTTTTCTTAATAAAATTCACAAAACTGAGGTATCAGTCTTAGTCAATAGGTTCAAATAAAAAAAATTGCTAAAGGTAACAAAGAAAAAAATGCAAGTTCCACATTTTTTTTGTTGTCAAATTTCCACTCAAGATTAAAAGGAAAAAGAATATCTTGTTTAAAAATTTAACAGCAAAGTAACTTTAATTTCTCTGAATAAAAACTGAATCAGTTAATATTACCTAAGGAATTATAAATAAAAAGAACATAATGCTGGGCATACCCCTCTTTTTTAGAATAAAATAACACTGACATTAATTTACAAAAAGAAAACTACTAAACCAAAAATATTTTGCAAGCAAGAATTTGATGGTACCAATAATTTAATTTTCAGGTAGTTCTTCAAACAAGTTATGCCAAAAATATTTGCGAAATCAGGAAATGATTGCAATAACAATCAAAATTTTTAAGTAAATATTTTAAGAAAATGTTTTTGAAGCAGTATATTTTTAAAACAGAATAGTATTATAACTAAAAATATTTTGAAACTAGTCTTATACACTATAAACTAATAATTTTGATATAATATTTGGTTAAATAATTGCATAGTATATAAAATAATGTTTTTATTAACAGTAATGTTATAATAATACTTTTTAATAAATATAAAAGCCAGTGTTCATTTTAGGGTCACAAATAAGAAAAAAAGTTTTAGAGCTACTATTTTCATTATTGTTCAAATTTAAAGAATTTTTCAAAAAATAATAAATAAACTTTACCCTAAAAGTTTATAAATAAATTTGAAAGGAATGAATTTTAAAAAGTTATATTATGCTCAATTCAATTGCAAAATTGTACTTCACAACATTAGATATTGATGAAAATTCAAAAATAATGAAATACAGCATCAAAAAAAGTTAACTTTTTTAAGTTTAAATAAAGTGAATAGAAAATAAAAGTATTAAATATAAAAAGAATTCTTGAAAAAAATTCTATATAAATATTCAATGATAAGCTTTTTTTATCTTGTTGAAAAATATATCAAAAAAACCTTCTGAATTCCATTAAAAAATGTTTTTAAAAAAAGCTTTCATCGAATAGAAAAACATGAAAAAATTGTTTAACCAATTATTAACAAATGTATGTTCAAGATTCTACATTTTAAAGTTAAGGTTTCTATATTTTAAATAGGAAGAATAATACCAATCCAAGAATATAAAAAGATTACGAAAATAATTTCGTAAAATTTATGCAACAATTAGATCTTAAGGAAAGTTCAGAATCAAAAGGGGTTCTTACTCATACAGAGATAAAATAACTATTATTCATAGAGTCGTATTTGTTCGTCAGTGGTTGGTACTCCTTTATGATAATTTTTAATGCTTTCGATAATTTTTAATGCTTTCTAAACACATTACATTCATATTTTCAATGCAGACATCAATCTTAATTCATAGTTGTTTTAATTATATTTTCTTTGAAAATATTCAAGTACAACATAAAATTATTTTTTTCAGAATACATCATGACCATACTTCAAAATAAATATACTCAAAATATAAAAACATGAATAAAAACAAATGAGAAATCTAAAGATGAAATCATACAAAATTTTAGTGTCATTCAAGAATAAAAGAATGAGAATAATATTTTCATAAAGAATTTTCCAATAAAAACTTTCAAAAATGGAAATAATTATATGTGTAGTTAATGCTTATAAAGACCATGGGTTGAAAATATCTTTTTCGAGTCAATGCCTACATGAATATTGGCGATATTATCCTATAAGATATATCCATTACAAATACAATGGTAGAATAGAATTCGGCACACTTTCTTTCTATGCATTGTCCTATTAGACTTCATGATCTCTATAACCAATAAATTACTTATATTTATAAATTACAAAGCAGATACCAATTTCATTCTAAAGGGGTTTTGCTGGGTGTCCCACACTATGAACTCTTTAGATTTTGGTGTATATTTATGTGTGTTAAAGCATAAATCATTTGTTAGATGATGCAATTATATTTTCGGAACAAGTTCGATATACAGAGTTTATAAGCAAATGCTTGCATTTTAAAAGTAAAAAGTTATCAACTGAAAACTGAAAAATAGCACTCTAATTTAAATGATTTAAGTCACATCTTTATATAAAACAAAATGTTTTTTGGTACTTACGTATTATCACAACAATCACCGACTCTTTTCATAACTCGTCATGATGGCAACTCCAATTTTCTATGTGTCATATGTGCTGAATTGACAACCATGTGCTTCATTTCATATAATGTCACAAATAGGTTGCGATAATACATTAGTACTGTATTGTGTAATCAACTTTAAAACTTAAACCTCTTACAGACATTCAATAAGCTATCGAGCATATAAAAATAGCAAAAAAAAATAAAAGCATTTCGTTTACGATAAAAAGAAATTTCAGATGGTTATTTACTCATAAACTTCAATGATAATTATTTCAATTCAAATAAGATGATACAGAGATTTTAAGTTTGGAGGGAGGAACAAAACAGTAGGGAGAAAAATGATGTTATCACATGAAAAGTTCAATGAAAGATCTCAACACAAAAGCTTTGGTGTGTTGTGTGGTTACATATATATGTTTGGTTACATATATTTTGCATTACTACATAGATTTTTAAAAAGAACACAAGATGGATAAAATAGTAACCCCGATAAATTTACTCAGAAAATGCATGTTCATAAAAATACGATAAATTCATTCTAGTTTGGAGAGAGTAGATAACAAGAAAAAAAAAGAATATTTTCTGAATAAATTAATAATGTTTTTAGTAGGAGATATAACTTAGAAAAAAGAATGATACATATATTTTTTTTCCACTCAGTTTAAAGCAACCCACATTTTCAACAATTCCTTATAAAGAAATTAAAACAGATAAAGGTCAAGATTCAGATTCAAAAGAGTGGTTCAAAGGTAGATATATTATCATATAGAGCCTGCTCAATAAACACAAATTGATATAAATTTGGAAACTAATATCATTTTATGTTTATATGATGTATAACTTCATGATAATCTTATGTAATACTTGAATATTTGTCTGGATAAAAATAAGATGAGTGTCTATTCCTTTTACAATATATAATTATTAAAATTTACTCAGATAATTTTAAATTCTACCTTGACTCAAGTTAATTTCAAACTTTACATTAGAAACATTTTGACATTTCATATTTAAATATGAATCATAAGAAAACCATTAAAGAATATGAAATTAATTCATCAATACTGTTAAAATAAAGTTGAAAATAAATATTTACATAATATTTTTAACAGGCAAGAAAATACTTTTTCCTTTTTAATGAAATCTTGGAAATAATTTAAAAACCATTATTTCAAATACAAAACATAAACAGTACATTTCAAAGAAATTCAGCTCTTTATATATTCCAATCTTTTTAAAGATATATTTTAAGATATAAATTTATCGATTCTTCTGTGTATTTATATATCATTTGTTTACATTAATCATAAGCAAAAATAACTTTCAGTGCTATTGTCATGTAAACAGACATGCATTGCAGCACACATTCTTGTTTTATAAATAAGTTTTAACCATTATAACATGCAAAAATTTCACTTCAGAGACTGAAGTAGCTTCTATTTGTTATGTTGATTCCACTGAATATAAGTTAAAAGGGAGAATAATAATTCTATCACATACTTGTATAAAGTTTAGAAAGTTTTGCCATCCTGATCATTAAATAGCCAACAAAATATTTTCACCAAAATAATTTTGAGAATTGATTGTACACTTTTAAATGTAAATAATGCAAAACTATGTCCATATTTTGGTGAGTTTCAATATAATAACAAACTAAGTAATAGCAGATTAACTTTTATCTAACTAATATGTAAACACAGGTGTTTGACAGATCAACATCCCAAAAATTAAAGCACATGCAAGACTATATTTACATAATTTTTGACATCACTAAATACAATTTATAAGATTTTTAAACAAATAAATTGAATAGACTTACTGTGATGACAAATACTAGGCCTATTTCAAATCTAATACATCAGTTGGTTCTGTTGTTGATGTAGCATGGGAGTTTGACACCGTTTGTTTTAAATGTTTTCAAGCACTTCTCACTGAGAAATATTTGCACAAAAGTTTAGCACAACACTTAATCTTGGATGCATAAATATGGTCCTCCAATATGCATATTCGTTCTAAACTGCTTATTTTGCAAATATTTCTACAATACAGAACACCGCATCTTCAGCATCTTATGTTTTCATTCACCATTATCCACTATGGCCGACAGTAGGGTTGCTGTAATCGTAGTAACGTGTCGGGTTGCGTTTACTCGAAGTTATTGCTCTAAACTTCGCGATAACATTTTCAGTTTCATCGCCAAATTTAAATGGAATATTCGCTTGAGAAATGAATATGATTTTTTAATAAAAATTAAATTATTTAAATTTGAGAGTTTTTTGCAATGATATGAGATAGTACATAAGCTTCCTAATTCCGTTCACTTAAAATAATATGCAACAAATTTCTATGCAAATAAAAACTAAAAATGTAATTTTCAAAAAACGATTCATAATTACTGTAAATGAAAATTCGATATACTAGTTTCCTTTACATCAAAATCGCTTTTCGAAATTTTCGTTCTGGACAATAATTATGTATGAGACAGAATATATATATAGCAACAATAATGAGTGCTAAGAATTAAGAATTTTCTTAAGAATTGAAATGCTAATTATTCAATAAGTATCAAAAACTATTAAATTAAATAATTCAATTTTTAAACAAGAAAAGAATAATTCTGAAATTTAATTAAATTTAATAAGTATTTGAATCAGCTGAATAAAATAAAAAAGACTGTCAAATTTTATTATTTTATTAGCTCAATTTATTTGAAGGAACACTAAAAATGCAACATGCTTAGTCAGCATCCGTATCGAACGAAAATTTTCATTCGAATAGTTATAGAACGTATCTTCTGTAATTTAATTCATGCATTTAGTACTCTACCAATCAGAATGAAAAAAATGTCATACAGATTAAAAAAATCATTTATTTCGTTAATTTAACAATTGCCGATATCTTTGGTTGAGTTTTCTGTAAAAATATGAAAAGCATTTTTGTATATATCTCTGTTGCACAATAAAATCTCAGTTATTGCTAGAGATATTTTTGGGAGTGTGTGGCGAGGGGGGGGGGATGTTACATTAAACAGCGTTAAACGAAATCAGCAGTGCATAATTGGAGGATTAGTAAAAGGGGACATTGAATATCCTTCGTTTTCTTACTTCTTTTAAATTTTATATTACCTCTATTTTGCATTAATTCTTCAAAAGTTTGATTTATTGGTTTGTATTCATAATACCATTCACCTTTCTAGACATTTTGTTATTTCCAAAATATTTCAACTTGCTTTCAAATTTCAAGAGAAATTCACGATTACCTTTCATGAACTGATTTAAAATTTTCATACTAGAATGTTTTTAAACATTTTTTTCGAAAAGATCTTTTGGAAATTACTTTTCACTCAACACCTTTTGAACTTTTTTTTTTTTTTTGCTCATTGATAGTGTCTTTAATTTAGTAAAAGCAATAAATTCCTATGATTTCTACATGAATTGAAATTTTACCGCAATTTTATATGGACGCAATAATTTAAGATAGCTGACAACGTTCAGAATCGGGATTTTACAAAAGCGCGCGTAAATGAACATTTTTTTAAACATTTAGAGCCAGTTGAGTAAGAACTCCGGTTGTGTGTGTGTGTGTGTGTGTGTGTGGTGTGTGTGTGTGTGTGTGTGTGTGTGTGTGTGTGTGTGTGTGTGTGTGTGTGTGTGTGTGTGTGTGTGTGTTATTTCAAAAGATCGCAACTCTGGAAATAATGTACATTTTTCAATGTTTGTTAACCCCCAGTATAGAAGTCTGACCTATGTATAGGTAAAATATTTTTTTATAGAAGCATTTTTTCTAAAGGGAGAATGTTTTATAAATATGTTATTCTATCTTAATTTTTTGCCAAGAAATTGCATTTTAATATATATATTAATATTATTCTTAAAGCAATTGTATATGTATATTCTGATTCAAATGACACTAAATATCAAAAAAACTTTTCCATGTATACCCAGGGACGTCTTAGGACTCTTTGAGGCCCTGGGCCCAGAGTAGATTTTTTGAGGCCCTGGGCCCTATGCAAAAGTAGGCCCTACCTGAGGTATTTAAAAGTACACAGTGTAAGGCATGCATTTCCAAATGAAACAAATAAATGCGCACATCTCACAATCTTAAAAATCTTAGGCACAAACCGGCTCGACCGATGGCCGTATTTCGACTAAATGAGTTAGTTTGAAATGATTACACAGTGTTTACAGTGACGAAATTACAGTGTTAGGCGAAGGATTTTCTGCCTGTACTTAAATTTTAACGGATTGATAACAACGATATTATTACTTAAATGAAACATTTTAAATAAAAATTTGTGAAAATAAATCTATCTTAAGTTTTCCTTTAAAAAGAATTTATTACATTAATTACCGAAAAGGTCACCAATTCTATTGAAATGTATTCTTTCTCCCAATAGATTTTGTCTATTCGTTTGAAAATTAAAAGCACAATTAATTTCAGTAAAGTCCCTGATATGTTAATAAACCTCTCTAACAATTTAAATTAACATTAAATCAAAAATATGAATAGTATTATAATTAAAGAAAAGTTGAAATTTACCTATTCACAAAGAAATACCAGAGTATATTACTGTGTTTATTTTATATATGTTCCATTAATCTTGCCCTACTTGATGATAATAATAATAATACTCCCAAATAGAAAATGCTTGCGTGCAAAAATTACTTCAACTCTAAGTAAAGCAGTGGGTCAAATAACTTGAAGTTTTAAAAACAATTCTCTAATCTTTTTTTTCTCTTTAAAATAACTATTTTGAGCTGTGAGTAACATTAATTTAAAAGTTCAAAAGAATAAATTGTGTCCGGTATTTCACATTAGGAATTTAAATTTTTTCATAAAAAAAGAATTCTATTTAAAGAATAATGTGTTGAAATAAAAGGAATAATTACTTTTTCGCGTCGTGGAAAAATTTGACATCTCATTAGTTTTTGAGAAGAGGAGTTAGCTATTGTTTTGACGTATTTCTTCGGGATATTGTCACGTCATACAATTTTAAAATATATAATTCTTTTGGCCTCTATTTTTTTAAGAATATTTATGAGTAAATGGAAACAATTAAAAAATTTTCCCCAAATGTCTAAATTTTTTACTTTTATACGCGCGTGTGCGTGTGTGTATTTTATAGTTTTAGCATATCTCTGTCCTTTGAGACGACCCAAAACTACCAGCCCCCTATGAATTTTACTAGATCAGAGATCATCATCAAGAACAAATTTTATTCTATATCACTAAAAATTGCTATTTTGTATTTTCGAAATTTTAATTTGATGTCTAAAATAAGAGGATTTAGATTTGATCCAAATTTAAGACAGTATAACGTTTCCCGCGACACAGCTGTGAATCGTCTTCTTTTGTGGATATGATCACCACGTGCAAGGAACATCTGCACCCTTAAAATATTGCGCGGTCTTGTCTTGGACATCGCCCAGGCAGCCTTTGACACCACGAGGAACCCTCTAATCCGCCCACGAACTGGATATAATTCGAGGATAAAGGTGCCAGCGACTACCATGAAAAAAGACTCTAGAAAGGGCAGAGAAAGAGACGGTTGTAAGCTTTCGTAGAGACGAGACATGACCTCCTCCCTCACAAACAACAGAACTTGGACTCTAATAATTCTAAACAATATTTTTTAATTACTTCAGTGTACATACTTTAATTAATAGTTGCGACGTAAATAAACTAAATAATTAAATTAACAAATATCACGCTGCCTTTATTTATGTCAAACGTCACAACAGTCATTTAAAGATTGATAACCTTTTGAAGATACAAAGAAAACAGTAGCGGAATGTACACCCTCGCTACCCCCAGCATCGCGCGGGGGGGCTAGGATTCTAGGGGCCCAAAGCCTGACTGACAAGTACGTACCTTTTGTAAAATCCAGCTTGGGGCCCAAAACCTGACTTTGTAGGGGGGGGGAGGCTACTATTCTCCGTTACGCCACTGATAGAAAACCAGCCTTATTTTTGAAGCAGATTTATCTTCTCTGTAATAATCGATTTGTCACACATAATTTTATTTTCATCACATGAACAAATTACAAATCTAATTGATATGTAATGTTAAATTCGTTTTGCTTTTAAAGTGACTCACAAGTCCGAAACCGTGATTGTGAGAAAGCTTATAAAAGGATAATTTTTGTTTTTATATTTAGTGTTTTATTGAATTAGAATATACATATAAAATTGTTTTGAGAATATTATGACAAAAAAATTGTTGAAACACAATATTTTGGCAAAAAAGAGGAAAAGAATGATATATTTTCAAAATATTCTCCTTTTATGCTTTTATAATAACAATATATATATATATATATATATATATATATATATATAATTAGAGATTCTACACAGGGATTAAACTAAAATTCTTGAAATACATAATTTAGAAATGGATTTTTATTCACAGTTTAAATTTTAACAAAAAAACACCCGTTTTTATTTCAATTCATCGTAACTGAAACACAATGCCAATTGATAAAAAACTTTAGTGCAAACCCGGTGTAAAAATACCATTTATGTATAGGCCAAATATTGTTATCATAGAAGCATTTTTCGAAAAAGAGAATTTTTTGAAAGTATGTCATTCTTCATTTTTTGCAAACAAAATTGCATTTAAGCATTTTTATCTTGTATAATATTAATTAAAAAAAATTATATTTATATTATAACTCAACTGATACTAAATATCAACAAAATTATCTATTTCTACTCTTTTTCAAAGTTACTATTTTGAACATTGTCAGTCACCTTAACTAATAAACTCAAACTCAGTGGCGCAACAGCCCATGATTGCCAAGGCCTACTGTGCCCATCTCAGTATACGTAACCATTGGGCCTGGGGTACATGAGCAGATGTTCCGATCAGGTGGTCAGACTGAAGCGAAACCCCCAGTGTTTGGTCCCCAAGTAAGCTTGGTTCTCATTTTATCGACCCACTGATGGGATGAAAGGCTGAGTCAACCTTGCCCAGCCCGGGGTTCTTTAACTAATAAGTAATGTTAAATTCATTTCGCTTTTTGTGCCGTTGCTTTTTAGGACTAAATTTGTAATATCCAGTTCAGTATTTGTAATATATAAACGCAAATCTGCATTGACACTTAGTGTGTATTCCAATAGTTATTATTTATTTATTTCGTGTTTTCTATTTCTATAATAATTTCCCATTCTAATAATGAAATTTTTACAGAACCTGCGCGCCTTGATCGCTTGAAGTTCTTGAGCTTATGAATATGCAGTATGTTCTCAATATATTAAATTCCAAAGCAAATTCTCTAAAATAGCACCGAAAAATACTTTAAAATAAAATAATTTGTGCAGCTGATAACATGAATCCAAATAACAGAAGCTACAAAATCCAGTCAACTGTTTCCAAATCGTCAAAACAGCCTGTTTACCATACCGTGGCCACATGGCGGAGGAAGGATTTACTGTTCGTCTAAGGAGAACAGAAAGGTCGAGACAGAGCACCAAGATAATGAGATCGGATGTGTTGGGATCCTCTTGAGAGCATGACGGGTGTATGCTAGGAATTGGATCGGAGTACACCCCGTTGAGTTGAGAATATTCTGCCGAAACGACACTGGCATCCGTTTCTGGAGCATGACTGTTGGGAGAGCTAAGAATTGTAGAGATTTGTTTAAAGATGATGCTGATAGCGTTAGATGAAAATCCTTTTAGGTAAATTTGTATTTATCTAAGAACTGGTTTTATTGAGGTTGCGTTGTGTGGTAAGGTAAAGATTTTCGTTGGTGGGTTGCAAATGGAAGATAATGGAAGAGCCTCTTTTTAGCTTATGCGTATAAATAGTTAGCAGATACTTACAATAGAGAATCTCTTAATTTTTATGCTTTATTTTGAGAAACGATCCCAAGTTTCTCGTTATTCGGAAGTATGTAAGAATTTTAAAAAATTTAAAAAGTAGAAATCATGCAATTATGAAAACCTATTTTTATCGTTAAAAAATTTATGCTATATATCACATAAATACTTATTTCAAGTTCAATTGTAATTAAATTTATGAAAATGATAAGTGTGCTTTTTTTTGTTGATATTGTAATCTAATTTAGAGTAATCTTCGATTTTAAAACACTTAATGTACAATAATTGTAATTTTATTCCTAAAAACTTATTTTTGATTGCTCAGGCATTGTCGAAAATCAAACCTCGTTTACATGTTATGTTATAAAAGAAAGAAACGTTTTGAAAAGTATGATATGTTAATGTCAGATGTTTTTTTTTAAACCCGTAACAGAACTTACCGTAAAATATCAGGTGTATAACACGCACTTTTAACACAAAAAAATGTATCAAAGTTTATGGGTACGCGTTATACGCCTGGTATAAAAATGAGAGCTTTAAAAAAATAGATGAGCATAGAAAAAATTAGACTTCTACATATATCGAAATACTGTTTATTTAAAAGAAATGACATTTCTTATGAACTTAAAGGGTTGTAGTTCTAAAAGTACACTATTTTTTTTCTAAAGCTTGAAAAAATACCTCGGACAAATGACTTCAAAACATAGGAGCATTGCGCATGTCTTCTTAAAATGGAGTGCCCGTTATACGGTGAATATACTTAAAAATTAAAAATTGTTTCTTGAAAGTATAGTTATACGCCGGATTTTACGATAGTTAATTTTCCCCAAAAGTAGCGGTTGCCACGATAGACGAGTGGTCACGCTGATAAATTAGTGGTCAGTATTATTTCAGCTCAAGTCGTGGGTTCAGATACTAATTCTACGAAAACACTTTCGCGTAGAGGGGCTGATACCCTTTATATATATCAAGGCTCTAAGCCAGGGATGGCCAACCCTTGGCACGGTGGAGTTGTAACAGTGGCACGTGAAGGCTCACTGAAAATTTTTGAAAATATTAGCCATTTTTTATCAGATATTAATAAATTAATCATTTTTAATTAGAAATTGAAAGATTAACCATTTTTCAAAAAGATACATAACCATTTTTTACAATTTTATTGAAGTGGGGTTGTCTCAGACAAAAAAATCTGAAAATTTAGATTAAAATATGTTAGTGAATAAATGTTTTCTGCATAATAAAATAAATGTCACTCAAAACTAGCTGATAACCTAATTTTGTCAGCATCTGCAAGAGCTAATCTTAATATAGATGACATGGTAAAAAAGAGTAGTAATTCAAAAGCGACATTAAGTAAATACTGAGCGCTTAATAATTATTTTGAATTAAATGATTGAAGTTGCTCATTGTTATTTTATAGTTAACCTAACTTATTGAACTTGTAAAAAGTTTATTAACAATGAAACCTAAGTTTGTACTTTCGTCTTATTTATTATATTTTTAAATTTTGACTACATAGACGCACTAAAAAATTTGCCTTTTGCGTAAAAATCAAATAATTAAACATATGAGTAACATTCTTAACCTTTTCCATATTTGTTTGTTGGAAAAGTTGTAAGTGGCATGCATAGTTATTTTTTAACAAATCATGGCACTCTTCCCAAAAAGAGCTGCTTTAAGCCAAGGGTACTTCAAACCTTTATTCCTGCCTGGCCACATACATACCTATGATATGTACTTCACGCGTACCGCAACACGAGGATATTGGAGAAAAACACTAAAAGACCAAAGTAAAGTTGGATAGCGCAAAATTGATCAAAATAATAAAACTCATTTTATTAGCTTTTATTTTAATACTATATTAACCTCTCTATCAAACACATTTAAAAAATATTTACTTTTATGCATTTTTTGCCGAGTTATGGGGTAATTTCGATTTCCTTTCATCCATGATCAAGCCCCCTGTGTTTACATTATACAATCAAAAAATAAAAGGATATTGATAGCAAAAACACGAATGTGTAAAAAACTGGATTTACTGATAAACATGCAATCCCCCTTCCCTAGAAAAGAACCATTAAATTGTATCTAATTCATATTTCATGAAGACATGGAATTAGGAGATAT
Organism: Trichonephila clavata; assembly: GCA_019973975.1. Lineage (NCBI taxonomy): Eukaryota > Metazoa > Arthropoda > Arachnida > Araneae > Nephilidae > Trichonephila > Trichonephila clavata. Next base: position 3,928 of record BMAO01032533.1, on the reverse strand, counting down.
ATATTATAAATGTTAAGGTTTTTGACCTAGAGATGTATCTACTCTCCCTAGAGCGACAAAATGCATAACAACACATATTTCAAGTAACTGATAAGTTAAGAGGTTTATTTATTGCATGTTATCTTTTCCTTTATCATTTGGGTAAACGGACTGGACAGAAGTTTATTTAAAAAAGGTTGGTAATAATTTTAAAACACGGAGAAATATTTTTAAATTATCACTTTCTAGTTCCAAATTTCATATTTTATTACAGATAACATGCATAAATCATGTTTTTTTTTAAAAATTTTTCCCTCAGAATGAAATTTATTTTTTTAATGGGGTTACTTTACGTAAATCCGTCACAAAATTAATTTTTCCATTTTTATCGATAAAAAATCTGACAATTCTTTTTGCTGAACTTAAAATGTTTGCTCTAGATATAAGTTAGAAATATTTTAAATAAGTTTTCAAAACATTTGCTTACATATGTTAAACATTTTTTATCTCAATTTATCTTTAAATCGCAGTTTTTCCTTTTACATAAAGGTACCACAATAAGTTTATGAGTCTGAATCCTTCCATCGCAAATATATATAATATGGATAAACTTTTCTGTGCAATCCATTTCAGGATTCAATCAATTTCTATGCAATCCATTTCAGAATGCAGTAAATTCCATTTTCTATACAATTCATTCCCAAATTAAAGTTGGCTGCATTGTTTGGTTTCGCTACATTGGTTACATTGTTAAGATAGTCGAATTCTTACCTCCTTGGTGCTCCAATGGATTGTTCCTGTACTACTGAAGCAAAACAAATAGCATTAATCAAATTTCTTATTACTTCCATCAGTATGAGTGTAAATTATAAAGGTTCTTATCATAAATAGAGGCTATATAAAAACTATTTAAACAAATATTTTTTGATAGTTTATACATAATAAAGCAAAATGTTCAATGATTTCTTTTGAAATTAATTTGTAACAAAGTATTTAATCTGCTACGAGAAAAATCAATCTCTCAAACATAAAAATTCAGAATTCGTCATGCATTTTGCCATTAATTATAAGACGATTTACAGTCCCCAAGAAAAATTAAGAAAATATTTCTCAAAAAAGAATCCCATCAGTAGCCATAGCAAATATTCATCTGAAAGCCCTATTTTAATGAGAACAGAACTTACTGTGGTTGTTTCATTAATTATAGTTTTCGTTTAATTAAAATCAATAGACAAAGGGGAGCGTTCTGCTCGAAAGGGCTCTTATGATGAAATTATTTATTGTAGATTGAATTATGTGTGCACTTTCTGGCGAGATAGAATTATACGACCCTTTAAATTTAATCAAACATCTTCAAAATAGAATGGAACCAGTGTCTGAACAGAAATGCATTGGAACTCGCCAAAGCGTAAGCGTCTTGTCTTAACTTCTTTATCAACAACAAGATTAAAATCTTCCAAGAAGGTTTTACGCTTTTTTGGACATTTATAATGAGCATTCATATTTTCACGAAAATTGAATAAGTGTTTTTTTAATTGAGTATATTTTCTAACAGTTTTTTTTTTGTCTCCCTTCTCCTCCTTCTGTATTTCTTCCTAAGTAAGCTAATTTTCATTTTTGGTTATTGGAAATAATAAACCAAGCAACTAAGACTCTGCAAATTGCCTTACAAATAACTGCTTAAATTTTTTCTCGCCTTACAAGCCTTACAAATCATTATTTTACAGATTCCATCTAATTGCTTTTTTACAAATAAATAAAATAAAGTAAGCGAATTTAAATATTTCTATAAGTGAAGTTAACTAGTACTATGCATGAACTTGTATTGTTGGAGACTTTGAATTTCAATAAAAATTAAACCAGTTTATAGTTGAATATTCCATTCAAACTCAATATTTAAAATATATATCTTAGGGGACATGTGTGGTACGATTCATAACAAAAATGATTTAATTTTTTTCACTTTTTTTTTGGTCGCCCCCCTATGTATTATACTGCGTAAAACAGTTTTTGAACTTAAAATATCACAAAATCTAACGTTTTAATTTATTAAAGAGAAATTTAAAAATTCATGAAGTGATTTGAGAATGCTTCTCCTCTTACAACTAGTGGCGCACACACAAGAAATTTGATTTTCAAGTACGTCAAGCTATTCATAAAAGAAGTTTATATAGATTTTGTGAAAACGTGGTTCATATTCGTAAAATACTTTTTTTTTTATGAAAAAATGATAGTTGAAAATTCTTTCAAAAATGCATAGAATTTAAATTAGACTATCTTTTTGGAAAAATAAATATTGTTTTGATTCAAAAATGCATGTCAATTTTTATTATATGTATTGATGAAAATATTCAGAAAAAATATCAAAGCATTTGGAACAATAAGAAGAAAAAAAAAACTTTAGCATTTTAATTGAAGACAAACTAGTTATTTTTTTTCTTTCTGAGATAAATCCGCTTTAAGTTTTTATTTGTTATTAGGATGTGAATAAAAACAAACATAAAAGTTATCACAACTCTCTAAATTGTTGTTTTTTTTAACTAAGAGCTTTAAAATTATGTGAGGTTATAGAAAAATACATAAAAAAAATAAATTTAGCTAAGGAAATTTCATTTGAATTTTTGACATATTTTTGTCAATTGAATCGTTCTGTATTCCCTCAAGCAAAAAAAAACACCTTATCCAGTAAGTAAACGAGTTATTGGAAGTGAAATTTTTATCTTGCATATAAAAACACGCTCGTTTGGTTTACACGCTTTATAGTCCTATACACTTAGTCCTATACGAAACAAGTAATAAGACCTGATTATTGGCATGCATTTAAACTCTTATTTTTAGTGGCGTAACGGAAAATATTAGGGCCCCCCCCCTGTAGTGGTGTAACGAAGAATACTAGCCCCCCCCCCTGCAAAATCCAGCCCAAATACGTTCTTGGCGTTAGTGAAGTTTTGGGCACTTATAGAACACCTGCCCCCTCCCCGTAATGCACGTTAATACGTTACGCCACTGCCCCCCCTGCAAATTCAGGTTTTGTGCCCTAACTTACACTACTTACTTGGCCGAAGCCGGATCTTACACTATTTACTTGGTGATACGTGGCGTCAGTCACACTTTGGTCCCCTTTGCGAGGGTGTACGTTACTCAACTGCTTATTTCGCCATAGAGAAAAGAACTTGTCTTTTTTTTATTGAAAAAAGGAGCTGTATACAGCTGCTACTTAATTAAATCTAGAATATATTCGGTGAATTTTTAAGAATTCCATTAGAATCCATCTACTTCTTTGCGTATCTAAAGAAAGCATAGATATAAGTTGAGATCGGTAGTCTCAATTAAAGAAAGATTTTTATAACGTATTGTGTATGATAAGTATAGTTGCACACACTACATCAAACGAGACCTAAAAGTATTACAAGATGTGGCAATCTAGGGTTAAATCTGAAATTTTAAAGGAGTGGAGGACCCCGCCCAACCATCACTGGTATGAAAGCAAACATCCAGGATCCTCATTCCTACTTAAATGTGGCCGAACCTCTCAGACTGCAATCTCTAGATTGAAAAGAGGCCACATAAAGAGTCTTTCCTTTTGTGGAGGCAGGAAGACTTTTGCTCTTTGCACCAAGGGCAAGACTCAGCAAGCCTCTCCAGATCACATCATGGACTGCTTGGGACTTTCGATGGAGGACCGTTTTTCCTCTCCCCTCCTGGTATTGGACTTCTTAAGGGTCAATGGGGTCTTTTTTGGGGGGGTCTTGTCTGACTCCGTCAGACAGACTGAGGATTAGCCACAACAACAAAAACAACAAGATTGTGGTGAGGACATTCGCAGAGTAAGTATTTCAAATGTCAACTTCATTACTGTACAGTTCGAATCATTACACCCAATGAACGTCTTTATTTTGGCAGGAGAGTGCCTTCTACAAAGGCAAAGGATCATATTAATTTTTTTTTT